>OZ038379.1:83266481-83572977 GCA_964036045.1 Eutreptiella sp. 'Long Island Sound 2002' | reverse complement strand
ATAAAAAAAAACCTGTCCTTGAGCATGTAGTAGGTTGAGGAAAAAATCACAAAGAGTGTCTGCGGCGAGTAGGCTGGGCAAGGAGAAAGCATGTGAGATTAACACCAAAATCAAAATTCAAAGGTCATTCGCATCTCTTCAAGCCTCACCACTATTCTCATCGCGACGAGCATCTGCAAAATAGGGGCAATGGATACCTTGATATGTTAATTTGGTCACTATGGCCCAAATATTGATCAAAAAGTGCCACAAAGTGACCAAAACAATCATTAGAAAAATGGGTCAATGCACTCATATGGATTCGAACCATGTGCATAATTGTGTCAAGCACATTCGAAATAGGGTGCATGATCCCTTTTCGAATTTTTTTTGGCTTGATGCACCGGTCCAAAAAAGATTGGGGGGTGTAGCATATCAATAGGAGTTGATATTGGCCAAAAATGTCAAAAGTGGCCAAAACAAAGCGTCAAAATATGTACAATGGAGTTCGAAATAAATTCGAAATCATGCATATTCGAGTGGCGCGTATTTGAAATAGGGTGTATGCCCCTTTGTCGAATTTTCTTTCGCGCTTAGTTTCCCATCCCAAAATTATTTGGGGGGAGTGACACGTGAGGAAATGCTAAAAATGGCCAAAAATGTCAAAATGGCCCAAACAAATCCCAAAGATATGTACAATTGAGTTCGAAATAAATTCAAAATCATGCATTTTTGAGTGGGGCATATTCGAAATGGGGTGTGTGCCCCTTTCTCGATTTCATTTGAGCTTAGTTTCCCAGCCCAAAACAATTTGGAGGAAGTGACACATGAAGAGGTGTCAAAAATGGCCAAATATGTCAGAAATGGCCAAAACAAAGCCCAAAAAAGTATGCGATAAAATTCTGAAAAAATTCAAACTCAAACATATTTGAGTCGAGTGACTCTTAAATAGGGTGGGTGTACACACTTCATAATTCTTCAAAGCCTACACACCTTGGTGTGTGACTTGGGGGTACACACACAATGTGCACACATGCAAACTTGCCAAAAAGGCAAAAATAGGCCAACAAAAAGCATCAAAATTTGTGAGAAAGAGGTCGGAAAAAATTTGAACTCATGCAAATTCAAGTCGAGCGACCTCAAAATAGGGTGTGAGTGTAAGAAAATGACTCTTTCGAACTCAACAACCTCATATGTAGCACTTGGGGGAAGATGCATAATGTGTCGAGCGACCTCGGAATAGGGTGTGGGTTCAGGAAATCATTTTTTTCGCATTAAATAGTTCGCCCACCATGAATTGGGGGAAGTGCAAGAAATGAACAAGTGGAGTGATAACCTTCACCACACCCATGTAGTCTTGGTAAAGAGCAAGAAGTCGTCGTCATAGAGGTTGAAATGAATTCGAACTCATGTAAATTCGAGTGGAGCGACCTTCAAATAGGGTGTGGATGACCTTCAAGAATTTGGTCGAATTAAACATTTCGCCAAGAAAGGATTGGGGGAAGTGCAAGAAGGAGTGATAACCTTCACCAAACCAATGTTGTCTTGGCAAAGAGCAAGAAGTCAATTCCATCCATCTCCAGCATAAGATAAGTATAAGATTGTAAGGATCTCCCATGTTGGTCAAGTCAAGTAACTTTCTCCCAATGATATTTTGAAATTTTCGAACTCAAAATACATAGGTTCCAACTTGCTAATGACCAAGGAAGTCTTTTTTTTCGCATGGTACATGGATGGACACCACAAACCTCAATCAAAATAAATGCAAGTAAATGCACAATGACAAAGGCGAGCAAAGACACTTTCCACACTTGGTCTTGATCCTTGTTGAAGTTCTCTCACATAGAGTATCACATAACATTCGAACATTGAACCTTACATAATGTCATCTTATACTTATCAATGAAAAAGATAAGTAATCATACAAACAAGAGCACAACAAATACACACTCAGTTTTTTACCAATACCAAAGCGACACAATTGAGTACTCTACAACACGAGCAACGCTACGTCGACAAAGATTCGTGTGTGTCAGACCTCTAACATGTGTGAACGGCAAAATCAGCCCCTCACACCAAACCAAGAGCACCAATCAAACTGTATGGGTCTAAAACCACAGAAATCCAGGATCCCGTAGATTCAGACCAACAGAAATCAGAATTGGAAAACAAAAACTCATTAGGCTCACGCCCGATCGCGATTTATGACGCGCGTGCACCAGGCCAGAAAAAGAGTATCTCAGCACCCCTAGGATCTACTGCATCCCACCCCAAGGGTATGTTGTGTGTGTGGGGGGCTTGGATCGGTCTTGGGACCGATGCCGTGGGGGGTAGTCCAAAGGGGGAAAGCCAACCCTATTGCACTCGGTTGGCAGCCGATGAGTGTGTGTGCCAAGGCAAGGTGTCGGGCCCATATTTGCTCCTGGTCCGGCTCGTGGTGGATGAACCCGCAGATCCAGACTTCCATGATGTCGTCTCTGGTGTGCTGCCCGGGGCAGAGGAGTGCACCGAGCTGTCACACGCAGATGTTAGTAGCTCCACGTGGCAGGAAGGTCACAGCAAAGCGCCAGTCGGGGTGGATGCCCTGGAAGTGCGCCAGGAGGGTGTCTACTAGGTCTTGCGGGGGCGTGCTGTGATGGACATTGTATGCCCTCCGTAGCTCCTCCAAGCCAAGGGGGTCTCTCGACTGTGGCAGCCTGGGGGGCGGGGGGGTCATGGCTTCCGTGTCCTGAGCCGCGAGGGTGCCAGGTGAGGGAGCCGCCCCTGGGGCGTTGTTGTCTCATCCCGGCAAAGGCTGTGGGGGCGTCTGGCTCAGACTGGTGGCAGGAGGCAAGGCGGCCTCAGGCTCCCCAGATTCCAGGTTTTCTATCATCGCTTCGTCGGTGCCTTGCTCCGCGCCTTCGGTCATGCTTTTTTTGGTGCTGCACCGTGTTCGTAGCACCGTGCTTGCATTGCGGCCAGCGTGGTGAATTCGCCGCCGCTAGTCTGCTCATGGTTGGTGGGGCTCCAATCTCGCCAGGTGTCCCGGGCACCATCTCGTAGCCATGCGCTTTCCTGGTTGTGTGCGCCGATGTCGCCCGTGGTGCCTGTGGGCCCTCTTCCCGGGGTCCTTGGGTCGCGGTGGGGCCACTGCAAGGGGGAGTGCGTGGTGCCTGCTCTGTTGTCAGGGCCGCTGGCGCGTCTCCGCATGGCGTTCCCGGGGGGTCGTGCGGCCTCGGTATAGTGCTGCCCGGTCGCGCAGCGGAGGGGGCAGCAGATGAGCAGGATGGAGCGCTCTTCGTTGGTGCAATGTGCACGTCAAGCTCCGCCAGGCGCGCCTGTTCGGTCGGCAGGAAAATGCTGGGGATTTGCATCTGTTCCTTTCTGGGCCTTTTGGGCCGTTGGGGTTTGGCCGTGTGTGACATTGGCCGGGCTGTCCCCCGCTGGGTCTGCTGCTGCTGCTGCTTGCATCATCACAAAAGATCACTCGTCGCGCCGTAGGCAGCGGCGTGCGTTTTTGGCTTCGTGCGCCTGTTGTCCGCCTGGTCCCCTGGCATTGTACCGGCTTCTGGGGGGATTGTTGTCGGGTCTCCATTCCCGGGACGTGCTGATCGTCATGGTCCGGCGGACGGTGAGCGAACGGGCGGAGGGGGCTCTGCTGTGGACCGTATCGGGGGGCCAATAGCGGGGGGCTGGGCTCCTCCGTTCTGTGAGGGGCTGGTACGTGCTATTGTTCTCGGGGGTCCCTCGGTCGTCGGCGACCATTGGCGCTGGTGTCCCGTCGCCCTGCTTGGGGCGGCTTGCCCTCGGGGATGGAAGGTCTCGATTGTCAAGATGTGGTGCCTCATCAGGGCCCCTCGGATGTGAAGGGCCGCCCTGTGGTGTCAGCGGCGGTGTAGGCGGTCCAGGTCGGCTGGGATGTAGGGTCAGATGTGCGCCATAAGGCGTGTGGCCAAAGAGCACCACTAGTTCGGGTGCTCCATGGTTGGAGATGTGGAATGCCGCCCCCTGCAGTGGTCAAAGATGCCCGCCATGTTTCAGGTGCCGTTCACGATGTATTGGATATCTTTCCGCAGCCACCGCATTGGAGTTGCTCCGTGGTGGAGATCAAGGGGAGCCACAGATCCAGGTCCAGGGCGGCTGCGCGCTCCGCCTCCGTGCTGGGGCGTTGGGCGTCCTCCTCAGACTATGCATAGTCCAGGTTCTCCTCTCCCAAAGATGGTGCCATTCATGGGCGTGGCTGGGCGGCTGGCGCGCTGATGATGCTGGTGGTCTCACCGGTTGGTGTGCCCTGTACGCTCGGATTTCAGCCTGTTCTCTCTGTGGGCTCTCCGCGGGCGTGATCGTCCACCGCGGTGGCTGTGCGGTTTGCGGTCATCGGCCCCAGAGAAGCATATTTGCGGCCAGGGTGCGCCGGGCAGAATTCTGGGGCGGATACAGCGCGGGGGCGGTGAGTTCCCTGTGTGGCACCGCACGTCTGGGCGGAGAGGCGGGCGTCGGCCCTACGGCGGGGGGCTCGTCCCGGCAGAACGCCATGGAGGAGTTGAAGGACTCATCGTGGCGGAGGCGCCCATTTGTTGGCTGCACCTGGCCAGCTGCCGGCTTGGGGTCGTCGAAGGTCAACGCCAGGACATCCCCCATCTCCTGGGTCCGGGAAGGCCGGTCGTCCTGCCTCCCTCAGTGCGCTGTGTCCATGGTTGTATCGAGGTGGACACGTTGCTCGACGGCTGTGGGCTCTCGCAGGTCGGTGTCGTAGGCAGGTCCCTCAGTCTGTTCTTCATATGTCGGTACCGGGGGGCTGTTGACCGCCCGCTCGTCCCCTGGTCCTCCAGTTGCATACGTCTCCGCCTGTGGTTGCTGGGTGGCCTGTGGGCAAGGTGTCCCACCGGCGGCGGCCATTGCTTCTCGTGAGGTCATAGATCACACCAGTCCATCATCATCTGACCCTCTTTGGTGAATGATCCGAGGTTTCTGTCATCAGTCAGCCCTGGGCTGCTGGACATTGTGCGCGACTTGAACAGTCCACATATTGAAGAGTTCAGAAACAATTGGGAGGGACAGATTGCAGAAAGAGCGCTAAATAGAACGCTTTGAAGACTGAATGGATCGAAAAAAGAATGCCCCAGCCGATGTCGTGAACTTTCAATTCGGAGCTTGGATGGGTGTGCTTGATTGAACTTATGGTGCATTGAATGTATGTTGTTGACTCCATGACAGGCTATAACAGCAATGTGGATGTGGTTCATGGACGAATTTAAATAGTTTTCCTTTCATGATCGTCATTATTGGTTATTTTTGATGAGTAGATAAGGCGGTTATGTATACCACCAGGAACAATTCGAATCGCTTGTTTGTCTCACGATGTGCAGAATTATGAGGGCAATTCGAATCGGTTGTGTGTCTCCTGATGTGGATAATTATGAACAAACCTGTACATGCATGACGAGTAGTAGACACATGAGTGTACATCGCAAAAATGAATATTGTCTCCGCCATTCATGCGCTTGTCCATGTTAGTGAACTGTCTGGGGCATACGTGGTGGTGTGCTGGCGGTTCTGCAGTCATCCAATTCCCGCCACATCACCGTTCCTTCTGACGAATACTTAAATTGAAAGACGCCTTTTGTTGTTTTCCTTTTGTGTTCCATATTCGCCATGATATATTGTCAATTGAGATAACGCTTTATTTTATGCAGTTTATATTGTTCCGTGCACAGGATTTGACTTGGCATGACGATGTCCAAAACCCATAACAGAGGGCCGCTTAACCATGGTAGTGGTTCAGGAGGTGGCTGGGCTCAGCCCGGCACTGACCTGGCCACTGGGACATGGAGGAGTGCGAGATCCATCCCTATCTTCTATGCCTTGTTCGCCCTCTTGTCCATATTGACTATGATGCTTGGAAAGAACATTCGAGTGATGTGGGACGAGTTGAACCCCTTTTCTTTGGTGACCTGCATTCAACTGTATAGTGGTGCCTTGGCCTTGATTGGGTGTGGTGAGAATGTCTTGCATGCAATCGTGACACATGATATCATGGAATGGATCTTGGTGATTGGACTTGTTCTAGAGCAACTCCCTACCCGTTTAAAAAATCATGAGTCCGTGGTGGTTGAAGAACAAAAGGGTCAACATAGTCGAGTACAACAAGGAGGTTTTGGTGATGGTCGTGATGAAAATGGTTTCAAAGATTACAAAGAGCACTATGTGGATCATCAGTTGTTTCACTATTTTGTTGATGAGAAGATTTCTCCGGGGTAAAATTGTAAGATTTGTAGAAACAATGAGCCCATATGCGTTACATGGTAGCAGAGGAGGTTCCACTAATTGTCACCATTTAGGGAGATTCGTGAATGCGCCTATGGCCTTCTACATTCTCATTCTGTTCATTTTGGCCTTGGAACTCATCTCTTCGACGCCCTTTCTTGTTTTTCGGTTGTTTTCTCCATTTTTCGTTTATCTTCCATTGTTCGTTCGTTTTCAATTGTTCGAAAGGGTAGGCGACATTCCATCCCAACACCGAGAGGTTCCCTTGGAAGTCTTGGGCCCTATCACTTTGGTTTGCTCACTCGTCGTCACTCAAGAACATTTCATCAACTCGGTTACAATGGGAATCCCTTGCATGTATTTTACGCACGACGCGCTAACGCCCGTGGACCATTACCATGTCCTCTCCCACGTGTGTTACGCTGTGCTCCCTCCCTTTCCCACCAAATCAAGAGCAAAAGTGCAACCCTGTTTGTACGTGTTCCAAAACAAAAGAACCCTTATGTCCATTTGCAAGTTAAGTTGTCTGATGGCTCTAGGCCATGGATAAAGATCAAGGTGAGCGATGTGTGCGGTGAGATGCATGAGTTGCGCCAACAAGTTTTTCATATGACGCGAATTGACATGGTTGTGTTGCAGTTTGTGCACGAGGGTAGGTTAGTTCATTCTTTAGACATGTTCAAGGGCCGTTCTTGTGTTCGTGTTCCACCAGTAGTGGGCGTTCCTCTTCGTCTCTTGGGAGGTATGGAAGAACATCAGGATGTTGGACGATGTTTGCGGTCACAAGGGTCCAACATGGCATTGATGGTGTTGCCCGAAGGTAATGACGATAATTCAGATAGCGATGATTCAAGGGAGAGCCAGGACGGAGAGTTGTTGGGTGGTTCTAGTAGAGTTAGGACACATGATGAAAGAGCTACTAACCAGTCGGATGAGTCACCGTCCGTCGAGGAAGACCCGAAGCGCCCATGTGTTGAAAATTCCGGGCCTGATGTCAATATTCAAACCTTGCTTTTTTTCTTTGCCCCGTGTTAGGGTAGAGGATACGGATCATTCAGGTAACACCTCTTCCCACACCATTCAAAGGGGGGGTATGGACGCTGGAATGCCTGTTCCAACACAACCTTCGGTGGAACCTAACTTTCCGTCCACCCAAACCCGCGATCCAATCCAAGGTTTGGGTCAGGCAAAACAAGGTGAAAGGCAGGCTACGGATCTGAATCTGATTCAACCTTCGCCATCTTCGTCAAGCTGTTCAATGGGACCATCCCTTGAGCAACAATCACATACACACACCTATAAACGATCAGGGTGTTGGGTTGGAGTCACACGCTCAATCCCTGACTACAGCATTTCGTGAAAGGGTCGTTGTTCAACACATCATTGAGATTCTCGACGCAAGGAGGGGTTTCACCGTCCAGTCATGGGATCAGGGACAGGTTCATCCCGGCCTTGTCAATTTTTTGAAACTCTTTGGGAGGAGAGTATATCGTTTAGGTGGGAAGTGTATTGAGTGAGTTGCCCAAAGAGTATCTTGGGATATATGAATTGCTTCAACACTTACGTCAACAACGTGATATCAGGGGCAGTGAAACGAAGGTGGACGGAGTTGGAAGAGCATACACAAAGCCTTCATGCCGAGTTGGACCCCAAACTAACGAAGGTCTCCAGAGACATACCTAACGTTGTTATCAACCTCCTCAGTTCTGCGTTACAACTTCACAATGAAATATCGATAACGTGGCACAAGAACTACATCACATTAAACCAATTATTCAGAGAGAGTTCGCAGAAAGGTTGGAGGAGCATAAAGGGGTGATTGAAGCGCGTGCCAATGCTGCGATTAGGATTGAAGGCGTCTGTCTCTTATCTGATTTCAACAAGGCAATTTAGAGTGGATTACAATTAAGGACAGGGCCCTCCTTGGCCAACAATCTCGTGGTCTTGAGTGCAGGTTCTATCAGTTGCAAGGGGCATTACACACGAACAAGGACATTCAGACCATCGTCAATGCAAGATTGATGCACAAGACCAGACTTTGGAAAAGGCATTGTTGGCAAAAGGCACAAAATCTGGACAGGTAGTGGCCCTCCTCGAGGAACGGAACCCAGGTTGGAGGCGCTTGGAAGCTTCGCTCACTCACAACGAGGAAGCGCTGCGTCAAGTCAAATGAAGAGTGGATAAGAATCATACCAAGGTCACAGCCTTGCGTTGCAGCTGCATGGAGTTGCAGGAATCACAACTACAGCTACAGGAAGTTTTCAAACGTATGGCGGAGCTCACAGACAAGGAATGACGCCGTGTTGGTGGTGTAAAGAAGGAAATCAAGCAACTGCAAGAGAAGATTCAAAGTGTGTTGTCCGATGTCAAACAACAGATTACGGAGGACAAGGAAGGAGAGGATGTGAAAGAGACGGGGAAGGAGGTTGGCAAGGCTGCCATTGACCTGACGCACCCAGGACTTACTGATAAGATTGACAAGTTGGGGAAGCTCCTGGATAAGGTATACTTAGCTGACACATTATCTGCAGCGGTTGAACCACAGCATGCGACCAATATTGCCATTTCATCGAGTGCTCTCTCCCCTACATTCAATGTTGCCCCGGCGACACCTATCGCTACCCCAATGACAGCAAGGTCCAGGCTCCAGCCGGAATCTTACCTGTTAGGGTGAACACGGAGGCGATTCAATCCCCTATGGCCAGTCCACCCAAACCGGAGGTCACTGCACCAGGGGCTGCAATGCCAGTCCAAACCGGCTACAGCCTGACGCCAGCCATAACGAGGACAACGTCATCTACAAACAAATCCAGAGCCGGCTACTACGACTGTTGCTATCTACAGCAGGAGGCGGTGTCCCACCAGCAGTGGATCACAGTGTGGAGGCAGTCAGGATTGCACCAGTTGCTTTGGGAGGAGGACTCGGACGTTTAGGTATGAATTCTATGGCCAACTCACTCTTGCAAGGACCAGAATGTCTACAACTGCCCATTACTGATCGCGAGCTTCATTGGGCAGTGTTTGCCGTTTGGATCACAATGTTTCTCCAGGATATTAAGAACATCACAGGAACTGCCATGTCAGACGCTGTACGATTACAATACTTGGAACGGTCGTTGGATCCTACCAATCACGCCAGGATCCGTGACAAGCGTGAGAGGGGAATTGAGGTAAGCTTCAATGAGGAGTGGCTTAGACTGGAGGGAAGCATGGTAATACCGAGATTGCAGGCACCCACAAGAGCTTGGGATCTGCTGACATGTTCTGGAAGCAATGATTTGACACACGATAAGTTTGACGCATTTGAGGTGTACTTCAGGCGCCTCGAATCTAAGCTTCACACGGTGACCGAGGATCAGGGGTATGAAAGGTTGATGGCCATTCTACCAGACAGGAATGTCACTGCGTTGCATCGCAAGGAAGCCAAAATTTCAAGTGACAAGACTACTTTTGGGATGTCAGCAGTCAACCAAGAGGTCACGTCGGGTTCCTTGGTGGCGATGCTAACGAATGCAGAATTACCCACATCCAGAAGTCTTGTGAAGGAGAGGGCTACGACCGTGTTGAGAGTAGACCGAGACAAGTCCAATAAGTACATGAAAACCCTCTATGGGGCAGTTATGACCACCCTGCAGGGCACTCAATTACGATTATCACTATCAGTTAAGGCCTACAACATGTCGGTTGACGAGGTGCCGGATTTTGTAGGGGCCAACGTCGCAGCATACACTCCAGCACAGGCAGGGCATCGTAATATGTTAGCCAAGAAGCCGACGACATGGGCACGGCAGTTTGAAGGGGAATTTATGGACACCCCAGCCGACGATGCGAAGGTCACGGAAGGGACTCCTGCAACTCATGATGTTCCAGATCTCCACCACCTCCAGGATTACCCACTATGAATCCACCTGAAGACTGCAGTGTCAATGCGGCCAATGCAAATGCACAATGGACAGACACAAGCCAGATCACCTGCTTCAACTGTGGTAACAGGGGCCACTACTCAACCGGAGCCCACATCCTAGGAGGGATGGCAAAGGAGGAGGCAAAGGAGGCACAGGAGAGGGCAAGGAAGAAGGAGGAAAGGGGAAGGGCAAAGGCAAGGGCACACCTGAAGTGAAGGGCACCAGTCCAGCCTGGGTCAACCCTGAGGAACAAGCAGGTGCGTCGCCTTGAGGGAGCCGAAGCGGCAATGGGGGAGTCAGCGCTGGCAACACAGAATCACCCCCGTCGCGAGCACCGTCAAAGGTTCATTTCAGTGAAGCCTTGAGTTATCAATAACCCAATGACAGTGATGAGGAATAGGGTATTAGCGATGCCGAATCAACGTGTCACCAAGAGGACCTGCCACAGGGCCGAGACTGCCAAGTTACTCTACTTGAACGACATCTTTATCCGCATGTCTCAGACTTGTACAAGGAATGTCAATGCAACAAGATCTCACTCAAAGGGGACGAGCTGCAGCTCCTAATGCGACTCTCCATGAACCTGGGTGATTCTGTGCGGGTATTGAGGGTGTTGATTGATACGGGGGTGCATGCGACTCTGGTGCGTACAGGTCTTTTCCCACAGCAGGAATGGGAACCGGCAGCCAAGCCAATCCGCTGACAACTGTTACAGCAGGGGCAATGTCTGGTGGTATGGTGAGTGCAAGGATTGAGATGTGTTTCACGGCCACGGGTCAGTTCTCTATGATGAGGGAGGCAGGGCTTTACGAGGCAGACATGAGCAGCACTGCCATTCTGGGATTCCCATTCCTCTTCAAGGAAGCTTGGTTGGTTGATGCGAGGAGACAGTGCCTTATGGAGCGCGGTCACAACAAGCTCCTCAGAGAGCTTCAGGATTTGCAGTACGATGGCCCTGACTGCCTGTCACCCGACGCAATGCCATCCTACATTCATTCATTTTCAGTTGTTGTCTCACGGGTACACGTGGATGATTCCGATTGGCATCATGAGTTGGACCGGCGTATCCTTTACCCACGGCTGTTGAAGGGGTATACCTTCAGCGACGATGCGGAGGAGTGTGCGGATTGGAGTCTTTTTTCAGGAACGACCGGTGGGGCTCGTGCCGTTCATCAGGTGGTAGAGGTCAGTGACAGACTGCAAGGGGAGGAGATTGTTCACCGGGGGAGGATCATCCACGACCGCTATAAAGAGACTTCTTATCGGGGGACAATATGGCCAGAACAACCAACCAGGGGGCCATTTGGAGAAGCACGTCTTACTCTGAGACCGGGGTACCGGGTACGTCACTGCAAGCCTATGCAGTTTGGTGGTGAGTGACATCAAGCGATGACGGAATTAGCCAGGAAATGGGTTACACAGAACAAGTTTGAACTGTGTTGGGCAGCGGAGTGGCCATCAACGGCCTTTCCAGTGCAAAAGAAAGTCCCTGGAGAGTGGAGAGGTGTCGGTGATTACCGTGGGGTTACCGAGGAACCTCTTGTTGACACGTACCCCATGCCCCTTATCAGTGACATCCTTGAGCGTCAAGGGAGGCTGCAATTGTGGAGTATTATTGATTTGAAAGATGCTTTCAGCCAGATCCCATTGCACAAGGACAGCTCAGATCTCGCAGCAACATATACGCCCCTTCGGGTCCTACGACCCAATTGCATGCCACAAGTCCTGAAGAACACCCCAGATGTCTGGCAGCACATGATGGAGTGGTTTCTTGGGGACATGCGGGATATCTGTGACACGTACATCCACGATCTGATAATTGGTACAGAGCTGAAGGAAGGCATGACACGGGAAGAATTCATACAGCAACATGATGCGGATATCGGTAGGATCTTTACCAGATTGGAGGGGTTTAAGCTAGTCGACGACCTGGACAAGACGATTCTGTTTGTTGAGACCGTGGAGTTCTGTGGTCATCGGTTACGGCATGGCGTGCGAGAACCACGGCGGGGCTAGCTGATGCCATCAGAGAAGTGGCCACTGAGGAAGACTATCACGTCGCTCCGAGGGTTTCTGCGATTCTGCAACTTTTACAATGCATATGTCAACATTTTGCCCAGTATGTGGGGCCATTCCGGCAAAAACTGAGGGTTGGCAAGAATTTCTGCAGGAAGAGGAGAAGGATAAGTGTGGTGTCGCGCGCGATCGCAGCGGAGAAAAAAAAACCAAGAAAAAGACGCACAGCCGACAAAAATAAACAGGGAAATCGTTTTTTCCGACCTCAGAAACCCCCTAAAAAACTTTACGCCGCTGTTTGGCGAGGTCATCAAAATTAGGACACAGACAGAACACCAAGAACAAGCGAGCCGCGGCGACGAAGAATTTGAACATTGCGTGCTCCAAACCACCTAGCCAAGTGCGTGCCATAGGGACCAGGCGACTTGTGCGCGTCAGAAAGCAGAAAACCCAAAAAGAGGGAAAAAAGCAAAAGGAGAGACACCAGACCAAAAACAAAGAAACCAGGACCACGGACCACGGGAAAACGAAGGTATGACAAACAAGTATGTTACGACCCCATGCATCCTACATATCCCCCGCTACACTTGCGTAGGTGAGGAAGCCGAGTATGTTGTGAAGGAGGGTGCCTAAGGGACAACGCTGCACGCAAAAAAAAGAAACGACGAGCCAACCCATGAGACCCACCACTGGGGGTATTTTCTTCGAACGAAACCTTCGAACGAAGATTATTTCTTCGAACGAAGAAAAGTTTTGAACTGTTCGAACGCCTTTGTTGTGGCCATTTTGCTGCAAACATTGCGATAAAATGCTCAACACAGGTATTTTTGAGGGTTTGGTTCCTTAGATTCAGCCTGCAATCACCTAAATGCCCTGAAAATGTGTTTTCGAAATGTGGTGGACTTTTCTTCGAACGAACCTTCGAATGTTCGAACGAAGATATTTTTCGAAGAAAAAGACGCGGCGTTTACAAATGCACATACAGGCAACAACAGAACCGCAGTACCACCAATGTCCCTGTCCAATGTAGCTCTCTGAGTCCTTGCTCACGACTCACTGCCTGACACTAGTACTGCAACCTCGTCTTTCTTTTAAGTATCCTCTTTGTCTCCCTCTCCGGCATCTTCTTCTTCTTGCTTTCCACCACTCTTTCTTGGCGTCTTCTTCTTCTTCTTTGGCCTCTTTGCCTTCACTTTCTTCTTCCTGGCACTTGGAGCTGGCACGCCACCGGTTGCCGACGCCACTGCCGGCGCGTTTTTGCACTCCTCCTCCGTTGCGTAGCTTCGGGCCGCAGCACAATACTCCCCCACAGAATGCCACATGGCAGAGTTGTAGTCTGCAGGGACCAAATAGATTTTACCGGCACGGCCCAGTTTGGTCTTCTGCTGCAGGATGTCTCTGGGTATCTCCGTTCGCCAGGGGCGCCACTTCGAAATCGGCACTCCTCTCCACGCGCCCCACTGGTCCTCTTGTTGGAGGGGAAGCCATGCCCACGGCAGTGCCCCTCGGTCTGGAATCTGTGTCTCCTGGGTTTCGTCTTCATCGTCATCATCTCGGGCAGGCGGCTCCTCCTCCTCATCTCCGGAAGGTGGCTCCTCCTCCTCATCTTCTTCACTCTCTTCGAACTCCTCACTCTCCGAACTCTCACCCGGCAGCAGCCTTGCCTTTTTCTTCGGAGGTTCCCCAGCCGCTGGCTTCGCTCGTGGTCTCTTCTTCGGCTTCTTTGTCTTCTTGTAGGACGAGAGAATCTCGGCAAGGTTCTTTGCCCGTCGTCCGGACACAACGGGTTGTGGATCTTTGCCCCGCACACCAGCTCTGGTCGTCGACGCTTTTTTTTCGGTTGCCTCAGGGGAATGCAACATGGAACCACCCTGGCTCAGGTTGACCCACGTTGGCATCGACTTCACCTTTCTGCGACCTTCTTCATGGTTTCCCGAGTGCTCCGAGGACCGTCAGTGCTCTCGCAGGCTTCGTTAGGAGGTCGTTGAGCAGGCTGCCCGCAGTCACGGTCGTCTCAATTCCACAACTTGGTAGCTGAAGCTTCCACCTGACGCCAACGGCGCTGGTTTGCGTTGCTGCAACCTGTGGGCAGTGGAGCGGTAAAAGACTTCGAATACAATCTTCGTTCGAAGATTCGACTGTTCGAACGAACGTTTTTTTCTCCGAACGAAGAATGTTTTTCGAAGAATAACGTACAGGACGCATGCATGGTCAAAGGCGCTCAGCTACAAGGTAAATGCGGTACCTCCCATTCAGGAATGTCCCCTCCCATGTAGCCATGCTGCACTCCTGCTGCGACTGCTGCCTGGAGCACCGTCTGCCACTTCGCCGGTGTTGTGCTTTGCAATTGTTGTACTCCCCCGGCTTGCTGTGCTCCTTCGTCCGTCTGGGCTGCCTGACCACCACGCCGCGCCTGAGCGGTGACCTTGACGCCTTTCAAGCGGCCCGTTGATGTACATTTGCCCCGGCCTGGGGGCTCTGGGGAGGGGAATCTGAGCATCACGGTACGGTCTTCACGCCAGCTCTCCACTGCGCCGTAGGCGCTCCAAACAAGCGCAAGCATACGCACTATCGGGGTTGGGGTGCCTTTTTTGTTCGGGACTGCAAAGGGGAAGGCGCGGGCGACCAGTGCACAAGGCAAGTCCCTCTCCACAGCCACATCTTTGCAATCGGCTGATACACACGTTCCGAAACAGCGCCCATAGGTTGACAGTGGCGCAAGCCAAGCGTACTTTGGGTCCCCGAAAATGGGCGTATGCGGATTGGGTACGGATTTCCCTAGAATGAGGTCAAGGTAGGGGCGGGTGACTCCGGATTCAACGATTACCTGGCGGCAAGTGTCGAACTCGGCGCTGACATCGAACACTTCGTTCACCACCACGTAATCCGGATCATATTCTTCTGAATCCTGGGATCCAAAATCTAGCGGGTCATCCAAACGGCGAGAACGGGATTGTGACGGCTCCAAATCCGCTGAACGCTGCGGCGCTGGGTGCTGAGCCAGTTGTGTACTACTCTGGGAAGGTGTTCCTGGCGCTGATCGTGACGCTGGGGCAGAAGTTGGGTGCGCCTGAAGCAACTCCTGAGCACAGCGCGAAAGGTTCCAAAAATATCTTCGATCGAAGATTCGAATATTCGAACGAAGAAAAATCTTCGAACGAGAGTTCGTTCGAGGATTCGAAGATTCGAACGAAGACTAAATTCGAAGGACTACAACGCATGCCTGCAGGGCTTGGAGAATAACACATACCGCCACCAGTCTTGCCACATCGGCTTTGTCTTCCTTTGTCAGCACCATTGAGCGGCATCGTCTATTAAGGATTCGAACAATGCAGCGTTCGGGCAGGAGATCGGGCGCGTTGTACCGTGAGCTACAATATGGGAGTGCGTGTACAAGAAGGCATGCTCCATGGTTTGTAGTAGAGCAGAGAGCTGGTAGTCATCTGTGGTGCTGCCCCCTCTGTTTGTGAAGCGCAAGTAGAAATCCTTTAGCTTGGCATTCGTGGTTTCAGCCAAGTCCTGGCAGTACATCCCAAGCCCGTAAGGCCATATCGCCTCTAGGATTCTGGGCACATCGAACTCCAAGATTATCAGATAATGAGAACGGGTATGAGGCAAACAGTGTGCGTGAAATTCCCAGGCCGCCTGCCGACAGTCCGCTGGGAGGTCAATGTCGATGCGTTGATATGTGCGATAGAGCCGTTGCATCACGTCCTGCAACCGCATGACAGCCTGGTTACCCAAGTGCTCGTCGGCCAAACCCAAAACATGAGCAATACCATCCCATATAAAAAACAAACGCTTCGTTTCTTGTCCATCAGGTCTACAAGTTCCACCTAGCTGCCAACCACACAGAGCAATCTTCAGCATGTTATTGATAGCGTTGCGTGCTTCCCTGCTGGCGGACAAGCATAGCCTTTCCAAGTATTCCCCAAGCAAAGCACCAATTCGCATAAGCATATGAAGAACACAAATAATGGCATGGTGTCGTGGCACTTGAAGCAAAGGTTTTGAAGCGCAGCCACGAGCTCCCTTGCAGATAGGGGTCTTGCCAAGTCGGGACGCATCACCGGTGCGCGTTCTGCGCCGGTGACAGCCCAGGTACCGCCTCTTGAGAGGGTTCCAAAGGCCCAAGTTGTGAACTGACGGTATATACCAATGCTCAGTAAGTCCCAAAAACTTCTTCAAAACCGGTAAATCCCCACCCAGCATAACACTTGCCGCACAGCGTGCGCCCTTCACGACGACGGATCGCGTAGTTATGATCCGCTGCAGGACCTAGTAGCGTGCAAAGCGCAATCAAAATTTTGTTCGAAAAACACGTTCGTTCGAAGGAAAAGCTTCGTTCGAACGGTCGAAGGTTCGAACGAAGGCAATATTCGAAGAAATAACACACCCTCAGATTCTTTTTCCAGACCCGGCGCAAATCCTTCAGATTGGAGTCACCACAGTATGCCAGCTCTAAAACCCAAATGTGTGCTGCATTGCGGGCTAGATGCTCATGATTTCGGATGCGAATGGTAAGCTGAGTCCAGCTTACACCCGCTACAGGATAACCATCACCACTCACAATGAAAACCAACCCATCTTTGCTGGGCTGTAGAGTTTCATAGAGGCAAGGCTGTGTGAAAACGTAGTTGATCCAGTGATCAAACGGCCAGGAGACATTTCGGATGCCAGTTTTCTTGTCGATGTGGCCAACAAGGTGCAGGGGCTCCTTCATCCTTTTCCAAGCCAAGTTGACTCTCCGGCGGCCTGGCATTGGTTTCCCAAACCTTAGGCCAGTCTGTTTGTACCATACGTCCGCACGCTTGGAAATAAAGCGCGATAGAACCCGAAGGCGGCGTCTAGGGATTCCCAAATCGAGAAGCAAAGCGACTGCTTCTTCAGGCGAGCATTGAGCATCGCTGTGCCACCGTAGAAGTTGATTCAATCTCTGCTTGTCAGTGCCTGGGTTGACTCGTGTGTAGATTGAGTGTAAAAGCTGGCGTCCCAGGCCGGAGAAGGTGAAAAATTGCACAAGCGCGTCCTCAACGTCCTGGCTATAAGCATTCGTCGTGCCTACCGCGTTTTTGAGCGTATTTCCAAGTTGCACCATTGGTCAAACAGTGACGGCCTTGAATATACAACAAATCAGTTGAAAAAACAAAAAAACCCCTTCTCCTGGCACAAATCTACGTCTCTCTGGCGCAAATCTGCGTTTTTCTGGCACAAATCTGCGGCAATCGCCTGTCAATCTGGTGCGCGCGCTGCTGTTGCTGCGCTTTTGCGGCAATTCTCCCCAGCAGCTTGGATTCGATTAGATTTAATCGAATTGCGATTAAAGCAAAAACAGTCTTCGAATTCGAATCTTCGTTCGAAGATTCGAATCTTCGTTCGAAGACTGAAGTTCGTTCGAAGAAAATACCCCCCCCAGTGGGTCTCATGGGAACACGCACGTCATAAAGCATGCGCACAAACACGAACCACAACCATATATCCCCATTATTCCTCCATAGGGCGCCAAGTGCTCGCACCACGCATACCCAAACGTACACAAGGGCGCATGGTGAAAAAAAACGGAGACAAGGTCAAGGAGAAACAGGGTATGAAACCCCACCCCCGCCCCCCCCACACAACGTGCACCCGCTCTCGCTATAGGGGATGACCACGAACCACGGGGAAAAAATGGTATGGCGAGCAAGTTTGTTAAGAATGCGAGGGAGGGCGCCCAAGGGACGGACCATGCACACAAACACAAACATACACAAGGCCGTAAGGTACAAGAAGACGGAGACAAGAGCAAGAAGAAACATGGTATGAAACCCCACCCAGCCCCACCCGCAAACACGCACACGCTCTCGCTATAGGGGCGGCCCACGAACCACGGGGAAACAATGGTATGGCAATCAAGTATGTTAAGAATGCAAGGGAGTGCGACAAAGGGACGGACGGCGCACGCATACACAAAAGTACACAAGGCCACAACGTACAAGAAGACGGAGGCAAGATCAAGGAGAAACATGGTATGAAACCCCACCCCCGCCCCACCCACAAACATGCACACGCTCTCTGTATAGGGGATGACAACGAGAAGCTACACAAGGTATGGCAAGTATGTTGCGAAAAAAAGAAAAAACAAAAACAAAGGCGCCTTCCACGCCCTCTCTATAGGGAAAACGCAAGGCAAAGTGGTATGTTATCAAAGACGCTACGAGAAAGAAAAAGAAAACACAAGGTACAACACGCAAAAACAACCAACCAACCCCCCAAAGGCCTGCACACACTCTCTCTCTACAGGGGGACAAAAGCGCGGTCGGGCAAATGGAGAGGTATGTATATTCGCATTACGCATACCACACATTTCTGCTACACGTCTACAGGGCCTCTTCTTTGCTTTTCTTCTTCCGCTTTTGGACATGCCGACCGACGACGACAACCAACCAAGGTATGACACACCCCACCAACCACACACCGCACGCACACACACACACACAGACGCCAGCCACACCGCGCACGACCCCCCCCGCGCCACCCACACCAACACGAAGCGCCACGCAGCAAACACACACACACACCAAGACCAAGGAGAAGGGCACCCAGGGCCCCCACCACCACAACCAGTGGACCCCAGCCAGGAGTGGCAGGGAAACCACGCCCACGGTCCTCGGCCAGGAGTGGCGAGCGACCAACCACGGCACCCGGCTGCAGGCCCCAGCCAGGGGTGGCGGGGCCCCGCAACCTGGCCCCACAGACAGGAGTGGCAAGGGGCCAACCACCACCACAAACACACACAACAAGGGACAGCCCCACCCGCGAAGCACCCCACCGCAACCAGCAGGCCCCAGCCAGGAGTGGCGGGGAGCCGCACACCACCACCGCCGGCGGACCCCAGCCAGGAGTGGCCGGAAACCGCTCCCGGGGCCCTCAGCCAGGAGCGGCGAGGAACGCCCACCACCACTGGCAGCGAAACCCAGCCAGGAGTGGCGGGGAGTCGCACACAGGAACCTCCGCCACGAGTGGCAAGGGACCAACCACAGCACACACCGGCCACGCTCCCACCAACACACCACACCGCACCACAGCACACACCGCCAACATACCACACACGCACACACACACACACAAACGCACGTGAAAGGCACGCCCACACCCACACCACCACCAAAACAGACACCAGGAACACACACCACACGCACCACCACAAGCACCACACGCACACTCCGCGCCACAAGCACACACAACACGGGAAACCCCCACCCGCGGAAACACCCACCGCCGCGGCCGGCGGACCCCAGCCAGGAGTGGCGGGGACCCGCCCCCGAGACCCTCAGCCAGGAGTGGCAGGGGCCCACCCAACACCGCCACCAGCAGACCCCCCCAGCCAGGAGTGGCGCGGAACCACGACCCAGACCCGCAGCCAGGAGTGGCAAGCGGCCACACACCACCGCCGCCAGCGGACCCGAGCCAGGATTGGCGGGGAACCGCACCCGGGGCCCTCAGCCAGGAGTGGCGAGGACCACCCACCACAACCGACAGCGAAACCCAGCCAGGAGTGGCGGGAACTCGCACTCAGGAACCTCCGCCAGAACCGGCGAGAGACCAACCACGGCACACACAAACCACACGCACACCCACACCAGCGGCAAGCCGCAGCCTGAAGCCGGTTCGGACCCCCGTGGCCATCTTGGGGTCACTTGGGGTGTGTATCTATGTGCCGGCAAGCCGCCATTGGCTGATATCATACTCTCCCATCCACCTGACCTAACCCGATGTGATAGTGTGATAGGTTTGGTCATTGCGGCTATGAGCGGCAATATTCAGTACCGAGGCGCCGCCAGCGGAGATTTATATATCGGAATATCAGGAATCAACAGGGTTTTATTACCATAATGTTTCCGTAATTTTTCAGCCTTTCGTTCTGATGGTCAATGTATCGGCGACTGTCAGTTGGATCGCGATTTTGCGTTAACCGATTGGTTAACTGTTATTTCCAGATATTTTGACGGAAACCCCGATGAAGGGTCAGATTTCATCAGCAAAGGGTTCGTTGCATCCGCAATTTTCTAAATATGCACTCGAAATTTTAACCTGAATTTTTTGCGATGTCAAAATCGGATTTTCGACTTCGACATCGCCGCACTTGATTTGGTCTTCTTCGAGTGGTCATACTCTTTTCCCTATGTCCGAATCAGGTTTTCCTTATACTTGCCACCCATCTGACTTGGAGATATAAGGGAAACAAAAATGAATTGTGGGACCACTTTGGAGGACCATATCTACGCGCGAGTGTGAGGAAAGAGAATAAGAAAGGTTGGGTTGCAAGCGCCTTAGTCTCAAGTTCATTTAGGAAGCATCAAACGCCTTTGTCGTGTACACATGCCAGTTATAGCAAGGGATAAGGGTCAAGAGGGTAGAAAGTGATATATAACTCTTGGATCGTGCAACAGAATATTTTATTGCGACTTTCAAGTGTACTGCATGAGTGTTGGGGTTGCATAGATATTTTCGTTGGGTTCCCACGTATTTTTAACGTGAAGTTATGTCCATGGAGGGGCATGACATACCATGGTGGGAGCCACTTTTTGAGTGTTATGTTGTATGCATGGTATGTGCTTCGATATGCTCACGCCCATGTTATATATCTTCGTGTGGCCGAAGAGATGGGGAGCCACACGTGACAAAGGCTTTGCCCATGTCCCAATTGTGGAATTCAAAGCGCTAGACTAATTCTACCGCATATGTATTGCTCATGGTATGTTTGGCAGGGAGATCCATGAGTGCACTCCCATTTTCATGGGGCATGTAGATATGAGTGGCGAAGGTATCTCCATGCGCTTGATTGGGGATCCAAGTGGGGGAATTGTTCGCAAATGGTTCTAATCATTTGTGTATTGAATCATGAGCGGATATCATGGGTGAGCATAGAGATATACTATCATGACAACTTTGTATTTGGTCATATTTTCATGTTTTTGACCTCAGTTTTTGCTCATTTTTGTGTTTTGTGTACTTACCTGGTCGGCAAACAGCAAGAAGCCTATGGAGAGTCGAACCATTGTATGTTGTTCATATGTTGGCATATGCTTTGGATTTGAACACCACCTTATGCCGGATCGCGTACTCCATTTGGCTTGGCGCACGAAGGATGACAAGAATTGGTCTCAAGATCATGGGCTGACTTTGGCAGTGCGTGGCGCCCATATCTGAAGGGGTTTCGAGGGTAAAGTGGGGATGTACATGGGCATTGGCCTTTGGTCTGTATCCTCCATGAATACTAGACTTCGATTCCATGCATGCTTTGAGCCTTCGGATAAGTGGTAACTTCAATTTTGAGCATATATTTGATATATGGCCAATATGGTGTGAATTGGCAGTTTTTTGGCATGTTATGAGTTCAAACTCATGGGGCATATCTCCAAGCCCATTCAACCCCAAGTCCAACCAAGGTTATGTCAGGGTAGGGCATGGTCCTGAGTGCCACTCTGGGCCATGACACGCCACCTCCCTCATTGGGCTAGGATACATCGGCTCCGGAGTGAACACATTTTTGGGGTTTATGTAGTGACTTGTGATACATCGCATTTAGCCATCTTATTTGACTGGGTTCAGGGCAACATGTTGGTGAGTCAAGGGAAGGTCTTGAGTCCAGGGAATGAGGGGTCTATGGCTGTGATTGTGTACGTTTCCATCTTTCCCCAACTTTGCTTTATATTTGTTCATATGCCAATTTCAGGGCTTTCTTCCTTGGTGCAATTCTTGTACATGCCCGCCACCGTGGGAAGACCGGTGTGCTGAACGGAAGCCCGCATCGTGGATTGGATTGTGAATCAGGTTATTGCTGCATTTGTGGGATCTGATTGCTGTTCAGGGTTGAAGGAGGATTGTATTTTCGATTTTCTTTATTTTTGGATTTTGGACCCGGGACTTTGAGAAATGCAAGCATTGATCAGGAGCAAATCAGCAGGGATTACAGGCGGAAGGGGCACAGCGGGGGCCGGTCCTGGTAGGGACCTTCTTTATGGTAGCAGAGGCTTACCTGCTGCCCCTACCTACCGCCGACCCGGGGACTTGGGCCCCTATGAGCCCTGCCCAAGTACGCCCCGGGTGCGTATTGTGGACTCGGTGGAGACCACGCCGGAGATTGGAGCCATAGAAGAACCGAGACGTTCAAGAGCCTGGCGAACTCCGGAAGTTGAACCCCGAAGAGAAGTACAACATTCAGGAAGAGGAGGACGTGACATGGAGGACCTGGTCTCCATGTGTGAGCGTCGCTGCCGAAAGGCATGCAACCTCCGCTCCGCCGCGGAGGACTCTGATGAGGCCTGCCATTCAGGCAGCAGTGGAGGACGGACCTGGCGCTACCGGAAGCGCGGGTCACCCAAATCCGCGGCAAGGGACGCTGGGGCTATGGATACGGACCCTAGCCCGGTCAGGCTGTGGGAATCCGAGGGGCACTCCGCTGGGCTATCGGACAGCCTATGAGCCACCTTCGGAGTCGGAGGAGACGGCCAGACCGCCCACAAGGGCGAACACGGCCCCAGAACCCAGCCTGGAGCACGACGCCGAGGGCTTGGAGAGGCCAGCCAGGGCCCGGACGGCACCTGTGCCCCGGCACACGGGACCAGAGACGGACGCCATAGGCGATACGCCCATGGGCGATGAGTCTGAGGTGCCGGGAACCGCAAGATGCGCTGAATCCGGCGGTAAGCACGCTGCGTGCCACTGCGAGCACGTGTCCTTCCTCATGGGCAAGTACCCGAAGATGGGGATGGACGCCATCGTGCATCGCCTTGTCCGCCTGGACAACGCCAAGGACGGTCTAGAGGAGGACGTCGCGGGGATCCTGGACGACCAGTCGGCCGCCGGGAAAGACATGGAGGAGCTGCGAGCGGAACGGGACCGGTACCGGGAGAATCTGGAGCTGGCCCTGGAGAAGGAGCAGCGAGTGGTGGACAGCCTCCTCCACCTTGTGGAGGACATGTCGGGACGCCTGAAAAGGTTAGAGGAGCTACAGCCCCTCGCCTCGGGTCCGGAGCTCCCGGCACAGCCGGCCGCGGCAGAGCTGGTGGAGCGGGTTAAGACTCTCAGGAGCGCCATGGATAAACCCATGGGCGGCCCTGCAGAGGCACCATACGCGCCTCCGCGTGTTGACCCGGGTGCGCTGCCGTTTGTTCCTATGTTCAGCAAATCCACAATGCTCGGGGAACACACGGCACCGGCTGGGTCCATGCGGGAAGGGCACGTAACCACGGACCCGAGGAGCCTGACGGTACAGATGTCCCATGCCGGCCAGAATCTACCGATCACGACGAATATGGTAGTTTATGCGGAAGAGAAGATCCAGAGCCAGACCATGCAGGGGCGAACCACGGGAAGCGCCGACGGACATGGTCGAGGTCATCCAGGCGGAAACCTGTGGGCGAAGGACCCCAATACGGGGATATGGACGGCCGATGGAGCAAGTCCTCCCCGCATTCCAAACCCCATGGGTTCAGGCCCAACTGGACCGCACTCCATGGAGGAGAGTGATGTACGGGGAGTGTACTCACACCCCCCGGCCACAGGTGGTATCCGTCTCGGTGGAGTGGTGGCTGGGGACGTCGGAGACGCCATCAGGATTGACGACCTCAGGGGAATCAAAATCCCCTACTACGATGGCAACCCCTCCAACCTGGATGACTTCATCCTGGACTGGGAGGACTTCGCCGAGGAGGTCGTCGGCGAGATGCGGGGAGCGCCGCGGGACAAGTGGGTATGCCGGACATTCCCACACCGGCTGGCGCAGGACCTGAAGGAGGAGCTGCGGGATCAGATCCAGGAAGGATTGATGCGTACGGAGCAGGCCTGCCTCCAGTTGTTGGAGGATGAGGAGCGGGTGGACGCTCCGAACCAAAAGCTGGAGGACCTGTGGTCCATTCCGCTGCCGCTGGACCGCGGTGAGTTGCGGGTCCGGGAGTGGAACCGCCATCTGCGGAAGTACCGCAGATGCCTCAAGCTGGTGGAGGACTGGAACGAGGCCAGCGAGATCCGCCACCTCCTGAAGGACGTCCTCCCCGGCAACTGGAAGAGACGAGTGGAGGACGAGGAGAAGAAGCGCGCCAAGAAGCGGGTGGCGGTGAGGTATATGGCGGCGGAGGATACCCATGCGGGTATCATGGAGTTCTTCAGGAGGAACCTGGGCGAGCCCAACCGGATGTTGGGACTGAAGAACGCCGTGTACGTGAGGGTATTTGGAGACTCCATGGGGCAAAGGTTGCTGCGCCTCAACAACGTGGAGTGGAGGCGCCGGGAGCCACTGAGGATGCAGGTCATCTTCGCCCGCATGAGCCTGGACGAGATCGTGAAGTACATCACGGCGGAGTTGAGGCTCAATGCGAAGAACGAGGCTCACGTGCAGCATCGACATGGTCATGGACAACGAGGACACCGAGAAGACAGCCATCATCGGGAGATCCAGGAGGACACGGCCAACTCCGCGGAGGATGGTAGTGGAAGTGGCCAAGACCAATGGACCGGGTCCCGGGAGGATCATGAGGATGCCCACTTCTTCGCGTTTGTGGCGCACAACGTGAGGAACCATGGGCAGGATCGGTCCAGATGGAGCCAGGTGGGACCCAATAAGAGCAGAGCGCCAAGGAGGATCGGGAACCCACCGCTCTCGTTCCGGGAGTACAGGTCTCAGCACGACGGGTGCTGGGTCTGTTATGGCAAGGGGAACAACCATGCACATGACCACCGTCAGTGCAAGGTGTATGAGGCGGACAAGAAGGCCTACTTCGCCGTCCACCCCGAGAAGAAGCCCAAGGAGCAGCGGATTTCCGATTGGAAGGCGAAAGGCGGAGACGGGGGAAAAGGCCAAGGCAAAGGCCAAGGAAAAGGCGGAGGAAGAGGCTATGGTGGTGGACCTGGCCAGGACCGACGAGTGAGGTCGATCGAGGAGGTTGCTGAGGACATGTTGAGGACGCTGGAGGAACTCAAAGCCCAGCAACGTGGTGGACAAAGTCCTGGCGGATCACAGCCGGAAAGGGGCTTCGGGAAGACAAGTCTAGAGGAGTTCCCACGGGAGTGGGACCTCGGAGGTCTCTCCTCGAAAATCAGGGGAATCCCAGAGAAAGCGAAGGCACAGCGGGTGCCGAAGAAGGCTCCAGACGAGCCAAAACCACTGAGTTTTGCCACTCCCAACCCCTGGAGCGCCCTGCCAAGGGAAGTACATGTGGGTACGGGACATGGCAAGAAGGAGGGAGCGACCTCGGAGAGCCCCGTGGACGGGCAGGACCAACCCAAGATCCACACCATCCGTGACCATACCCTTGAAGTCCTGATGCACCCGGACGTGCTAGAGTTGCATGCCGTGAGAGTCGTCCATACACCTCATGGCGACGAGCGGCAGTTGCACTTGAAAGTGCGAGTACGGTGTTGACGAGAGGAGAAGGTGGTGGATGTGTTAGTGGATACGGGTGCCCAGGTGAGCCTGGTCCGGAGAGGGTTGTTCAAGGAGGAACTCCTGCAGCCCAGCTGGAGACCGGTCCGCCTGAAGGTCGCCAACGGAGAGATTATGGGTGGCGGCACCCACGAGGCCACCATCAGTATGGAATTCTGGGAGCATGAGCGCTTGAACCGCCCTGATCAGGCGAAGAGAAGCACTCTATCTGGGAACTTCTATGTGGCCGACATTACAGATTGGGATATGATCATGGGGTATGACTTCATGGTGGCAAATGCCATTGGAGCCCTTCTGCATCGTGCAACGCTGGTCCGTGAGGATGATGAATGCCTCACATGGCTGTCCACGGACTATGCATGCGGATCTTCCGGATGGAATGCTGAGGAAGATGATCGGATCGTCCAAGCGGTGCAAGCTGTGGGTGCCAAGTTCAGAGGAGACCGCGGAGTTCAGCTCACGGAGTATGGAATGGCGCCGCAGGTGTATGCCAGGATGATCCAGACGCTGGGAGCCGAAGCGCCCGAGACGGACGTCTTCGCTTCCCGGGATGCCCCACTTTTGCGGAAGTGTAGGAGGCATTGCCATCGAGGAGACTCAGCCTGGCACAGGCATTGGGGTTTGAAGGAGTGGGGGCCCATGTACTGGCATGGCTCCCTGGATAACACCAGACGTACGGTGGAGAAGATCGTCGCGGATAGGGCGAAGGGGATCCTGGTCATAACCGGCATAGGATCCACCCCATGTCCGCTGGAGGATCTCAAGTCGACGCTGGACTCCATCACCCTGAACGAGATGTCTTTCGGGCCAGAGGAGGGGTTGTTCATCGACGCCAAGCGTGTATCAATGCCCTCCCCGGGTCAAGCGTGGGGTACCAAAACTTTCCTGGTGGATGGGGCGCAAGCCCAGCCCACGGGTGATGAAGCATTCATCCGTAGGGTGGAGGCGGTGCCCATGAAGGTCATGTTTGAGCCCAAGGAGGGGACGGATCAGCCAATTGATGGCATTGACATCCTGTCCCACTCCGAGATCGACGACGTCGTCAACTACATGCGAATGGGGATGCACAACCGTGTGGCAGCCAAGAAGAGGCGGGCCATGGTCACATCTCCGCATTGGTGGGATGACAAGATGTTGGTCACCGGCAAGTACGAGAAGGACGAGTTCGTGGCAAGGGTCATGGATCACATCGCGCACCAATGCGATGGTCGGGTTGGGTCCGACGCACCAACATGGGATTTTCCAAGAATGGGTGCCGATAGCGACAGTCACCAGCCAGAGGCAGCAAATTTCCGAAAATTATCGGTGGGAAGAGCTCCCCACGACGATGAGGACGACATATCGGACGAGGAGAAGTCGGAATCGGACCCAGAAGAGGCCTATACCGCAGTGCGATCGGTGGTATCGATACCGAAGCAAGCGGCTGAAGAGGCTCAGGAGAACCCGAAGGTCGCCGAGCTGAAGGAGAGGCTGATCAGTGCCTATCCGCGGCTATTCAGTGGCGTCGCCAACAAGAACCCTCCAGATTGTGGGAGGTTTGGCACAGCGAGGATCAAGCTGAAGCCAAACCCCAAGATCTATCGTCATCGGGAGTACCAACTTCAGGGCGATCGGGCCGAGGCCATGAAGAAGCTGTTGGCCGAGTTCATTGAGCGGGGATGGATCGAACCCTCCGACAGTGAGTGGGCCAGCCCAGCCTTCATCGTGCCCAAGAAGGAGAAGGGCGAGTGGAGGTTGGTGGTTGATTCCAGAGGTTTGAACGAGCAGACCGAGCACGACTCGTACTCGCTCCCCCTGATCGACTCCATCCTCCAAAAGCAACAGAAAAAGCGGATTTTCACGGTGTTGGACCTGAAACACGGTTATCACCAGATGCCGCTACACCTGGACTCCAGGCCCTGCACAGCGATGTCGACGCCGCTGGGGCCCATGCAGTGGAAAGTGGTGCCTATGGGCGCCAAGAATGGCAACGCCGCTTTCCAGCGCATGATGGAGGACCTGCTCGGTCCTGTCCGGGACTGTGCCGACCCCTTCGTGGATGACATCATCATCGGGTCCGGCACGGAGAACATGACTGAGGACGAGCTCATCGACGCGCATGAGAAGGATCTGCGTCGAGTGCTCAGCGAGTTGGACAAGCACAACATGGTGTGCAAGCCCACCAAAGCCTCACTCTTCGTGAAGGAAGTGGAGTTCGCGGGTCACGTGGTTGGTCACGCGCAACGCCGTCCCATGCCTGGGAAGCTGGCGTCCCTACACCACTGGGAGAAGCCCCAGACCATCAGCGAACTCCGGTCCTTCATGGGATTCTGCAATTACTATTTGGGCTATGTCCAGATGTATGCAGAACTCTCGGGGCCGTTGCACAAGATGCTGCAGGTCGGGAAGTTCGATGGCCGGAAGGGGAGCAAGAAGAAGCTTGCCTGGACCCCGGAGGCCGAAGATGCGTTCAGCCGCCTGAAGGAGCGACTCCTGGGGCAGCTGGGGCTATTCTTGGTGGACCCGGACAAGGGATTCGTGCTACGGACGGACGCCTCGGACTATGCTGTGGGGGCAGTCCTCGAGCAGATCCGGGACGACGGGTCACACGTACCCGTGGCGTTTTGGAGCAGGATCCTGGCCGAGGGCCAACGCCGAACATGGACCGCGAGGGAGAAGGAGACATACGCCATTGTATGTGCGCTCAGGAAGTGGTCTGGCCACATCGGACTGCAGCCGGTGGTGGTTTGCACGGACCACCAGTCCCTACAGAGCTGGCACAAGGAGCATGTCGACACCCCCTCAGGACCAGCGGCTAGGAGGGCCCGATGGCACGAGACGTTCCCCAAGTTCGACCTCAGCGTCGTGTACGTCCCGGGGAAGGACAACACTGCGGCAGATTGCCTCAGTTGCTGGGCCTACCCCGCGGACAAGGCCTGGATGGACATATCCAGCCATGGGGACGCCGAGGAGACCGAGGAGGCCAAGCGCATCATCGAGATGGAGAAGGCCATGGAGCAGGAGGGGGTCAAGTGCTTTGTGGTGATGGCAAACCGTACGGACCGGGCCAAGTTCCGGGGTGCCCGCGTCCAAGCTATTCGAGAGGAAACCCTCGAGCAATGGATGGTCGCCCCTGTAGAGCTAGTCAGGTCGGTGCTCACAGAGCACTGGTCGAATGACTACGCGGCATCCGATCACTGGAGCAAGTACTGGAATGCCGTGAGCGCCCCGTCGGACGACGAATGGCCTGAGGGCTTGACCAAGGATGGGGACAAGTTGTTCCTCAAGGACAAGCTGCTGGTGCCCGAGAACCGAGTGGAGGAGCTCATTGACCACTGACACAACGCCCAGCTCATGCACCCTGGCCGAGACAAGATGCAGCAGGACCTGGAGTGGCGTTTCAAGT
Organism: Eutreptiella sp. 'Long Island Sound 2002'; assembly: GCA_964036045.1. Classification (NCBI taxonomy): domain Eukaryota; phylum Euglenozoa; class Euglenophyceae; order Eutreptiales; family Eutreptiaceae; genus Eutreptiella; species Eutreptiella sp. 'Long Island Sound 2002'. The sequence goes on along the minus strand of OZ038379.1, from coordinate 83,544,023 downwards.
TCCCTCCGGGGTACTACGCCATCCTCGGTAGGTACTGCAGCGACTGTGCCGTGTGTCGGGCCACGAAGAGCCCCAACCACTCCACAGCGGGCAACCCGATGTATACGGCTATACCGGAGGCCCCTATGTGGTCCGTGGCCATGGATGTATTCGCCATGCCTGAGGTCACCGTGGAAGGAGAGTCCTACGACTGTGTCATCCTGGCGGTGGATAGGCACAGTGGGTATATCGTGGCGGTCCCTGGCAAGAAGTCCAAAAAGAAGGACAAGAAGGACAAGCATGGAGTGGGGCTGCAGGCCAAGACCGTCGCCAATGCCACGATCAGGCATTGGCTGACGATTTTTGATGTCCCAGCTGTCATCTGCAGCGATCGGGGCAGTCAATTCGTGGGGACGTGGTTCAAGACGATGTGCAAGCACATGGGCATTCGACACGCCAAAACCGTGGCATACCACAGCCGGTCGAATGGCCGGGCTGAGGTGGCCGGGCGGCAGATGTTCGAAAGGTTCCGCCAGTTGCACATCGACGAACCAGGCCGGAATTGGTACAATTCGCTGTGGAGGGTACTCCAAACGTATCACGGCCTTCCGGGACCCACTGGACTGTCGCCCCATCACATCCTGTTCCTACGGGATCGAGTGGCCCGGGATGGGAACGCCATGATGGCTGAGGCGGACGACACGGCAGCCAAGGTGTGCAAGGCACTTCAGGACGAGCATGACAAGAGGGCCAAGTACTTCAAGCAGGGAAAGGTCCAGAAGTATGCTCTCCAAGACACCGTGTGGGTGGAGCGGCACCACAAGGATGTCCTGTCCAGGCATCGGCAGGCATCTTGGTATGTGCCGGGGGTAATCGTGCGGAAGGTCGGGCAGGATGTGTATGCGGTTCGTGTGGGGGATAACAAGATCCTGGACCGCGACCATACCCAGCTTCGTCCCCGAGCACCAGACCCCAGCGGACGTCCCGTCACCTTCGAGTTCACGGCCGGCGATGTGGACTCGGACGACGAAGGTGAGGACGACGACCTCACCGCTGAGAAGATCCTGGCGGACAAGCCGGACCCGGGGACGCCTGGGGGTAGGCTTTATAAGGTCCGTTGGAAGGGATTCGCCGCATCCAGGGATTCGTGGGAGCCTCCGAGCAGTTTTGTGCCGAGGTACACCACGGTCTGGATGGACTACCTGAAGAAAAAGAATATTTCTTTGGATGTCAAGGACGTGTTGGTCCATTTGGTTGCTGCTGTAGCACCGTAATGGATCCCCCTTGGCATTTTGTTTGTTTCTGTGATTGAGGAGACGGGTGAGGGCGTTCATCCGGGGACTTTTCGGCCTTGATTGGCCATATACCCCCTTCACTCGAGCTCCACATATATATTTCATTGTGGTATACTTATTGAAGTCGACCGACCACGTTTTTCTATCTTTGATCCCCTTGGTCCATGTTGTAGATCAAGAGGAGACCGGATATGGCGTAGGGCGCTGGATATCAGTGTCCTCACCCCTCCCTTGGGGCGTGGGGGACGCCTACGACGTGTGTGGGGCCTCCATGTGTCCTTGGGACATGGGGAGGGGGTTGGAGCCTATTGGGGTCCTCCCGTCCTCTCTTCAATGACTTCCGAGCGGTAACAACGCTCTGAAAAGGGGGGTGAAGCCGGTTCGGACCCCCGTGGCCATCTTGGGGTCACTTGGGGTGTGTATCCATGTGCCGGCAAGCCGCCATTGGCTGATATCATACTTTCTCATCCACCTGACCTAACCTGATGTTATAGTGTGATAGGTTTGGTCATTGCGGCTATGAGCGGCAATATTCAGTACCGAGGCGCCGCCAGCGGAGATTTATATATCGGAATATCAGGAATCAACAGGGTTTTACTACCATAATGTTTCCGTAATTTTTCAGCCTTTCGTTCTGATGGTCAATGTATCGGCGACTGTCAGTTGGATCGCGATTTTGCGTTAACCGATTGGTTAACTGTTATTTCCAGATATTTTGGCGGAAACCCCGATGAAGGGTCAGATTTCATCAGTAAAGGGTTCGTTGCTTCCGCAATTTTCTAAGTATGCACTCGAAACTTTAATCTGAATTTTTCGCGATGTCGAAATCGGATTTTCGACTTCGACATCGCCGCACTTGATTTGGTCTTCTTCGAGTGGTCATACTCTTCTCCCTATGTCCGAATCAGGTTTCCCTTATACTTGCCACCCATCTGACTTGGAGATATAAGGGGAACAAAAATGAATCGTGGGACCACTTTGAAGGACCATATCTACGCGGGAGTGTGAGGAAAGAGAAAAAGAAAGGTTGGGTTGCAAGCGCCTTAGTCTCAAGTTAATTTAACAAGCATCAAACGCCTTTGTCGTGTACACATGCCCGTTAGAGCAAGGGATAAGGGTCAAGTGGGTAGAAAGTGATATATAACTCTTGGATTGTGCAACCGAATATTGTATTGCGACCTTCGAGTGTACCGCATGAGTGTTGGGGTTGCAGGGATATTTTCCTTGGGTTCCCACGTATTTTTAACGTGAAGTTATGTCCATGGAGGGGCATGACATACCATGGTGGGAGCCACTTCTTGAGGGTTATGTTGTATGCATGGTATGTGCTTCGATATGCTCACGCCCATGTTATATATCTTAGTGTGGCCGAAGAGATGGGGAGCCACACGTGACAAGGGCCTTGCCCATGTCCTAATTGTGGAATCCAAAGAGCTAGACTAAGTCTACCGCATATGTATTGCTCATGGTATGTTTGGCAGGGAGATCCATGAGTGCACTCCCATTTTCATGGGGCATGTAGATATGAGCGGCGAAGGTATCTCCATGCGCCCGATTGGGGATCCAAGTGAGGAATTGTTCGCAAATGGTTCCAATCATTTGTGTATTGAATCATGAGCGGATATCATGGGTGAGCATAGAGATATACTATCATGACAACTTTGTATTTGGTGATATTTTCATGTTTTTGACCTCAGTCTTTGCTCATTTTTGTGTTTTGTGTACTTACCTGGTCGGCAAACAGCAAGAAGCCTATGGTAAGTCGAACCATGGTATGTTGTTCATATGTTGGCATATGCTTTGGATTTGAACACCACCATATGCCGGATTGCGTACTCCATTTGGCTTGGCGCACGAAGGATCACAAGAATTGGTCTCAAGATCATGGGCTGACTTGGGCAGTGCGTGGCGCCCATATCTGAAGGGGTTTCGAGGGTAAAGTGGGGATGTACATGGGCATTGGCCTTTGATCTCTATCCTCCATGAATACTAGACTTCGATTCCATGCATGCTTTGAGCCTTCAGAAAAGTGGTAACTTCAATTTTGAGCATATATTTGATATATGGCCAATATGGTGTGAATTGGCAGTTTTTTGGCATGTTATGAGTTCAAACTCATGGGGCATATCTCGAAGCCCATTCAACTCCAAGTCCAACCAAGGTTATGTCAGGGTAGGGCATGGTCCTGAGTGCCACCCTAGGCCATGACACGCCACCCTCCTCTTTGGGCTAGGATACATAGGCTTGGGAGTGAACACATTTTTGGGGTTTATGTAGTGACTTGTGATACATGGCATTTAGCCATCTTATTTGACTGGGTTCAGGGCAACATGTTGGTGAGTCAAGGGAAGGTCTTGAGTTCAGGGAATGAGGGGTCTATGGCTGTGATTGTGTACGTTTCCATCTTTCCCCAACTTTGCTTGATATGTGTTCATATGCCAATTTCAGGGCTTTCTTCCTTGGTGCAATTCTTGTACATGCCCGCCACCGTGGGAAGACCGGTGTGCTGAACGGAAGCCCGCATCGTGGATTGGATTGTGAATCGGGTCTATTGCTGCATTTGTGGGATCTGATTGCTGCTCAGGGTTGAAAGAGGATTGTATTTTCGATTTTCTATATTTTTGGGTTTTGGACCCGGGACTTTGAGAAATGCAAGCATTGATCAGGAGCAAATCAGCAGGGATTACAGGCGGAAGGGGCACAGCAGGGGCCGGTCCTGGTAGGGACCTTCTTTAAGCCGGCCCCAGCTACACACCCACACACACACACACACACACGACAACACACACGGAAGACACACCCACACCCACGCCACCACGAACACAGGACACACACACCAGCACAGACACCACACGTGCACGCACCGCGCCACAAACACACACACCACGAGAAACCCCCACCCCACCCCACACAGACCGCCACCACCGCCGCCAGCGGACCTCAGCCAGAAATGGCGGGGAACCGCATCCGGGGCCCTCAGCCAGGAGTGGCGAGGACCACCCACCACCACCGACAGCGAAACCCAGCCAGGAGTGGCGGAGACTCGCACTCAGGAACCTCCGCCAGGAGTGGCGAGGCACCAACCACGGCACACAGCAACCACACCCACACCCACACCAGCGGCAAGGCCCAGCCGGCCCCAGCTACACACCCACACACACACACACACACCAACACACACGGAAGACTCACCCACATCCACGCCACCACGAACACACTACACACACACCAGCACAGACACCACACGTGCACGCACCGCGCCACAAACACACACACCACGAGAAATCCCCACCCCACCCCACACAGACGGCCACCACCGCCGCCAGCGGACCTCAGCCAGGACTGGCGGGGAACCGCACCCGGGGCCCTCAGCCAGGAGTGGCGAGGACCACCCACCACGACCGACAGCGAAACCCAGCCAGGAGTGGCAGGAACTCGCACTCAGGAACCTCCGCCAGGAGTGGTGAGGGACCAACCACGGCACACACCAACCACACCCACACCACACCAGCGGCAAGCCCCAGGTGGCCCCGGCCACACACCCACACACACACAAACACACACCAACACACACGGAAGACAGACCCACACCCAGGTCACCACGAACACACGACACACACACCGGCACAGACACCACGCGCGCACGCACCGCGCCACAAACACACACACCACGAGAAATCCCCACCCCACCCCACACAGACGGCCACCGCCGCGGCCTGCGGACCCCAGCCAGGAGTGGCGGGGAACCGCAAACAGGACCACACCCCAGAGGGGCAAACAACCACGCACCACCGCCGCCGGCGGACCCCAGCCAGCAGTGGCAAGGGGCCGCACCCCGGGCCCTCAGCCAGGAGTGGCGAGGTGCACCCACCACCACCGGCGGCGCAACCAAGCCAGGAGTGGCGGGGAAACACACGCAGGAACCTCCGCCAGGAGTGGCGAGGGACCGACCACACACCAGCCACACCCCCACCCACACAAACACCAGCGGCAAGCCCCAGCCAGGGAAACAAACCGCCACACGCCGCCACACACGTGCCAACACACACTGAAGACACACCCACACCCACACCACCGCCACAAACACACAGCACACACACCAGCACGCGCCGCGCGACAAACACACGCAACAGGGGAAACCCCCCACTGAACCCCGCGGAAACGGCCACCACCGGAACCACCGGACCCCAGCCAGGAGTGGCGGGGAACCGCGCCAGGGACCCGCAGCCAGGAGTGGCGAGGGGCCACCCACCACCAACACCAGAGGACCCCAGCCAGGAGTGGCGGGGAACCGCCCCCAGCACCCTCAGCCAGGAGTGGCGAGGGGCCACCCACAACCAACACCAGCGGGCTCCCAGCCAGGAATTACGGGGGACTGCATCCGGGGCTCTCAGCCAGGAGTGGTGAGGGAAAACCCGCCTACCCAGAACCCACTGCCGGAAGCGAGGGACCACGCCCCGCGAACTGGCGGACCTCAGCCAGGAGTGGCGAAGGCCCACCCGCCACCAACACCAGAGGACCCTCAGCCAGGAGGGGTAGGGGGGCACCCGCCGCCACTGGCGGCGAACCACAACCAGGGGAGGCGGGGACACGCACGCAAGCAACACGGCCAGGAAAGGCAAAGAGCCGCCCCCCCACCACCACCGACCCACCCGGGAGAGACAGGAAACCCACGACCACAAACCACACAGAAAGTCTGAAAGCGGGGGCGGGACGCAAGGGGCCCATGGGGGACGCAGGCGAGGGACCCAACCTCAGGGGTTTGGGCCCCCCCCCAGGTGACCGTATCGGCCCCACCTGAGCACACGCAATAAGGTGGGATACGCCCGGGACTGTTGGTCAGCAGCCCGCGGTGGCACCGGCCTGGGGGGGTGACCAATGGGCCTGACCAAGAGCACACACCACAGCACGTACTGGGGTTCGTGCCCAGCAAGGGGCTGCGAGTAAGGCACACCGTCCATCGGGGCAAGCAAGAGACACGCCTACCCCGCAAGGACTCCCCTGCGACCCACAGTGTACCCGACCCCGGTGTGGGGAACGGCCGACGTACCTGGCTACGGAGCAGGTCTATTTGTACCAAGCGGGTACAAATGGACGGCCCGTACAACAGAGTTACACCCTGACGGGGAGTGCAAGCACCGGCCCCCCCAAGGGGAAACACCAGGGGGGGGGACCCGAGCCAGCGTCAAGGACCCCCCCCACAGCCGGGAAGAAGCACCAGGGGAACACCGCCCCAAGCGACGCGTCAAAGATAAAGGGGGGGGAGGGCACGCAAAGGGGGCGACGCGGGGACACAGCACAACCAACAGACCCCAACCAGGCGAGGCGGGGAACCACACCCGGACCCCGCAGCCGGGGCAGGAGAGGGGCCACGACACGCAGCACCCGTACCCACACCGCGCCGCCAATCCAAGCCAGAAAGGCAAGGACAGGCACCCAAAGGCACCACCACCACACCACACACACGCCCACGCGTGCACACAACACACACCACCAAAGCTGTCACCAACAGGCGCCCCACAAACGCACACCACACACCAAAGCGCGAGCACCGCCCGCATCACAAACACACACAACACACAAAAAACCCAAAGAACAAGAACCCAGCAACCCCCCGCCAGGGGAGCTGCAGGGCCACCAGAAACACTGCTAGGACACGAGGGTAGACCAACCATGCCCAAACCCAGGACCAGTAACTGCGACATCCACACCAGTACCGCCACCAACACCCAAACCGAACGCCACAACACCCTCTCCAGCGGGAACACCCGGAACCTACAGAGACACCGTCAGCAGCACCAGCAACCCCAGCACCCACCACAACACCTAAGACACCCACGCCAACATCAAACCAACACAAGAAGCCACCCAACACTGACCAACGACCGCAGGAGCGCCACCGACCGACCCGCACCCAGAACCATCGGAAACACCAACCACCAACAATCAAGCCAACACAACACCCTCACCATCACCATCGACGGCGGCACCGCCGTCCTCACCAACGCCAACGATACCTACGCACACCAGCACCGGATACAACACCTACAAAACCCAAGCCAACGGCATCAATAACACCAACGCCAGCATCACCCCACCGTCAGCGTCGCCACCGGCAACCTCCGCCCCCGCAGGCAACCAACGCCACCACAACCAGTGAACCAACAAACCACCAGGCCCCGGCCAGAGGAGGCGAGGACACACCCCCAGAACCATCAACAACAACACCCTCGCAACCAAAGCAACCACAGGGTGCCATCCACCACGCATTCACCAGCGGCACCAGCACCACCGGCGCCACCACCAGCACCCGCACCCACCACCACCCGGAGCATCGCCTGCACCACCCTCACCAACGGCAACACCAGCAGCCCACACCACCTACTGCACACCCTCCCAGACAGAGCCACAGGAACCAGCCAGCGCCCAAACACAGACCCACACCAACCACCAGCAGCATCAGCAACATCAGGGACGCTGTAAACCATAGCAACGCCCGCAACGACCTCACCACCGGCGTCACCGACACCACCACTGACAGTGAGACCTCAGCAATAGCAACCCGGAGCGTCAACGACAGCCACGCCACCACGGCGACACCACCCGGTACAACACCATCGGCATCAACGACACCAAGGGGGGCCAGGGCCAACACACCGGCCAGCAACGCCAAAGGGAACCTCCGCCAGGAGTGGCGAGGTCCCACCCCCACCGTCCAAAAACCACCATCCACAAGGGTATCACCTGCAACGCCCTCGCCTTTGGCATCACCGGCGGCGCCAACACCCAGAGCTCCGCCGGCGGCGCCCTCACCAACACCGTCACCAGCACCACCGACAGCGGCAACACAGCAACACCGCCACCCACCCACAGCATTGACACCCTCGACCACAACCGATGCAACACCTGCCACTACAGACGCAAGGACAGCCGAAAGAAATACCCCAACACCAGGGACAACCGGCACCACCAGGACCACAAGCGGACCAACCACCAATCACGGGTGGCACAGCCGGAACCGCCGACCACCTAAACGCAGGCCGCGCCCAGCACCAACACCAACAACACCCACGCCGCCAAACCACCAAATAACACCTATGACACCCTCAACGTCGGCAACACCAGCGTCGCCAACACCCACGGCACTATCCAGAAGGGCACCAACCCCACCAACGACGTGCCAGGGTGCCGTCACCGTCGGCGTCACAGAGGACGCCAGCAGGGCTGGCGGACAAACACCAGCAGCGCCACCCACCAGGCCCCCAACCGGGGGTAACAACAGCAACAGCACACAGTACACCCACCAACACCAACGCCAGCGGCACCGCAGGGCGACAAACCGCCTACCTACAACACCCTCACCATTCGCATCATCGCCCACCGCATCGACAACACCCGGAGCATCGTCAACAACCACCCCAGGCAGCACAACCAACCGCAACAACACCAACACATCCACCAGCCTCACCAGCAGCGGCACCAGCGGCACTCTCCGCCAGGAGTGGCGAGGAGAAGACCAAACAACGTGGAGCCACCCAGCGTCCCCGACACCCTCACTATCAGAGAGCCACCACCGGCACCAACCCCCAACGCACCACCATCACGGTCACCAACGCCACCAACACCTGACACAACAACCACACAACCCGCACTAACGGCTTCAGCCGAACAATCCCCGACACCACCTGCATGAACCCCACCGGCGGCATAGCCCGGTTGACCACCTGCTACCGCGAACCGCAGGCAGTAACAACCAGAGCATCTTCGACAACACTCCCGGCCAACACCCGCACCGCCCTCCACAACACCACCGAAAGCAGCACCGTCGACCGATAGCCACATCACCCTCACCAACCACCTGGATACGGGGCCCCCTTCCCATCCCCCCCCTACGAGCAACAACGGCATCGCCCACACCACCCCACCATCTGCAAAACCAGCAACACCATCACCGACGACGGCAGCCTCACCAACAACCTACACCCCCACTACCGCTGCCTCCAGCGCCATAACCACCAGTCACGCCACCCACCGTCGGCGCCAACCACCAACGACGCACCCTACACCACACCTACACCGGAAACCTGCAGCAACACCAGCGGACAGCCCACAAGCGACATCATTCTCCGCCAGAAGATGATGATCAGCACCAGCAAGAAAGCCAGCCCTTAACGCCCACATCATCCCAAAGACCTCCCGCACCCGGACCCACACCCAGAAGCAGCGCCTACGCCGACCCGCCATCAGTGTCACCGACACCCGAGAAGACACCAGCCTCGATGAACTAACGACCACAACACTCCCGCCACCGCACCCACGCCGTCGGCATCACTGCCAGAACACCCGGCCGGGCCGTCGTTGAGACCGCCGCCCAAGGCACCACCTGCACTCACCAGCGCCACCACCACCCCACGCAAGGCCAGGAGCCTAACATCGCCAACGGCCTCGACGAACGTCGACACCACCAACACCACCACCACCGGACGGGGACTACCCACAGACCAAGAACAGCTCCACCACCAACAACCGGTACACCACCGTCACCAACATCGCCCTCACCACCACAGCACCTACCACACACCGCCGGCCGACGGGGGCCACACCACTCGTCATCTACAGCACCCTCGCCACCAGCACCACGTCCGGCCCACATACGTCATGCCCCCAATGACCAGAGACAACACCCTTACCATCGACACCAGCGGCAACACCACATACGCCCCATATGTCACCCTCGCCATGCTCACCATCCATCACCCCCACCATCAGTGTCGAAGACATCAGAGGCACCAACACCACCAGCGACAACGACAGCGACAACAGTGACCGGCTGACACACCAACTAACCACCATCAACTAGCCCTGCACAAACCTCATCTACACTAACACCCATACCACCCTCGCCAACAGCACCACCAGCAGCACCATAATCCGCACCAGCACCCACGCCACCCTAACCACCAACATCACCACCACCACCCAAGGGTCAGGGCTCGCGGGGAACGGAACAGCAGAGCGAGCACGCCACCACCCGCACGCGTAGCCCACCCTATCGTACACCGCTCCGCAACACGCCCCCCCCGCTTCCCCCGATAGGACGTGCGCTGCAGCCCACTGCTGGGACGACGACTGCGACATCCTCCCGGCCATCCGACACCCACTGGCAGCCACGGCCCCGCGCCCACAAGCCCACCAGCAGCCCACGGAACCGCAGGAACCCGACCACCCCATGCCACCACGCTCCATATCCCCCGCGTCCACCGCAGACCAGAGCGCAGAGCACCAGCGAGAGGAGCCCGAGCCCGACCACGCCGCCACGCCCCCACCGCCCCCCCCCAAAAAAGACATCTACGCCACACTGGCCAGCACCCTAGCCCCAATGGACGCCGAGCAGTACTACTAGTCCATCCAACGAGACCTCCCAGAGGACCACGCGACCCCCCAGGGATGGAGGCAGGAGAAAAGGAACAACAACGAGTGGGGCACGGAGGAAGACCTTCTCTGGGAAGACACCTGGAAGGCACCAAGGACGCCTTCCTGGAAGCGGCAGCCGAAACCTACCTCCGCCCGCCCGGGGACACCAGGCATGGCCCCCACGCCCTCCTAGCGTTCCACAGCTGGAAATACCGCCACACCATCACCCTCCACCCCCTCGACCACAATCCACACGGATGGACACCTGAAAACGACGCCACCGCCGCCATGTAAAAATCATGTAGGGCACATATATCATCTGGAATGGTGTCTGCAGATCACAGGCGACGCAGAACCGTGGGTCGCAGACGCTGGCACAGCTGAGAAGGATTTTAATAGTTTTTTTGTGCTACGGAGTGAACCAGGTGGCTTTATTCGTTTTTGTCTGCAGACAGTAATACAGTGCATTGATGCAGGAGTGAGAGGACAGTTTTCAAATTGTGTCTGGACTGACAGCCGTCGCACATTGCAGTACATGTGCGCCGCCCATCAGTAGGAGTAGCATCGTCATGAGAATGCATGTTTTGTTTGCTATTGTATCGTGTTATGTTGGACTTTCGTCATGTCATGCAGTGCATATATGTTGGTATATTAATTCCTGTTGTATTCTCTTTGTATGATCTCAGGGAGATGGATTTATGATGATTCAATATGAAGTTTTCTTACATTCTCCATAATTGATCGCGACAAGAAGGGGTTTATCAGAATTATTGAAAGTGGATTTCGTCGAGTCACTTCATCCACATTTCCTTGTGAAGTTGTTGTTCATTTTGCATTGTATTGGTGTTCTACTTGCTCATTGTGCACTCTGCTTTTCCTATTGTCTTTTGGATTTGTGAAGTCAAAGTTCTCGGAGAATTTTTGGGATAGTTACCAAGAACGAACCTAAATTGTGGTAAGCAGAGGCTTGTGATTGGTCATGGACACAATGAAGGATGACGACTATGTGTCTATTCGATCCATTGAGGACCTTGATGAACAACTCCTTGGAGACCTACAAGAACAATTTTCATTAAACATCAACATGATTGAATATCATAATGAACAAGATGGTCCTTCCTCAAGGGAGAGTCATGATCATGTGGAGGAAATTAATTGTGATGATGATGAAAACCACACTCTTCAATTGGTGCTACATCAACAAGCTCACGAACAAAAACATCAACTACAAGAGTATTCACAAGCACGTTCCAATCAACAAGAACAATTAATTCAACATCATACTCACGGACAACATCACCATCATATCGCTCTACAACAAAATTTGGTGATGAGTGAATTTCAATCACAACAACTTCCGGGCGGATGGGGTTTTCGTGCATTTGAACGTGTCCGTTTTGTAAACGAATTTGGGGAACCACAAGAACGGATTCGTGTGGCCAAATGGGCGCCGACACAAGATACGGCGTTGGACCAAGTGAGCGAGCTCACCAAGGCACTTTCTATGTTGCGCGACGATCATGATGGTCTACATCGCGCAGTTGCCAAAACCTTTCGTGAGGCCGAAACGGCTTTGGATGGACTTCGAGGAAAAGTACAACAACATGTTGACGGAGTTTATGGTGAAGGCCGAACTCTACGAGGTATTGTTGATGAACAAGGACAACGACTACATGATTTTAGTGGGCGCGTTGAGGGCTGGTGCAAGGAGAATTTTTCACACATTGACAATCGACTAAATGCTTTGCTATCATCCATGGGTAAGAAGGAAGTACAATGCTCATTTGAGAATGAATTGTTATCCCTCAAGCAATTGTGTTTGTCGACCAATGAGTTAGTACATTCCATGGCCCATGAGCGTGAAGAACTAAATGGTGAAATTGGGAACCTCAAACAAGCATTAAATGCTTTTGAGGTTGAGGTTAATCAACTCAGGTTGACCGTAGACATGATGGAAAGTGAAGTAGGTCCACTCAAAACTGCCTTCTCCAAATTCCAATTGGAAATTGCCACCAATCTGGAAGAGATTCTTCAAAACATGGACAACCAATTGGAAAGTGACAGGGCCGAGTTTCTTGATGAAGTGCACACTTTGCGACGACAGCTCTCAATGGAGAAGACCTCCCGTGAAAGTGAAAAAAAACATTTCGAGCAACAAATCTCTTCTCTTGTTGCACGCATTGAGACATTGGAGAATAAGCGTGGCGTACAACGTTCTTCTCCCATGAAATCACTTGGTGATGGTGTTTTGATTCAAGTTACATCTTTAGCGACTGAGATTCAGGTGCTGAAGGTACATTTTGACAGTGTGCATCAGTCTTTGAGTGCATTGGAGGAACGTTTCCTTGCGTATGATACACAGCATGCACCCCAACTCAATCAACTATCCATAAGTTTTAAGGGACACTTGACGGAATTCAGTGAGCTCAAGTTGAGCCTGGCCAAGCTTAGGATAGATTCAGAGGCCAATGAATCCTTGTTGCAACATGTGCGTGCCAAGCAGTCTTCGGTGAGTCCTCGGGGTACAAATCCATCTCCCAAAGTACCGGATGAGGCCATTGATAGGATTGACTTAGCTAAATTGCACAACCTATGTAGGGTTGCTAAGGATACATCTTCCAAGGCACAGGTTGATGTGTTGGGATGCTTACAAGATTGTGCGTCATTACGTGGTGAATTAATGGATTCCATTGAGAATCATCGATCACTCAAAGGGGAATTTGATGCACACTTGACATCAATGCATTCTTCACGTGCGCGGCGAGAATCACAGCCATCAGGGTCAGTTACGTTTGGAGTGGATGCGAAGGGTAACCCCTTGTCACCCAATTGTGCTTACATCCCATCTGGTCCCCCAGATCTACAATGTAACGAGCTTCGTGCTCAAGAAGTACAGCATGGCAAGGATTTCGTCTCAAATGAGCGACGAGGAGTTACCTCCAAGAGCGCTGGGACAGCTCAGGTTCACACTCCATATGCACCTCCATGGCATGCCACACAGATTCAGGATCAGGCCCAACCTTCCTTCACATACCGGGATCCAAAGCGATCATGCCCACAAGGGGAATCTTATCACAGCCGGTCAAGTGTGGAAGTGAACAATCCAGCAACGCATACCGGTTCTTCTCCTCCCGACGCTAATCCACAGGGTGATTGGCGTCATTGTAAGGGATTGGACGTTCGATTTTTCGATGATGATTTATTTTTTAATCCCTTCTCGCCATTGGACTTTAAGGATGAGACCCAGCTACCTAAAGTGAAACCCACAGGGATTCCTTCTTTTGGGGCAGCATTTGCTGAGGTACGACCTCGTGAGGAGGATGAGGGAACCACTGATGTTAAGGATTCATTTCATCAAGGAATTCCTGGTCCAGGTTTGTATGGCACATTGGCCACGCCGTATTTGGACCCTAAATCGCTCACAGAGACCGAGGCATTGATGACTGTGCCACATTGGGATGGAAGAGGGGAGTCCGGTGTAGAGTGGAAGGAGTCCTATTCGGTGTGGGATAATGATGTTGGCAGGGCCCTAGGAGATGCAGTCAGGCGCCGGGTGCTGCGGGCAGCCATCCCGGAGGGTCTAGCCAATAGTTTTCGGAAGCGCATCGATGGGCGGCGTCGTGGCTATGCAGCGCTGGAGAAGTTAGTCTTCGATGAGGTTGACAGGCGTGCAAACCCAGATGTCATATCCGACAAGTGGAAAGCACTTGAACTGCCTGCCAAACCCACTGCACTCGATGCTGCAGGTTTTATGGACGATTGGCTCTACTATGGAAGCCAGGTTAAAGGTGGTGTACCCCATCAGGGCGCTAGGGACCAATTTCTGGATGCACTGGGCCCACGGCAGGAGAACTTTATTTATAAGCTCTACCTTGAAGAGAGAAGAAAAGGTAAGGAGCATAACTATTTGGAGATTTTCCTGGTGCTTATGACAGAACTGATGGCCCGTGATGCTGCACACAACAAGCAGGACCATTGGCGCCGGCGCAATCACCAGGGTCGTGGCAGGGTCCAACAAATTCAGGGTTCAGAGTCAGGGGAAGGTATTCCTGCTGCCTCACTGCCCACAGAGTTTGAGCCTGATGAGGCCCAAGTGCTTGCACTGATGGATAAAAAAAAGGACATCACATGTCATCATTGCGGCCGCACTGGACACATGGTCAAGGATTGCTGGGTTAAACACCCTACGCTCATTCCTAAGGGTGTAAGGGTGCCCAACACGCTGTTGGAGAAGCTCAGGACTCCTCCTACACGTCAAGATACAGGAGGAGGACCCAACAGGTCTCCAGCGGACAGGGGTAAGCCCCCTCCCAAGTAACGTTACCCCCTTTGCCCTACTCCAGGTTGTGGTAAAACAAATCACAGGCCTGAAGACTGTTTTATTTCCTATCCTGAGAAGGCTGAGGAATATAAGCGCCGCTTTAAGAAGTAGAGGCGTGGACAGTGTGTTTTGGGCGGTCCACTGTCACAGAGACGCCCACCCATACGGGTGGACTATGAGGCAACGTGGAAAAGTGCATATGTGCAGCATATTGAGTTACAGGTTGAGGAGATAGAGGTCCTCAGGGAACCCCGTCCTGGGATTTGTCGCAAGACGCGGCGGGGCATCATACTACAGGCCGGATACCAGCTGGATAAGTATCCTGAGGCGGGCCCATACCTGCTGCAGTCATTGATTGACACGGGATGTGAGATTCTCGGTGTCATTGGCTGGGAGCTGATAGATAAGAAATATTGTGAGGCTGCTGATGTGCAGTTTCGTTTGTTGGGGGCAGGCAATATGGAGTTGGAGGGAGATAAGTTAGGGGTCAGGGTGACTTTTTTGCTGCCTGTACACACCTGCGCAGGAGTGGTAGTGGCACGGTGTGTGAATGCATTTTTGCATCTTGCCTCTGTGGGACCCCGGGTGATCCTGGGGTACCCTTTCTTAACCCGATATGGTCTGGCATTGTTGCCTTCTCAGGGCCAATTGGCCTTTGAAGAAGAGTTGAAGTGGACTACCCATACGATGACAGAAGCCCGTGGAGAAGTGACTGAGTTCAGCACCTCGACCGGCTCTGTACATCAAGGTATCTATGATATGCCAATAGCACATATACCCATACATGTGCATGATGCATTTGCTCTGGACCTTCCGGATGCTGACAACTCTGTGGATCGGAGTGCTCAGAAGGGTACTCCAGCACAGCAGTCTGAGATTGTAGGGAACGTAGTGATATTCAATCCACAGACAGGAGTGGATCTTGGCAATGTATATGAAGTCCCCTGTGAGGATTCTATACAGACTACAGGTTTGGCCCTGTTTGGGTGGCCTCCTTTACAGTCATCTTACAGTGGGGACCAGCCCCCTTTGGGTGGGGCACAAGCCCTGCGCAACGATATGTATATCCTGGTGCAGGCCCTGGTTTTCATCAGTTATTTCTTGGCCTTTACATACAGGTCTCAGAATTACTGTCAGGTGCCCCCACAGGCATCCAGGTCGACAGACGGTTTGCCAAGAAGACAGAAGTGTCAGGATATGACAGTGATAGGCCGTATTGAGGAGGCCCTGACCAGCCAGACCATTAGGTCTGCTGCTTGTTGCTATATTGTAGCAGCGCTGATGCTATTACCTATTAGGATACCTGACGTTCCACCCCAGCATACCCCCCCTGTGCATGTTGGCACGGCTAGGCCGCAGCCACCCATGGGTGATATTATAGCACATATACAGTCGGAGGTGGCCTTGCGGGAGTCGTTTGCCTGTCTTGACTCCCATGATGCTGAATTGTCTCCCCCGACACCTACGGAGGGTATGGCATTCATGCTGAATGTCCAGTATTTCCTGAATAAATGGGATGCAGGTGATGAGTGTGTGACACACAACCCAATCCCTACAGTGGAAGCTGAAAGTAACCGGGGATCGGAACTATTTTCTGAGGACGAGGGATCCTTGGGTTATGAAGAGCCCCCACCTGAATTTATGGGTGGCTTTGGCTTCTGGAGGAACCATATAGGTCAACAGGTTGATAGTGTGGACCAAATACTGACAGGGCCCACCTCACTGGAGACCAGCGGTCCCTCACCTGTGCCAGGTGTGGCTGCTGCAGCAGACATTGCCCGAGGTGTGGAGACGATCTCCAAGCCGAAAGCCGATTCTGGGTCTGGAATGGACCCAGCGGACGGAATACAGCACAGATCTCAGATTCAATCTTCATTCGCAGCCAAGATTCGATCTTTACATCAGGAACGTCTATCTATGACGTCACATCATGCAGTTAGGTTGCACCATCGTCGTGCTTATAGGTCGAGGAAGGATGCCACTACAAGAGGCGTTTCCATAGCCTAAATTAAATCCCGTATGGGACTGAGATCTCATTGTTTTTGAACAGGCCAATATGTGCTGACCCCCGATTGGAGACATTGCATTTTGAATTGGGCTGGATCTGAGGTTGTACCCACGTGTGAGCCGTGGGATGAGTCCACCCGATTGCAGTTGCATAGTGGGGATGATAAAGGGGGAAAGAGAGGATTGTATATACCGTGGGGGAATGAGACTTTGTTTCTGCATCCCCTTGTCAATGAAATGCAGATGGCCATTGAGAAGGTGTACTGGGAAGGGAGTAGAGGTGTCGCAGTAGTACCAGTACGACGCAAGAAGCCGTGGTTCTGGGCTCTGGGTGAAATAGCAGTGGACTGGTGGGACCTGCCAAGGGGTGAGTCAATATGGGTAGAACGATGGGGTGTACAGCATACCCAGGAACACAACATTCATACACGTGTGGTGTTGTTTGATGCCCTGGGACGTCATCAGGAAGGCATGAATGCAACTGATTGGATGTCGCCACAGGTACAGCAAAAAAGGAGCCCCAAGATAATTGTGGGGAGGCCCAAACGACCGCTGGGACAGCCCAGGAAGGTCTGGAAGGCCACTGTCGCTCAGTTAGCACGGGATGGACAGCTCCCTTTGCCTGATTGTGATGATGTGCTTGAAACTGCAATCTTTTCAGGCCCTGTGCCATTTTCTGCCTCTCCCTCTCCCCACAGTGATGTCTCAGGCATTCCTGTGCATTCTCCTCCTCCCCACAGTGATGTCTCAGGCATTCCTGTGCATTCTCCCTCTCCCCACAGTGATGTGTCAGGCATTCCTGTGCACTCACCCTCTCACATGCATGTTGACGTTACCCCTTCTGATTGTTTTCCTTCCTCTACACTTGACAGTTTTGGCTGACGAGTGTCTTCAAGACGACGCCAGACCTCCGAATACCGTGGCGACTATCGATCAGACGCCGGTATATGACAGTGCAGTTGTTTCTCCTTGTAAGTGCGGCTAACCCCCATCTGCTCAGATTTTAGCAGATCTGCCCGTGATTGGGTACATTTTGGGCATTTTCTCTGCTTCGGCGGAATCGCCGCCCCGCAGCTCAGTCTCAGGATCAGACCTATATATTTCTGATGTGCCGGATCTGATTCCGCGGTCCATTCATCGTAAATCCGCCGCGTTCCGATCATTTACCCGGAATCGCCATTTGCCGCTGACGCGCGTGCGCAAGCCAGATCGGCCAAATAGTTTTTCACAATCGGATTTATATAAATCTTTTCAGATAGATATGGGCACTCAGATGTACTTAGGATAATCCGCATCAATTTTCTTCATAGACTGGGATTTTTTGCCGGATAACAATCAGCATGGATCTTGCCTCCGTTGTCGCCGCTCTTGCCTCCGTTGGTGTCCGTGTATCCGGTTCTGCCCCCAACAGCAGCGTTCAGGTCGACTCCTCGCGTGCCTGCCCCCCCGGTCTTGCCTGCCCTGAGCCCTCCGTCACCATCAACGACCTAGGGCAGCACTTTCATGGTAGCAGAGGCTACCTGAATGTTGCTTCAGTGGCGTCCTATCCACAGCCCGCTCCCCAGTACGGCCCCGTAGACCCCGCCACTTCTGGAGAAGTAACGATTATGCTGCCTTGGTGCTGCGCGAACGAGGCCTTGAGAGGAATGCCTTGCGCAAGTCCAAGCTGCCCAAGAAGGGCGCACATCAGCAGCTGTGGGGACCCAAATTACCATAATCCCAGTCGAAACTGGCCATCGAGCAGCTGGAATCCGCCGGCCTACGACGATGGCAACGCTCCGGTGGAGCTTACGGAGCTGGCAGGTACCAACATTCCTTACTAATGTCCAACATTTGAGACCACAGACGCCGATCTGGACGACATTGAGATGGGCGGTCCAGGTGAGGTACCTAGCTATAATCGACCAGCCTCTTGGGCACACTGGGGCGACCATTTGTCCCCAGAAGTGACCCGTAACTTTGAGGCCCTTGAGGCCCTTTGTCCCTTAGCCACGTCTAAGTTGATCGAACAAGAAAGAATCGCCTCTGATTTTTTAACGGAATATTTTTTCCTCCTTCAGGACGAAATTAATACCAGGATGTGGTGGCGTTCTCAAGAAGATGACTCTTTTGCCATTTTTTTGCAGATCTGGGAGGCAAGCCCCTTCCCGAAGGAGGAGGGCTGCGCACCTGTTCCCGGGCCCTCCACCCCTCATCCCACTGTTTCCATCCGCGACGATCTAGCCGCCGCGGTTGAGGAAGGAATTTTAGAGGCGGCCACGCAGGCAAGCCTGGAAATCAGGGCTGAAGGAGCTCCCCAAGTGAACTCCTGGCTGCGGACCACCGAGATCAGCGGTCCGACAGCCTGCTCAGGCCCTTCAGGACACGGCATGTACTGTCCTGCCGACTGTTCCTGCAGATTCCAGCGAGATTCTGAGCTCCAATTGCTCAAAGATCAAATGCACCTCATCATTCAAACGCTGGGAATAAAAAATCTTTTCAAGACGCACATGCGGTCTGAGGGCGCCTCATCGGTGGAACAAGCAACAGAGCCATCGGAGGAGGCGACAGAAATTTTTTCAATTGCTCCTTCGGTGGACTCCAGGACCACCGATGCAAGGATCAGCAGGACCAAGCTAAAGGAAAGGGTTAAAATCTCTCGTTCTGAGAGTAGGACGGCGAAGGCTAGGACTGAGGCTCAGAATGCCAAGCGAACTGCCTCCCGTACTGCCCCTCCTGCTGCTGATTCCAATACCTTAGCCCAGCTGTTGCTCGCCCAGACCCTCGCCGGAGCTGGTGTGGCGAATGATGCCGCCAAGGTGTCTGCCATTACGGCCGGTGTTGGGCTGGATTCGCTTCTTAATCCTACTTCCTTGCGATCTCGTCAGGTTGCCAAGCAACCGAAGTATAATGGGAACCCCCGACGTTGGCCTCAGTTCCAACGGGAATTTAAACTGTGGGTTAAGACTCAAAAACTCCAAGATGATCAGTTCCTGATGGCCCTCTTGGATTGCCTTGAGGGAGCGCCGGCCAACACTTGGCTCAGGACTTGGAGTGATCGCGAGGATACAAGTTCCCCCCTTACCTTTGATGAGGTGTGGGAACAGTTGGAGGTACGTGGATCCCGGCTGCCAGAGGACCATTACCACCAATCGTTGAAGAATTTTCCTTCATTCTCGCGATTAATCTTGCACGAAGTGCAAGACAAAAAACAGCGCTTCTGGAATTTAGTGGAAGAAGCTGAACATCCAGGCGAAAAACCTTCTAGTGCCGAGCTGGAAAGTCTGATTTTTGACAAGATCCCCTCAGAAACTGCCGCCACCCTTCGGAACAAACAGTCCGAAGAAAAGGTCAAGACCTGGTGGGCGGACGTGGAAGGCTTCGATGCCTCCGCCAATAAATTTTCAGTACGGGAAGCACTTCAAAAGTGTTCCCCCAGGTCGTTTTCCAAGGTGAAATTCACTGAAAACACGTGGAAAATCAAGTTTCATGAACACGAGGATCGGGACTTGTTTGTCCAAGTCTTCAACAGGGGAGTCAGTTTCCATGGCCATCGCCTGAGGGCCAAAAACTGGGTGTTTTCGTACACCTGGAAAGAACTCTGGGAGGAGGTTGAGCGGCTCGCCGACGCCGCCAACCAGAATTTCCATGAGGGTCTTGGGGGAAACAAGAATACCCAGCAAAACACCCAAAATGGGGCCCAGAAGGGCAACAAAAAGGTGAATGACACCCGGAATGTTCAGCAGCACTGTAGCATCTGCCTTCTTTTAGGTTCTACGAACCGAGCTAAGACGCATTCTACTGATAATCACCGATGGTCTCCTTACGATCACAAGGTGATTGGTGAAAATATCAGTAATCCGCAGAATTCAGACAGGAATGACAGACAGGTGCACGGTGGGAAGGCTGGAAAAGGGAATCCGACCCCCTCCGGTGGAGACAAAAATCCTGGAGGCCCTGGCGGGTCCCAAGGCACAGGAAATCGGACTCCATCCGGCTCCGGTGGGCAGCCGAACGGCCAGAAAAATCCCAATAGCAACGCCGGAGGCGGAAATCGAAATCCAGGCGTAACCCCTCAATCCGGTGCAAGCAAGGGAAATGCTCTAGGATTCCAGGGTAAAGGTAAGGGAAATCCTTCGGGAACCCCTTCCTCTGGTAAGGGCAGAGGGCGTGGCGACGGTGGAGGTCCATCATCCGGCGGCCGTGGCCGTGGACGTGGAAAGGGCAACCATCGTGTGGATCAGGTCTCAGGTGCAGATCAGGTGTCCGATGCGGACCGAGATTACGTTGAAAATGCCTTGAATCCAGCAGATGATCCGCTCCAAGATGAGTGGGTTGACGAATCAGGGTGTGTCCATAATGTTAACGCAGCCACTGGAGGTCAGAACGCCTAGGGGAGCCACGAAAATCGCCCCTCCCCAGGCGATTTCAGGCATGATCCTCAGATTCCTTCTCGACCACTACATGATGTAGGGTCGCTTGTCTCCTCTCCCCTGGATCCGGCAGCGGATCCTTCTGTTATAGTGGACGAGGTTGGCGTACAGTCCAAGCACAGGGCCCGTCAGTTTGTCACAAAGCTGTGGGTCTCTGATTGCAAGGGAAATTTCCACCTCGCCACTTGTTTGTGTGACAATGGATCGGAGGTAAATCTCCAATCCAATTCTTTCTTGCCTGACGACTGCGTGTTTGATTCGCCTCATCCTGTTACCCTCGAGGGAGTTTCTGGACATTCTCTCGCATGTGGGCAACGCGGTTGTTATATATCAACTCATTTGGTCGCTCAAGACCTTTGGGAAGATGGCAATGTGGAGGAAGTTATCCTTAAGGATGACTACTTCTATCGTGCCGACATAAAGTATGACCTTTACCTGGGCCATCCTTGGCTTCGCAAGAACAGGGTGGCGCCGGTAGGTCATCGGCGTTGTTTTTTGCTGGAGTCAGGTCCCTTGGAGCGTCCTGAATTTCGTTTCTTGCATGCAGGGTTTAAAAGTGCAGAAGAATTTTTGAAGCAAAAGGTTACACCAAAATTTGGCGAAGATGTCACCATTGCAGAGGTGAATGGGAGTGCTGATTACTCCCGAGAGTTAGAATGTCTTCGTAGGGACTCCCAGCCACGACGCCCTTCGCGCTGGCACTCTTCATCCTACAGAGTTGTCGACAAATGGCGCGATACAATTTGTGAATATTTTTATGAACACCATTCCTTTTGGCCACAGTATGATGCGTTTGCTAACCGCGAGAACAAGCGCTTTGACAAGCACCTTCGCGACGCTTGGACTCATAAATGGGACAAGAAGTTATGGATTAATCCTCCGTTTCACTTAATCCAGCAGGTCATCCACAAAATCAAGCAAGATAAAACCCAGGCGATTTTAGTTGTGCCCTTGTGGGACGACAAGCCTTGGTTTCAGGAATTGCAAGACATTTGTGTAGATTACATCGAACTTCCCAGGAAGATTAAGCTGTATGCCAGAGACGACACAGGTCCCCTGCCACAGCGGCCCTGGAGTTTGCTTGCATTCCTGGTGGATGGAAAGCTTTCTGACTCTGATTCTGCTGATTCTAGCACTGATTCCTGTGTTGGGTCTGAATCTGAGGTTGAGCGTGGTACTGATGATGAATCTATTTTTTCTGATTTTTGTCCGTCAGATGCCCAAGGTGATCCAACGTCAAATGGATCCGCCTCGTCTCCCTCTTCCCCAATACGATCTACATCCAAAAGAATCTACGGTGCACGGACGACAAAAAAATTTTCTTCGCGCCGCAAATTCAGAGTTTTTTATGAAAAACCCCGTGTGGAAGCTTTCATAGATCCTTTCGAGGAGCTGGATCACGAAGAGAATCTCTGGAATGTCGACACTCGACCCACCTATCTTCAAGAGGCAGTTGATACGGACCTTTTTAGGGACATCCGTAAGAAGATTCTTCCTGCCAAGGCCGAAGAAATCGCCAAAGTTTTTTCGACAGTAATTCCTGGCGATCAGGTGGACACTGAGTTGTGTTCCAAAAAGAGAGACAAGATTTTTGAGGAACGGAAGGACACAACTCTTTCGGAGAAGTTGATCAAAGACCCCCCTGTCCGTGGGCAGTTTGGTGAAGCCTTCATCGAGCTTCGTGAAGGTTACAAGGCGAAGAAACAGCGTCCTTATGAGAACCATGGACAGAAACATGAGATACTCAGAAAAATAATCGAGAGAAATCTCAGGGAATTTGGTTGGCTTGAGGGTTGTATGACCAGCGAGTGGTGCTGTGCACCCTTCACAGTCCCGAAGCCGCCGCCTGCAGAGCAGAACACTATTGATGGTTGGCGAATGGTTGTTGATTTTCGCAACCTCAACGCCGAAACCAAGGCGGATTCACACCCCCTGCCCCTCATTGAGGAGGAAATCGCCAAGAGGGCAAGAGGTCGTTTGTTTTCTGTGCTGGATCTCCGTCACGGCTTTCACCAAATGCCGTTGAGGAAGGACAGCCGACCTCTCACCTGTATGTGCACGCCATGTGGCCCAGTCCAGTGGACGGTCATGCCCATGGGCCTGAAGAACGCCCCTTCGGTTTTTCAAAGAATGATGGAGGATGTGCTTTTTACAGCTCATCCTGAGCTTCGTGCCTTCGTGAGTGTGTACATTGATGACATAATCATCGCGACAGAGGGGGAGGGACTGACCGAAGCTGAGCTGTAGGCCCTACATGAAAAGCAGCTGAACCAGGTTTTGTGCATTCTTGATGCCAATCAGCTGATTTGTGGGCCAAAGAAGGGAAAATTATTTTTAAAATCAGTCGAATTTTGTGGTTCTCTCCTTGAGAATGGCACCCGACGACCCAGTCCAGGGAAGCTCGTCGCTATTCAGAAGTGGAAGCGCCCTGAGATGATCACGGAATTGAGAGGATTCCTGGGTTGTTGCAATTTTTACCACACTTTTGTGCCGAATTATGCCAAATTTGCTGCCCCCCTCACTGAACTAGTGAAGGTAGGGAGAGATGCGGGCAAGGCAGGTTCAAAGGTTCGTGTCAAGTGGACTCACGAGTGCGAGGAGGCCTTCCATCACTTGAGGGCGGCCCTCTGCGAAGTCGCCACGTTGCATGTGCCGAAATTCGACCGACCCTTCTACATAAGAACCGACCCTTCTAGGTACGCGATCGGAGCTGTTCTTGAACAGGTTGATGAAGCCACAGGTGATAATTACCCTCTTGCATTTTGGTAGCGGAAGCTAGCTCCACGCCAGATGCAATGGTCGCCGCGTGAGCAAGAAACATATGCCATAATCTGTGCGCTGAAAAGGTACCAATCGTGGGTTGGCACCAATCGAGTCGAGGTCCTGACGGATCATCGATCTCTGGAGTATTGGGCCACCGAACACATTGATACTGTCGCGAGCCCAGCTGGTCGACGGGCCAGATGGCATGAATTTCTCAGTCTGTTTGACCTCCATGTGTCGTATTTGCCTGGAAAACACAACACGGTAGCGGATGCTCTGAGCCGATGGGCTTACCCCGCTTCAGAGGGGCTGCAAAGTACCAACATCCATGGTACGGAGCAGGACCGCCACGTCGTGATCGAGTGGGATCAAGAAGAAAAAAAGCTCATCCGACGTGAATGCATGCAATGCGCTGTTAAACAGCATGCATTACCGTGTCATGACATCACGGCCTTCTCAGATCCGGCGCATGCTCATGAATTCATCACCAAATCACTGAAAGTCGTGGAAAAAGTCACCGATCCCTCCTCAGGGAGTGTGAAACGGTTCGAGTATACCCGACCTGTAAGTGGATTTCGGTTGATTCAGGGCATTAAGCGTCGAGATCCGGCCAAAACTCCACCCCTGCCGAAAGATTCCCTTATCATCCGTGACTGGACGAACGATTATCTGCATGATTCCATGTTTAAAGAGGTCTTTGAAAATCTCAAATCCAAAGATGCTCACAAGGATGGAATTTATGCAGAATATTTGTTGGATGGGGGGAAGCTGTGGATTGAGGGTAATTTGTGCGTACCAGACGCCCTGGCCCCCCGAGTGTTAAACTGGTGGCACAAATGGGAGTCCCCCCACGCACATGGCCGTAGATTATGGTCGATGATTAAACATAGGTTGTTCGGCTCAAGGCTATATACTGCTGTCTCGACGCCCCCCAGCGCGAAGAAGCACGGCCATCTGAGGCCACATCCTATTCCGGAGCGCCTCTTTAACAGAGTCACCAGTGACTTTTTCTATCTTGGTGAACTCGACGACGAAGAGTGCCATTGGACCAACAAAAAGGTCAATGGAGTGCTCCTTATTCAGTGCCGTCATTCCGGCTACATTCAGGTGTTGCCTTGTAACATCGAGTCGATGACTGGCAAGGCTGCCGCCAAATGGTGCGCGCAGACCTGGATGGGAGGTTGGGACGTCCCATCCGAGGTGATTACGGACTCAGGTAAGGAGTACACCTCCGAATGGTGGAGAGAATTATGTACCCGCCTTGGAATCCATCACCTCAGATGTGAAATCCACTCACATCGAGCGCTGCCAGGCGAAAGAGCCAGCCGCTCACTTATAAATATGCTCCGTAAGGAACTCGCCAGTGAGAAGGACTTCCATTGGCTTGAGATTCTTTTCGCCATGCTTCGCCGTTACCACAACACGCCTTTGTATCATGGCCTTTCTCCAAATGAAATTGTCTTTGGACGAAAGAAGTGTTGGTGTAACATGCCGTTGAATAATCCTCGCCCTTGTAAAGATGCTTCGTTGTTTTTGGACGAAATCCAACGAGCAGATAATCGATAAGCATCAAGCTGACTGGCTTTGGGTCCAGAATCAAGGCCGAAAAAACCCCCACAATTTTGAAGTCGATGATCGAGTTTGGGTTCGAAAATCCGAAACCACCCTGGACGGAGATGATAAGCTTCTTCCCTTGTGGGAGGGGCCATTCGCTGTTACAGCGCGTCTAGGTGAGAACAGGTGGAGGATTCGTGTGGATGTCAGCAGGGAAATTGATGTTTCGGGCGATCGCCTCAAGAGAGAGATCCCCTCCCCCAAGGATCGGGTTAAACCCCTTTTTTGGACTTCGAAACTTTTGTCCGATCGGGTCATCGAAGGGGGGAAGTACGAACTCAAGAGGAGTTTAGAAGCAAGACGTGACGGAAAGGGCGAATGGGAATTTCTATGTGAGTGGAGGGGCTTTGATTCCAGTCACAACAACTGGGAACCAGCCCATTCTTTTGTCCATGGGTACACCAAGGGGTTCATCGACTTCCTCAAGAAGCACCCCGAAATTGGCGTACTCCTGACAGACTGTCTGTCGAAACCAGACAGACAGGTGGAGAGCGACAGAAAAAGACCTGTGGTGAATCGAGATCCAGCCTCCTACGGCCCTCAGCAGCCACATTCCAGGGCTGATCCGTCGATCCCCCCTCCTGCGGTCAGGCCAGCCCAGGAGCCAAATGAGGACCAAGCTTCGAGTTCGGCCGCGGATTTGCAGCGCCCAAGCCGTACGAGGGCCCCACCAGACAGGTTGGTGGTCACATGTATTCGTGCTTGGCCGAATTGAGGGAGACCTGTCGTGACTTGAGTCGCTGACGCCATAATCTGGGTAACAGTCGTCTAGTCCAGGGCGTCATGGCACTCGTTGCTAGGGCTCAAGGGTGTAGGTTCGAAACCCTTGCATGTCCGACTCCTACATAAACTCCAGCCTCGCCCCGTCGACCACTTATTCCAATGTGAGTGTTCTGCTGACTTGAAAAACCACAGCATGTCGTATAAACCACATTCTGCTCAATCCACTGTTCATTCTTCCTGATTTCGAAATGATGTGGAGAACTGCGAATGTTTGATAATTTGACGTCAATCAACTTTTCTTTGGTCTCCGTTCGGCAGACAAGGTATAGATACGCTGCCGAAAGCCACGGAGTGTGCTGCCGTGTCCAGAAAAAACCAAACTCAGGCTTAATTCAGGCAGATTCGGGGTAATCTTGTCTCTGTTGGTCTGTGCATTTTTGGAATTTGGCTACTCGTGCAGATGGAAGCAAATGTACATAGTAAAAACGCCGGCCGGCGACATTCACCCCTACAGGCACCCATGTAGTACTGGCTGCACTAGATGCGACGCCAGGAACTCAGATCTTACCTTCATTTGCTGTGATGCTGAGGCCAAAGTCCAGATTCAGATCCACATTCCTTGAATTTACCTTGAATTCCTCAGGTTTGTCCATCATTCTGCACAACAGTGCAAAACCCCGACGTCAATTGTTCAGACAACCTTCATATAGGAGCTCTAGGGACTTCTAACAGCAACCTCAGAGCTTCCGTAAGCTTCCGTGTATTTTTGGCACACGCCAATGTGAGCTCAATCCGACCTGAAACTGTCGAAAATGGTGAATCCAAGTGTCTTGTGGGACTCAATCGAAAGATGGGCCTTGTCCAAGTCAATTGACACCGCCGCCACTGTAAATAAACGACTATTCGGTGTCTCTCAGTTATATACTGTCAGTAAAGCGCCTTCAGCGAACCTTCGGCGCGGTACATGCCAAGGATCCAGGGCTATCATGTCCCATCATGATGCATCATCACATGATCCACATTTTCATGGAATCTGTTGGATGCTCGCGAACCAACGTGCCGGAAAGCACAACTGAGCTGAATAAACGACAATATATATTGACTTTAGTCTAAACGAAAGTGTTAGTAGTTTCAGTTCCAGACATTCCGCTTCATTTCACCTTCATCTTAGGGAATTTGCTGATTTTAGGACAGTTTAGGTTGATTTCCTTGTCATCTCCTCTCATTCAACGAAGTTAGGCAAGTTAGGCGAAGTTAGTTCGTTGACGCTGATGTTTTTCTATTCACTTAGGACCTGCAGACTACATTTGTATTTGTTTTCCCTCTCTGTGACTCCTTCATCTCTGCTCAAATTGATTCTCAATCTTGCTGAATCTTGTGATCATCCACCAGATGCACCAAATCTGAAGCACATGCTGCACTTTTCAGAACGAGAAAAGCGGGAGTAACACGATGTAGAGTACGTGGAGGACACCGTAGCGTGCCCGCGACAGCTAAACTGTGCCAGAGCGCCGAGATGTCACTCCATTTCTTGATTCTCCCACTCAATCCACCAATAGTCTACCTCATTCTCAACCAGGGCATGGTTTGGTATCGATTCTCGATACGTTTGCATGCTTTTTAGCCCTTAACCTAATGTTTTACTGCACGGAGGACTGTTCGTCACTCCTCATTCTTTCTCATTTCAGGTTCATTCATCCTGATTCAGTGCCAATTCAGCCCAAATCAGGTCAGATCAAGCAGATTTCGCCCCATCGAGGCTACATTTCTATTTTTTTCTGGGACTTACCCGCACTACGTTCTTCGTTGACGTAGCGACACACCCCAGTGTGTTTTTGGAGGGGGAGTGTGAGTGCGGCTAACCCCCATCTGCTCAGATTTTAGCAGATCTGCCCCAGATTGGGTACATTTTGGGCATTTTCTCTGCTTCGGCGGAATCGCCGCCCCGCAGCTCAGTCTCAGGATCAGACCTATATATTTCTGATGTGCCGGATCTGATTCCGCGGTCCATTCATCGTAAATCCGCCGCGTTCTGATCATTTACCCGGAATCGCCATTTGCTGCTGACGCGCGTGCGCGAGCCAGATCGGCCAAATATTTTTTCACAATCGGATTTATATAAATCTTTTCAGATAGATATGGACACTCAGATGTACTTAGGATAATCCGCATCAATTTTCTTCATAGACTGGGATTTTTTGCCGGATAACAATCAGCATGGATCTTGCCTCCGTTGTCGCCGCTCTCGCCTCCGTTGGTGTCCGTGTATCCGGTTCTGCCCCCAACAGCAGCGTTCAGGTCGACTCCTCGCGTGCCTGCCCCCCCGGTCTTGCCGGCCCTGAGCCCTCCGGCACCATCAACGACCTAGGGCAGCACTTTCACTCCTTCCCTTCCCTCCTCAACAGTGGCTTGCAAGGGTTCGTATATGCCTTCCAGTCGACGAATTTCAGCCTGGATTGACTCAGTGACTCAGTCCACAAAGCTGAAGCGCTTTCAAATGTCTGAGGGCCCTCCATCACAACTGTTCCATTCCCGAGACCGAAGCGTGCAGTCAGTCATTGAAGCCGACGGGGAAATTCGTGAGTGTCAGAAATGGAGGGAATGGTTGTTGCAGGAGTTCAGTTCCTCAGTGTTCAGGCGGGACGGCAATACATACGCTGAAATTGAAGCCAATGCGTCCAAGCGTGGACCACATGGTTGGTGTAAGTTTGGAATTGTTGCCCAACAGTGAGCCGCGGGCGTGCAAGGCCGTTAGAGTAGTGGGTATAAGGGAGCAGGTTTTGAAGGAGAAATGTCAGGAATTTTTGGATAAGGGTTGGATCCGCGAGTCCCACTCAAATTGGGTGGCTCGTGGATTTTTAGTGCCAAAACCGGGGGTGAACAAGTGGAGGTTAGTCATCGATTACCGGTATCTGAACTCCTGCCTCAAGGGCCACGAGTTCCCATTGCCGGTAATCGAGGACACCCTCCTCAGCCAAGCAGGCAACCACCTCTGGACCCTCCCCGATCTGGAGGATGGATTCCACCAGATGCCTCTGGAGGAGAGCAGCACGTTTCTCACAGCCTTCTGCACTCCTTTTGGGGTGTTTGAGTGGAACGTCCTGCCCATGCAGGTCAAGGTGGGGCCTGCAGCGTTCCGGAGAATGGTGTCCTGGTGTCTGGCACACCATCAGGTGCCAGGTGCCCGGGCATACATTGATGATATTCTCACTCGAACGCGGCCGACTGAGCGTGGCAAGGGAAAACCTTTAGATAGCCGTGCATTTGAGGAGCATTATCATCAGGTCAGGGCACTCTTGTTGGCTTTGGCTGAGTGCCATTTACAGGTTAAGCCAGAAAAGTGCCACATGTTTATGGGGAGAGTTAAATATTTTGGGCACATTTTAGAGGGGGGCATGCGAAAACCGGCCCCATCCAAGGTGGCGGCCATCAAGGAGTGGAGTGAAGCAATGATCTCGAATCCAAAACAGATGAAGGGGTTTCTAGGGGTGTGTAATTGGTACTCAATATACATCAAATATTATGCAGCCCTAGCCGCCCCTCTCATGGATAGCTTGCATGGCAAGTATTCACATGTGGCTGGCAAGGAGGGATCTATGGGCAAGTGTGTGGTCAAGAGGGAGGACAACCACATTACCTGGACCCCCTTGATGCGAGAGAATTTTTCGAAGTTGAAAGATGCCATTTGCGATAAGACGGCACTGTACATACCCTCGGCCGATGGAGAATACGCCATTCATGTGGATGCGTCAGATTTCGGTGTGGGGGCAGTCTTGGAGCAACAAGATGAGCATGGCCAGTGGGTCCCCTGTGCTTTTTTCAGCAGAAAGTTGGAAAAGGGACAGCGTGTTTTGGGGGTTCGTGAGAAGGAGACATATGCTCTGGTCTCCTGTCTTTTAAAGTTGAAGAGCTGGATCGGGGGGCGAAAAGTGACTATTTTTTCGGACCACAGATCCCTAGAGTCGTGGTACAAAGAAGATCTTTGTACCATGGCCGGGCCATTGGGGAGAAGGGGGCGATGGCACGAGTTTTTGAGCCGCTACAACATAGTAGTGGTTTATAAACCGGGGAAAGACAATGTGGTTGAGGATGGGTTAAGCCGCTGGGCTTATCCTGCAGGGGAGGCAGACGACACCAACTTTCATGGGTCCGATGCCGATTTGGAGGGAGTTTCCAGGTGGGAGGCCAAGGAGAAAGCGTGGGAGATGGAACAACTCAGTGACGTGGTTCCAGCCAGTCCTAAGATGTCTGTACAGGCCGTCAGGTTACAGTTTGCGGCTGATAAACGGCGTCTGCAGGGTGCTCAGGCAGCGTCATCTGTCCTTTGTGCTTTGTATGTGGCAGCGTGGCTCCAGCAGAACCATGGGGTCTTGCTGGGCACCATTTCTTCCGCCTCTCCTGATGTGTTATTTCCTTCCTCAACTGTGTGTGTGTTGCGTTCCCCTCCCGACACTGACACTGTATCTCAGTGTTCAACTGATGAAGGTTCCCTGGGTCCTACTTCTGAGATGGCTGAGGCGTTACAGGAGCTTATCAGTGCACCTGTGGACTGCAGTCTGGAGACGACAGAGCTGGATGGCGGGGTGTGTCAGGTTTTCAAGCAGTGTACACACACTCCATGTATGTGCCCGTCCAAGAGGGGGCCCATCAGCCAAACCCGGCGCCCTGTGCAACCAGTGCGGGCCAGACAACTATTTGCCAGACAGCTTTTAACACAGGGGTACACGCGAACACCACATGCCATGATTGCTGGCTGCACTGCTGTCAAAATACCGCCAGCCTGTCGCATACTGTACCCTAATTGGCATGAGCATTATGCGAAGGATGCTTACTATAAGCATCGTTATCGGGCTGCGTGTGCAGAACCCACCAAGGAGGGATATGTTGTGCAGGATCCCGGTTCTGACCGACCCTTCCTACGACACCAAGGCAAGATTTGCGTGCCTGATTGTATTGTGGATGATGTCCTGCGGGCTGTACACAGTTTTGCGCATCCTGGACTTTCTAAGTCTCGGGCGCTGTTTGAGAGGCGATACACCTGCCATGCCAGTGCATTTGGCACCAAAGAGGCGTGGTCTGACCGTGTTTCTAAGGCGCTTAGTGCCTGTCATGTGTGCGGGGCTACGAAGGCGCGCCGTGGTTTGCAGCCTAAGGCTTGCCACGAGCAGCCCATACCCTCCCATGTTTTTTCTGATGTGGCCATGGATTACTTTGACCTCCCCCCTGAAACACATCCCTACACAGGGGAAATGGTGGACTACGTGTTCACTATTGTGTGCAGGCTCACGGGGTATATTGTTGCAATTCCCTGTAAAAAGCAAGGACTTACCAGCAAACGTGCGGCGGAGCTTTTTCTCTCCCGCTGCGCATTTTTCATGGGTCTTCCTAGCAGGATTATGAGTGACAATGCGTCCATCATTAATTCAGCTTTCTTCAATACCCTGTGCAGTCTTAGTGGGGTTGAGATGCATAAGAGTATCACCTACCGGCCGCAAAGCAACGGTCGCGCTGAGCGTGCCGTGCAGTCTGTCATTGATGCCCTGCGAACTTTTTTGGAGGGCAGGAAACAGGCCTGGGTGACGGCGCTGCCCCTTGCCCTTTGGGGTCTCAATGACCTCCCTGGGCCTGTTTCCCCCTATTCCCCGCACCGTTTGGTGTTCGGTAGGGACCCCGTGGGGTTTGGGGATGCAGCCCCATATGCCGATGTGGATGGCTGTGAGGATGCAGGGGCCTTTTTCAGGCGTCTGAGCCAGGAGAGGGAAACTGTCCGTGCCAAGTTGCAGGCGGCACATGACAGGGCCTATCGCAAATTCTTGGCCAGATACCCAGAGCAAGTTTATCGCCCGGGTGACCGTGTTTGGGTGCGAAACCGCATCGAATCGCCTCCTCTGTACCCTAAGCTTGACAGGCTGTGGCAGGGTCCAGCAGAAATCTTGGCTCGGGTTTCCCCGTCCACGTACCGTGTTTCTTATAATGGTGTCGAACAGGTGCTTTCCACTGAGAGACTGAAGCCTTTTTTGCGCTCCCCTGATGGTACTCAGCCACCACTGCATTATTATTCTGAACGAGACGGCCTAATTGAAACTGCTGAGTACCGGGTTGAGCGTGTGCTGGAGCATCAGTGGCGGTTGGGCAAAACAGTGCGTAAGGGTCCATTTCCTGGCGCCAAGCCATGGTTCAGGGTAAAGTTTCAGGGCTTCACCAAGCCAGAGTCACCGTACAGCAAAGCCCCGAGAACCCGGAGGAGTACCACATCACCTGGAACGATCCGGCACCCCACCCCCCCGCCTCCCCCGCCCTCCCAGATGTCTTCGCCACCATCAGCGCATAACTGCAGGAGCCGCAAGCCCCACAACAGCCAGACGAAGAGATGCCCGAGCCACCATCCCCACCAACCACACAAGAAAGCCCCCGCACAGAGCCCCTTACCCTCCCCATCACCACAATGGAGCTCCCCAAACAGCACCGCACCACCCCGGACCGCAACGGGTTTCGGAACCTGCCACAGGAATGGGCGGTCCACAACGGCACACTCCGATGGGACGAAATCACAGCGGGGCTCCAGGCCATCCGCCTCCACCCAATCACCGAGCCCACCACCACCTGGACACTACCGAGGAGCCGCCAACACCTCCTCCTCACCGTCCCAGGGGATGCCACAATCACACCAACGGAGGGCAACCCCATAGCAGCAGCCACCACCCACGCCGTCCACATACCCCCGCAAGCATCGTCGGCACCTATGACAGTACATCCGGGCCCCACCCCATGGCAAGCCATCTTCATCACCTACCCCAACGCCAACGACCACACGCACACCTGGCAACAACGGTGGGAGGATATCCGGATGGACCTCCTCCAAGAGCACCTAGGGCTCACGCGCACCCACCACACCCTACACCTGGTGCGAGGAGTAGGCCAAGCACCACACGGCATACACACCCCGGGATTATGAGTGTACGCCACACCCATAAACCCGCAAGCAGCGGAGGACATCAAGACCACCCTATCCATCCAGGAAGCCCAGACCCAGACCCTGCACCGCAACACCCAACCAGGCTACACCATTTGGTGGGCATACCAAGACCACGACACCCTCACCCCCCAACCAGGCCCCCCCCCTCTAGAAACCAACACCACCGCCCTCCTCCAAGCCGCAGCAGCGGCAGCCACACAGGTAGGGGCCCCGGAAACCTGGGGCCCGCAATACCTGGTTGTAACCAAAGTGGCGCCCCACGCGAAGGCCTAAGAAAAGCCCCCATCGCCGAAGCCACTCCACCCCCCACTGAAACTGGACGCGAAGGAGCACACCCCCCAGGGGGAACGGGCGACCCACTACATCATCCCCCACACCACCACCCGCAGGAGCGACGCCGCCAAGATCACCGTCACCCGCCACCTCCCCCACACCACGCAGGTGTATGAGCTGACGGGCCCCAACATCCTCGTCACCCGAGCGATACACCATACAGGCAGAAGGGGCCGCCGCGACCAGCCTGTACACATGAGCAACACGGGGGGACCTCCCACACCCCACCCTCCACCACGCCCCCTCCTGGCCCACCCCCTTCCACACAGCAGACCGCCCCAACAAGAAGCCCAAACACACAGGCATGCACACCCCCGCCCAGGAGGCCCAGCACCGGCACGATGCAAGGCGCCAGGCCCGCACCCTCCACGACGACCACACCATCCCCCGCATCAGCGCCCCCCCCGCCAGAGTGTCAGATGCCCCCCCCAACAGCACGATCACAGGCATCATCACTGACTGCCTGAACCCAGCAGCGTCGCGGGCAGACGCCGTGTGGATCAGCGAAGGGCGCTCCCACACACGGGCAGTACGCGCCTCAACAACATCCAACCCCACAAACTCCAGCGCTGTCAGACCCTTCGCCGTACACGTCTACCGGTACGGCGTCGACCGGCCCCGATGTGAGCACCATGACCCGCCCTGCTCCACCCCATGCACCTCGCCCCTGCGCCAACCGCTCCCGGCCCCCACCATCACGGGCAACATGTACCTGGGCACCGTACCGGGAGACCCGGGCATATACATCCTGCCCAACAGTTCCAGGGAACACGCCATCCCCCTCCACGGAGTAGAATCCCTGGCCCTGGGACCGCCCCCACCAAAACACCAACAGCAGCACATCCTGGGGGACAAACGTACGCAGGCACCGGACGGGGGAAAAAAGGCCCACCAAGCGCCATAGCCCACATCACCGTCCACCCCGCGGCCCGACTACCAAAGGACTTCGGCACGGAGCGGCACATCGTCCTGGAGGGGCAAGTCCACCACATCGTCACTGCCGCCCTATACACCCTCGCCGCCCACGAACGCGACTGGGACCCCAGAGCCATCCCAGCGATGCCCCCACCACCGCAAGACCCCAAAAATCCCGTCACCCCCCGCCATATCGATCAGCTCCTAAGCCGAAGGTCCACCCCATACCTCCACCCCTCCAGGATGGAACTAGCCATCACATCGTGGGACACCCTGGAGGCCCCTGCCGACCAACCCGCTATCCACATCCTCAAAGCGGACGCCCAATGGTGGGTCCTCCACTGGGTACACAGAGTCCTCATGGCGGCCCAGGCCTACATCCCGAAAATAGACCCGGAAGACCCCCCAAGAGGCCGGCAGCGACTCCTCCAGGCCACCACCCTCACGGCCCGCGAAGGCGCCCCGTGGGAAGCCCTCCACACAGCGCTCTACTGGGCTCAAGTGTCCCCCAGCGGCCCAGACACACCGGAACCCACGGAGGCCTGGGTCATGCAGGCCAAGGCCATGAGGAACTACCAGCTCCACCACCCTTTCGAGGACAGCCCGGCCGCACTGCAATGGCCGACCGACCCCCCGGGGACCGTGCGCAAGCTCGCCAACCTCACGCGCAGCCACGCGAAAGCGACCATGCAAACACCGGCAGAGCCCCCGCTAAGGGATCCGGGCCAGCAAGCAACGCACCCCTTCTTCAAACCCCACGCCCCCCCAGGCCCCACTACCTCCAGTCCGACCCAAGCGCGCGAAGGAAAAGGGGCGCACCCGCCCCGTACCAAGCCGGAAAAAGCAGCGACCTCCCGACCCCCCGCACCCCCCACAACCCACCCGGCAAACCCGGACCAAGCATCCACGTCATCCCCCCCCCCATCATTACCACCGCGCCACCCGGACCAGGCATCCTCATCATCCTCCCTCCTGCCGCCAGCACCGCCCCCACCAGAGGCGTACCCAGGATTCGAAAAGGGCACGAAGGTCCAGCAGCCCTTCCGCAACGACCACACGGGTGACTGGATCTGGTGTGAGGGCACAATCCAGTACCGCCTCCGCGACCCGGGGGACAGCGGGGGGCCGAAGATCTGGGTGGTCTGGCACCACCAGAAGGAATTAGACCAAGGCAGCAGCGCCCCGGACAAGCCAGAGGGACACACCCTGGAGCTCACCAGCGCCCACCACGTCTGCCTCCGCGGCGACGAGAACAAGGCCCACGGAGGCACCAAATACACTGGGGAGCTCCCCCCGGAGTGGAGCCAAGCCCCCCCCCCCCGCCGCGCCTACCCAAGCGCCAACCACCCAGCAAAAAGTCCCCGGGCCCCAGTCCCCCTCCCTGACAGGGCAAGGGCCGAGGGCACAAGCCTCAACGGCCCCAGCCCGCCCCACCGAGGCCACCATCAACCTCCTCGACCTCAACCACCCGGCCGTCACATACTCCAAGGACGCCACAACCGCCCTCCAGGAGCTCCCGATGGCAAAGGGGCCAGGTGGGTTCCCCACCTCCTCGCCTTCCAGGAAAAAGGCCTACAACGCGACGACCCCCCAGAAACCACCCCCATATGTACCCCGGACCAGAAAGCGTACAAATGCTACTGGCACAAGGGGACCCCCCTGTACGCCCGAACCGGCATCCACGTCCACCTCGTCCACCACCTCAGCGTCCCAGGGAGGCTAGGCGTCCATGAGGTCGTCGGGGACGGATGGCAACTCAACGTCATCAACCCCCACGTCCCCTTCGGCGACGCCACAGAACCCTTCTTCCAAGCCCTGGCCGAGGCATACCGCCAGATGGCCATGCCCGCCCCCACAGCCCTCCCCGGGACCAGGCAGTCCGCGACACCATCGAAATGCTGGGGCTCCCGGACCTCACGGCCAACCTCGAAGGCCAACCATCCCACTTCGCCCACAAAACAGATGCCGCCCCCTCCCGCATCGACGTATGCTATGGCGACCCCACCACCATCATCCGGGCGGAGGCCCGATATGGACCCCTCCCGCTGGGACCCACAGGCCACAGCCCCCTGCACATCCGCCTCACCATCCCTAACCTTCCCCCCAGCCCCCCAGGGGATGCGGACCAAGGCCTACCACCCCCCCTGAGGATGCCCCCACTGCATGACAAACAGGCCTGGTCCCAATATCACAGGGCCATAGACCGCGCCCGGCGCATCCAACCGGACCCGACCGACCTACTCACAGCCATGCGCACGGCCGCCGTCGCCTGCGGCTTCCAGCAACACCCCCACACTGACAACGACTGACCACCCACGGCCCTAGGGGACATGCTCCATGACCTCTGGCATGCGAAGCAACAACTGGCGACCCTCCTCCGCACCGACACCCCCCAAACCCGCCGCCAAATGAACCACTGCAGGGCGCAAATAGCCCACACCAGGGCAGACCTGCAGCGGTGGCACATCCACACGCAACAGCGCATCACCCAAGAACACGAGCGGTATGCGCAACATGAACTCCCCTACAAGGCCATCAGCCACCTCAACGACGCCATGACCGACACCGCACACCGCACAATCACCACAGTCAGACAGGAGGACGGCTCCCTCACCAACGACCCGGCCACAGTGCTCCAAGCCAACCAAGACAGCTTCCTCCTACAACACACGCCCACCCAAGACACACTGGACGCGGATACCCAGGCAAAAATAGACAGCCTCCCTCAGGTCTTCAGCCGCGCCCAGAGGAGGCAACTCGAAAAGTGCCCCTTCACCATCCACAAAGTCCGGAAGGCCATCCACCGTCTCCGGCAACACAAAACCCCAGGCTACGACGGCCTCCCTGCGGAGTCGTACTACCACCTACCTGCCCACCTCCTCCGCATCCTCGCCCATAGCCTCTGGGACGTCGTCACAGGGCAAACCCCCCTACCGTAAGACTGGGCCAACGTTGTCCGCCCCCTCTACAAGAAAGGAGACTGTGCCAGCCCGGACAACTGGCGCCCCATAGTGTGTGCCGTCACGGAGGCAAAAATCTTCTGGACCATCCTACTACGCCGCATCCATCGCAACCTGGACCCCCACATACCCACCAGCCTCCTGGGGGGGCATCCCAGGCCGGTCCCCACACGAGGCCATCTTCCTCCAGGACACCATCGCCAACATAGACCCTGTGGACCTCATCATCGCCTCCCTCGACGTCGAAGGAGCCTTCCCGAACACCCCCTGGCTCCTCCTGGAGGCGGTGTGGAAACGCCTAGGCCTCCCCTTCTACAACTTCGCCTCCGGCTACATCCGCACCCGCAAATACACGGTCCGCACTGGAGCAGGCCTCACCGCCTTCCTGGAGCCAGGCAGCGGGCTCCCCCAAATAGGAGCAGAAGGCCCCTTCCTCCACCTCTCCGTGACGCTCCCTCTGGCCCTCGCAATCGAGCAGAATTACCCGGCCTACGCACCCTACCCCCTCCTCCTCCCCCTGGTGGGCTTGGCGGAGGACACCAACCTCACAGTCGCACACACCCCAAACGAACCCCATGCCCCGGACCCCGGGCCAACGGTCACCCAACAGGCCAACGACCTACTGGACGTGACCATCGCCTACCTCTCCCGCAACAACCTCATCGTCCACCCCACAAAGTCAGTGGTCATGATCAAGGGGTCTGCCACACCCCCGACCCTGGGGCCACAAGGGCCCCCCATGCAAGTCGTGACAACCACCACCCACCTGGGGGTAATCCAGGCTGCCAACCCTGAGGACGCCACCCTCCCTCCGAAGTTGCAATCACACCTCGCCCATCTCCCCAGATATGCCTCCCCGACCACCAAGGCCCTCTCCCTGTCCCACCAGGGCCTGGCGTACTACCTCACTGGGGTCTTGAACGCCTCCATAGGTTTCCAAGCACTCCACCTGACACACCCCACCGGCGCGCTCCAGCCGGCCACACGCGCCGTGACCAAGGCATGGGCAGCACACGGGGGCTGGCCCACCTCCATACCCACCCGCGCCATCCGAGCGGCATGGCGCCACTATGGGGACGCCATAGGGGACAAGGTGAAAGCGGCCTACACCAGGCACACCGCTCTCCTCCTTCACCGCATGACCCACAACCACTCGCCAGAGGTCCGCGAGGTCACAACAATCCACCTCCAAGCCGCACAACGGGCCCGCAACACATGCCCACGCTGGGTACTCCAGCAGACGGGCATGCCCACCAACATGAACACGCGCGTGTGGAACCACGTGCAGCTTCTCCTCCCATCCCCACACCACGCCATACTCACGGACCACACTTGCCCAGAGGAAGGGCCTCTAGCGGTCCTCTGCGGGGACCTCCACCATCACCCCAAGGGCACCATCCACACCATAGACCTTGTCGGGGCCTCCATCACCGTCGTATACGCCACCCTCTCACAGATGCGGGTCCTTCACCACAGCGGAGCACACCACACCCCCTTCCTAAAAGATTGCGGCCCACCTACCCGCCCACCTCCCGCACATCGTCCGGGTCCGGTCTCCTGCTAGACGCCACTGTCGGCACACACCTGCTCCTCCGCATAGCAAGGCAACCACTCAACAAAGCCACGCGACGACCCTCGGCACCGGGGCACTTCTGCTCTGGAAAGCCCTTCGCAGCCTTCCTCCCTACGTCCAACTCCACATCTTGAAACAAGAGTCCCACAGGCACCAATACGGCAATGGTAAGGTCAACAACCAGGCAGTACACCAGCGCACAACGCACCTGCCAACCCTCCGGATCCCTGACCTCGACCGAAACCACACACACCTCCAACACATACCCCCCGTACCCGAGCCCCATCAGACTCCGGACTGGGTGCCAGAGGACGCCCCCTATTCCTCCCACGACAGAGCATACCACTACCCCAACCCCATCCAACATCTAGCCCGCGTGCTCGGCGACACAGACAGCCGGGCAGACATCCAGGAGCTCCAGGAGAGACTGCAAATTTCCCTCTACCACTCAGCACTGCGCCCAGCAAACGTCCCAGCCCACCTCCAAAAACGACGCATCCAGCTCCTCAGGGAGCAACTACCATTCCTCACCAGGGTCGCCAGATGGCTCGCCCGCAAACACATCTACGTCCCCGAAGAACACACCTGTTGCCCGTGCGACCACACCGACCCGGAGGACTGGGAACACTTCAAGAAATGCCCCCTCCATACAGGCAGGGACACGCTAGTGGGCTGGTCCCCGGCAGAAACCCTACGACAGCACGAAGGCTGGCCAACCCACACCCACGCACACCAGGCCACCGAACACCTCTTCCGGGATCCCCTGGTCGAAGAAGCCACCATGACAGGGGCGGTGACACACCGAACACACAGAAAGCCCCATGGAGGCAGCAGCCCACCTCCAGCTAGAGGCAGTCCGCAGAGCAGCGGCCCAAATGGTACACCGCAAACACCTCCTGTTAACACACGCGGAGCAACTCA
The DNA here is from genome assembly GCA_964036045.1 of Eutreptiella sp. 'Long Island Sound 2002'. Taxonomy (NCBI): domain Eukaryota; phylum Euglenozoa; class Euglenophyceae; order Eutreptiales; family Eutreptiaceae; genus Eutreptiella; species Eutreptiella sp. 'Long Island Sound 2002'. The sequence continues at coordinate 83,503,817 of OZ038379.1, read as the reverse complement.
CCGACCCCACCGCCAGGGAACACATGCAGCGTCTCATCCATTACCATGCGGTGCATGACCCAGACGTCCACTAACCCGCTCCGCGCCCCGCAGACGGCCCCCATCTCCATCCGCAGGGCTCCAAGACACCACCACAGCGCCCCAAAGCCCATCCCTCATTCAAGAAGCCACCCGGCACCGCCAAACCCGACTGAGCCCAACCAGGACCAGCCATACGTCGACGTAGACGCGCAAGACCCGGGAAACCCACCCAGCCAACCCCCCCCGGACCCAGGGCACCCCCCCCTCACGCCAGCCACCATCCGCGACCCCGACCTCCTCCGAGCAACCCTCCAAGGCAGGGCCCTGACCACTCCCCTGGGCTGGTACTGCCTACAAGAGGACTGGACCAAGCTCAACGTCACAGCCCTCCGGGACCTGACCACCCCAGGCAACGGCCTCCACCAGGCCATCGTAGACCTCGTACTCTGGCGAGCCCGCAAACACACCAAGGGCCAGCACGTCTGGATCCCCCCCATAGAGTGGGGTCAGGCCCTGACACACGACACCAACATCAATGTCACACGTCGCGGGACCATACGCCTACGACGGGCCCCAGCGGGTAGGGACCCCCCAGCGGACCCGAACCACCCGGAGCAGTGGGAACAGACAACCGCACCAACCCGCGACACCGCCCTCCGCGGCGCCGGCCTCCGCACCCCAGACGACGACCACCCTCCCCCACCTACAGACACTGACCGCCCCCTGCCGGAGGTCTGGTGTACAGTCCTCGAGCGCGGGCACTCCTACGTGGTAGCTGCTACAGCTACGTCCCCCGGCCCGCAATGGCTTGTCAAGGGGACAGACAGCATGCTCGCCCCAGGGGCCGCCCCACCAGGGGCAGTAGGGGACCCCACCACCCCAAGTAAGAAAAGGTCACTACCATGTCTTTCTTGGGGTACTTGATCCAGGCTACAGCCCACCTTTTTGCCTAAGAAAGTGCTGAGACTAACACTTAAACTTTTTTGTTTCTCTGATGAAGCTTTAAGTACACTTTCTCAGTAACTAGGGTTAAAACCCTAGCACCCCCATGGGGTTCACCCCTACCACTCAAAGGAGCGGAGGTATCATCCCTCATGGGGGTTATACCGAAATAAAGTAGGCACCTCATGCCTTGGGCCTTGGAGGTTAAGCCTAGTGGTCTCCCACCTCAAGACCCCTATACTCAAAAGTTTCTACTATTTATTATGGTTCCAGATTGTAACTGTTTCTGAATTCAGTTGCTTGGCCAAGTCATTACCTGTGTCTGGCCTAACTCCTATGCCCCAGATTCCTAACCAACTCCATTTCATCCAAAAGAGTGCACATGAAGTGCTTGGTGCTATCTTGGAGGGCTGAGTCATGCCAGGTTTCACATAAAATCATTTGTTTCGTTTATAAAACCATTTGCGTTGCATATTTGATTCCTCATTTGTCTATATGCAGCCCCTCTTTGCTTACAATGCTTTGACTTGGAAGAATACTATCACAATTCTTACTCTGATCCTGTTTGTGGTGTTCCTTGTTCGTGGACTTTAACTTTTTGCAGTTTTGGGGAAACATCTTTTGAAAAGCAATCAAGGTTTTCAATATCAACAACAAGCAAGGGACATCAGAAACTCTTTCTGGTAGCAGAGGAAAACACCCTCGCCAAGCTAAAGCACAAGAAATCCACAGCGTATTGAGCAATGTCACGTCCATCAGTTACACTGAGCGCCATGACCCTGCCAAACAGGTCTCACCCAACGGCGTGGCCTGTAGCAGGACCTTCCAGGGCTATGTCCCTGAGCGGAAGAGATGATACAGTCGTCGTGGACACTACTGGCTGGCGCGGAGAGCACCAAGCAAGAGGGGCGGAGAAACAATATATGAGAGAAGCCCCTGAGGCGCCTGTGTCCACCCAGGAACGCCTCAGAAGCCTCCAAAGGAGGGATCTGATGGCGGCTGCCCTCCTGTCTGTCGTATCTTCCTTACCTCCTTCTGAGGATGCCCCTGATCCTGATTCTTTGGCCGCTAAGGAAGCCCAGGCCGCTATGGAGAAGGTCACCACCGCCAAAGTGAAAACCCGTTGAAAAGCGGGAAGGAAGGAGCAGGAGAAAGAACCGACGAAGGCGTATCCCATGTTCGGCACCACGTGGGTTGAGGGGTTCGAAGCACCTTATGGGGAAATATCCGCCACGACGTCCAATGACTCCTCGGAATGGGAGGAGGACTGGATATCTAGAGAGCCTACCCCATCGTTACCTTCGAGGCCAAGACCACCTTCGCCTCGTGGGGTGTGCCCCGAGCCCGTGCGCGTGGAAAGAGGTTTATCTTCACGTATGGCTGCCCCTAAACCCAGTCTGGATGAGACCATGGAACTCCTTTCCCGGGTTCTGGAGGCTGGGGATCTAAGATCCTGATTTGAGTGCACTGTCTGCAGCACTCAAGGCTAAACTGGGGCTGTCTGAACTGAAGAAGCCCCCCTCGACGATGTCCGCTGGTGTTGAACTCCTGACCCGGGGCGTGAAGAGCTGCAGAGGGATCCGCGGCACCCCCTTGGACACTTGTCCAAGCCCTTTCCATCCTCGTGTGAGGACTGTTCCTGTATGCACTATTGGGGATTCTACTGAGGCTGAGATGGAGGGCTATGGGCTGGCTGCACTGGCGCCACTTGCCACTGTCTACCCGTCACCCCCCTCAGGTGGAAAAGGTGACACTGGTGTACCAGGTCGGGGAACGAAGGGCATCGCCACAGCGAACCTTCAGATCGAGCCCCCTGAGTTCCATCCTAAAAACGTGCCCGAATGGGCTGAAGAGTTTTCGGAGTTTCTAACCCTCACCGGACAGCAACATGCTGATGTCTGGACGAAGTGCAGGCTCATCAAGAAGTCGTGCAAGAAAAAGTTCCTTCAGCGGCAGGTGAAAACTGGGGCGGAAGAAAAAAATATGAGAGAAGCCCCTGAGGCACCTGTGTTAACCCAGGAACACCTCAGAAGCCTCGAAGGAAGGGATCCGATGGCGGCTGCCCTCCTGTCTGTCGTATCTTCCTTACCTCCTTCTGAGGATGCCCCCGATCCTGATTCTTTGGCTGCTAAGGAAGCCCAGGCCGGGATGGAGAAGGTCACCACCGCCAAAGTGAAAGCCTGGTGAAAAGCGGGAAGGAAGGAGCAGGAGAAAGAACCGATGAAGGCGTATCCCATGTTCGGCACCACGTGGGGTGAGGGGTTCGAAGAACCTTATGGGGAAATATCCACCACGCCGTCCAATGACTCCTCGGAATCGGAGGAGGACTGGATATCTAGAGAGCCTACCCCATCGTTACCTTCGAGGCCAAGACCACCTTCGCCTCGTGGGGTGTGCCTCGAGCCCGTGCGCGTGGAAAGAGGTTTATCTTCACGTATGGCTGCCCCTAAACTCGGTCTGGATGAGACCATGGAACTCCTTTCCCGGGTTATGGAGGCTGGGGATCTAAGATCCTGATTTGAGTGCACTGTCTGCAGCACTCAAGGCTAAACTGGGGCTGTCTGAACTGAAGAAGCCCCCCTCGACCATGTCCCCGGGTGTTGAACTCCTGACCCGGGGCGTGAAGAGGTGCAGAGGGATCCGCAGCACCCCTTTGGACACTTGTCCAAGCCCTTTCCATCCTCGTGTGAGGACTGTTCCTGTATGCACTATTGAAGATTCTACTGAGGCTGAGATGGAGGACTATGGGCTGGCTGCACTGGCGCCACTTGCAACTGTCTACCCCTCACTCCCCTCAGGTGGAAAAGGTGACACTGGTGTACCAGGTCGGGGAACGAAGGGCATCGCCACAGCGAACCTTCAGATCGAGCCCCCTGAGTTCGATCCTAAAAACTTGCCCGAATGGGCCGAAGAGTTTTCGGAGTTTCTACCCCTCACAGGACAGCAACATGCTGATGTCCGGACCAAGTGCACGCTCATTGAGAAGTCGTGCAAGAAAAAGTTCCTTCAGCGGCAGGTGAAGACTGCCATCAGGAAGATCTCCAGTTGGCGAGACTTCCTTAAAAAACTGGAACAAATGTACCCAGTCTATGAAACGGACCTGAGTGTCCGTACGGAGATAGAGGAACTACCCCTAATTCTGAGTTCCCCACAGCTGCCCGTATTTCTGAGTTCGTGGCGCAGCTGGAGAAGCTAATGGGGAGGATGAACCTCTCCTCATACGGGCCTACCGAGCCTCATCTGTGGCTCGTGGGTAAAGTTCCTCCCAGGACTTGGGAGAGATGTAAGGAGACGTCCGAGAGGAAATCCCGGACTCATTCCTACGATTAGTTGGTCGATCTTCTGATCGAACTCGCCATGGACAGAGAAAACGACTCTCACATGGATAAATACCTGCGCAAACATCTGCGGAGGGAGGCCTCTGCTGAAAGGCTTCAGGGAGGGAGGTTCCCACAACCCCACTATATCCTTGGAAGGGTAAGGGAGGGCAACTGAAGCATATGAAGGAGACCCCCCCCGCTAAAGGCAAGGAAGCCCCCAATCTTTTTTATTGCCAGCCTACGGACGACAAGGGGGGACCATGTCACGCCCCTGACTGCGATGGACGCAGCTCTTGTATGCTCCAGTTGCAGGGGACGCAGAAGACCAAGGATGGTCAGGAAGTCAAACACCAGGACCACTTCCGCTGCACTATTACGTGTGGCTACTGCGGCAAGAAGAGGCACTACGAGGATGAGTGCCACATAAAACGCCGCGAGTCCGAGAAGCTAAGGAAGGCCGAGGAAGAACGGCGTAAGAAGGCCGGTAAGAGGGGGGGAGGCAGTGACCCTAAGGGAGCTCCCGGTGGAGGTAACCCTGGAGGAGGGCAAGGAAACTCCGCACCCCCGACAGGTGGAAAACCAGGCCCCAACCCCAAGGGTGAGCAGCCTGGGAAGAAGCAAACCGTACCCTCTACCACCAGCGCCGGTTGCGCTGACAAGGGAAACGGGAACGCCAGGAAGCGCCGCCTCAACTGGTACTCTAAGTGCCTGCAGGCGGCAGGCTTTGAAGTGAAATTCCCTGAAGAGGAATAGGCGGGCGGCTCCGAGGAAGAAGATTTGTTTTTCTGGATAACCGTCAAAATAGGTGATCTCGTTTACAAAGCGGTCTTGGACACAGGCGCCACGCTCTCAATCGTGGCCCGCAGATTGCTAAAACAAGCCAAGATCCGGAAAACCAAAACGGTGTCCATAAGGGTAGGGGATGGTCGGACCATCCATTCCTTGGGGGGGGTCGATGTGACTGTATGTCTAGGCGATGAGGAGGTGACGCAGCACTGCAAAGTGCTTGACACCGACGCCTTTGACATTGTCATCGGCACTGATTCTCTGCGCTTCATTCCCCAGGTGAAGTTGCTGTCCTTGCAACGTCCCTACGCCCTTCACCCTATTTTGGCAGTGGCCTATACTCTGTCTCTCTGGAGCTGTCAGGTCTAAAAGAATCCGGTCTACGCTACGTGAACCGGTCTTACAGAACTGAGAAGTATCAGTTGGTGCGGCCAGTGTTGACAAATTGACTGGCCGCCCTGCAGCTGGACCTGAATGAAATTCAGGTAGAACTGTTCGCGAGTAAAGAGCAGCATCTGATGCAGCTCTACTGCTCGCGGAACCTAAACAATGTGTACCCCTTTTACTGGAAATCAATGGGGTTGTGCTACGCAAACCCCCCTTTCTCCCAGCTCGCCAAGGTGATTACCAAAATCGCCCTCGAAGGAGCGAGAGTGGTCCTGTGCACCCCCGACTGGGGTACCACAGGTGAACACGCCTATCGGAGGCGCCTCTTGGACTGTATGACCGTGGGAAGGACTGAACTGCCCAACAGTCCCATCTACGTCCCTGAGGACTCTCAGGAGACCATGCCCGCCCCTGAATGGGGCAGTTTCCTATCCATCGTAGATGGTGCTCTAAACCCCGTGCCCGTGAGTGACCTTGTTCAGGTTGTACTCAAAGAGTTGATGGCCGAAAACAAGGGCCTTACCCTCCATGATCTCAAGAACAGATCTGAGTACTCTTCGGTTACCACTACGAGTGGTGAGTGCCCTGATGAGCCGGAGACACCAGCAGTCTCTACTCCGCTGGCTGATGCTGACAACCGCCTGAGCGATATCGCCAGTGTAATACCCCCGGTCGACCCAGAGGTTGTGACACTGAAGCATAGCGCTTTCCTAGCGCAGTTGCTCATGGAAGAGGTGGATCTCGGCGAGTCCGCCCCTGGTGGGTCTAATGATCACGCTGTGTTCTCTATGAGGGCCCACCGGGAAGAAGTCGTGTAAAAAGAAATTATTTCAGCTGCAGGTAATGACCGGAATCAAGAAGAGATCCAACAGGGGCGACTTCCTGAAAAGATTGGCGCAGATGTAGCCGATCTAAGTGAGGGATGTGAGCGTCTGTAGCGAAATCGAGGAGTTTCCTTGTTTCTCCGAACTGCCAACAGCTGCCCGTATCTCAGAGTTCTGGTGCAGCTGAAGGACATCATGTAGCATATGAACCCCACCTCCAATTGGCCTACTCAGCCTGACCTTTGGCCCGTAGGAAAGATTCCTCCCAAGATGTCGGAGAACTCGAGAAAGACGTCCGAGAGCAAGGCTCGAACGCACTCTTACAATCACCTGATCGATTTCTTGATCAAGCTGGCGATGGAGAGGGGGAGTTCCTCCCACATTGACAAGTATCTGTGCAAGATCTGTGGAGGAAATCCCCTGCGGAGAGAAATCCTGGAGGGAGGTCGTCTCAATCCCGCTCTAAGCGTGCTAAGAGCCGTTGCCGGCAGTTGAAACACATGCAGTAGACCCCCCACTCCAATGGCAAAGGGGCCCCTGATCGCTTCCTTTGTTGTCCTAAGGACGACAGATGTGGATGTTGCCACGCCCATGACTCTGATGGACGAAGCACTTGCCTCCTCAAACTGCAACGTAAGCAGAAGACTAGAGATGGTAAGCAGGTAAAACACCAAGACTAATTCTGCGGCACCATCACATGCGGGTATTGCAGCAAGCAGCGTTATTACGAGGATGAAGGCCGCATAAAACGCCGAAAATGGCGAAAAGCATAAGAAAAAACAACGAAGTAACAAGGAGGCAACATGGTAAGGGTAACCCTGTTGGGGGTGGCCGAAATCCGGGGAGATCCCCTAGTAAGGGTAAGCCTGGTGGAGGAGGAAGCTCCTCAGCCCCTCCCACTGGTGCAAGAGGACGGCCTAACCCTACGCCCCAAAAAGGTTGAGCAGCAGGGTTAGAATCGAGCTGCGCCCCCCTGCAACCCTAGTACTGTTGGTGTCAAGAAGGGGGAGAGCGCCAGCAAAAGGAAGCTGAACTGGAACTCTAAGTGCCTGCAGGCTGCCGAGCTGGGAGTGAAGTTCTCTGAAGAGGGATAGGGGGGCGGTTCCGGGGAAGAGGATTGGGTGTTTTGGATTACCATTAAAGTCAGCAATCAGGTTTCCAAAGAGGTAATGGACCCGGGCACCCTGCTACCAATTGTGGTCCGCAGAATGCTGAAGCAAGCGGAGATCCAGAAAACCGAAACCGTGGCCATAAGGGTGGGGGATGGCAGGACCCTCCATTCCTGGGGGGGGGTGACCGTTTGTCTGGCCGATGAAAAGGTAACGCAGCCGTGCAAAAGGCTAGACATTGACGTCTTTGACCTTGTCACTGGCGCAGTTTTCCTGCTCCGTAACCCCGAGTTGAGGCTGTTGTCTTTGCAAATTCCCTTTGCCTTGCACTGCTACTTCGGCAGTGGTCTTTTTCCTGTCCCTCTGAGTTGTCAAAAGAGAAAGAATCCGGTTGATGATACCTGATCCGGTCTTATCGAACTGAAAACTATCAACAGCTGTTGTCGGTCTTGGAAAATCGAATGGCCACCCTGCAAGTAGACCTGAATGAAGTTTAGGTGGAGTTGTTCACGAGTAATAAGCAGCATATGATGCAGCTCTATTGTTCGCCATACTTCAATAACGCTTAAAACCTCTACTGCAGAACGATGAGGTTGTGCTGTGCTAACCCCCCATTATGTAAACTTGCTAAGGTGTTGACCAGGATCGCCCTCCAACGAGCAAGAGTTGTACTGTGTACCCTGGAATGGAGTCCTGAAGGAGGACACACCCTTTGGAGGCGTTTGCTTGACTGTATGACCGTGCGAAGGACAGATTTCCTGAACGGCCCATCCTATGTTCGGGAAGACTCTGTGAAGACAATGCCTGCCCCGAAATGGGGTAAGTTCCTGTCAACCGTTGTTGGCTCTCTCAAGCCCGTCCCGGTGTATGACCTTGACCAGGAGGTGCTCAAGGAGTTAACAGCCAAAAATTGTAGCCTAAATCTCCTGGATCTCAAGAAGTAATCGGGGTATTCTTTGGTTGCCGGTACGAGTGGAGAGGGCTACGTTGACGGGGAGACTGCAGCAGTGGTTACTCCTCCAGCGGAAGCTGACGACCACGTAAGTGAGATCGCCAGCTCAAAATCGCCGGTCAATCTGGAGGTGTTGACACTCAAATGCAGCGCCCCCCTAGCGCAACTGCTTTTGGAAAAAGTGGACCTCGAGGCCAGCCCTGATGGGTCTCATCCCCACACTGTATTTTGAGGGCGGTCCTCAGATGGTGGTATAGGTAAGGTTCCTTGCGATAAACCCTCACCCAACAAAATGCCCGTCTCTGAGCACAATATGCAGACCTTACAATAGGTCCTGTGGCCTGATGCTGAGTGTATCAAGCGAAGGATTTGCCTAGACCTCCTCAAGAGGACATGGAAAACCTGAATGTGGCCCGAGGATCATGATGAAGAGATTACTCTCCCTGAGCCTGAGACGCCCCTTGTGTGCTCACCCCCCTATGGCCAGCAGGGTCGCCAAGATATAGATGATGAGCTGCTCCCTGAAACCCTGGGGCGGATGAAAAAGCAGCAAAAAGGGAAGATGAAATTCCACGCGGATGACAAATTTGCCCAGATTGTTGAGAGCTTGAACCTGACCCTCGTCCTGGTAAGCTCATAAAGATATACCACCAGGAGCTTGCAGCATTGCCCAAACCCTATCTTGCAAAACCTTGGTCAACAATGACCTCTAAACTCAAACCTGGGTTGGAATTTCAATTGTTAGACGCCGTCCATACCCTATCAACAAAACCAAGTGTACGAGACCAAAAGCCAGATCAAGGAATGTATACGTGCTGGCCCTGTGTACGAATATGAACGGGGGGACTAGCCCCGAGATTGTAGACCTCCCTTCCTTGTGGCCAGGCCTGGCTCCCCTGGTATGCGCTTAGTTGTAGACTCTGGTGAGGTCAGGATAAAGACACAAAACCATTCAAGATGTATTGCCAACATGGAGAACAGCCTGGAGAGGATCACCAAGTGCCTATTCAAGACCAAGATCGATAAGTGTAGTGGCTTCTGGCAAGTGGACCAAACCTGAGCAGCCCAGGAACTGCTCGCCTTTGTCACGCTTAAGGGCGGTGACTTCTGCCGTAAGCGTATGCCCTTCGGTGTCCAAAGGCCCCTGCACTTTTTCAGTCCCTGATGAACATATTCCTATATCTCTTGACGCGCAGACCCCTTGTGCATGAACTGATTTCCTGCTTGGCTTGAATGCAGGAACACTTTGACGACGTGAGCCTGCGTACTGATACCAAAAAGGCTCACATAATCCTCCTACGAGATTTTTTCACTGTCTGTCAGGAAACCCATCTCTCCATCACACCCGAGAAATGTGACTGGATGCGTGAGGAGAGTGAAAACCTAGGTTTGGACGTCGGGTATGGCTTGTGGAAACAAACCACATGGAAGAAGCAACCCCTGCTCGACAGTCAGACGCGTGATCACTCCAGGAAGGGTCTACACAACGTTCCGAAATTCATTGGCGCTTGTAAACTTTACCGGCGCCATATTGACAATTTGACCTATTCATCTGCCCCCCTGATTGACGTGATTAAAGAGACCAACCGTTGGGGGTGGAGCAACAAGGAAGAGGCCTGTTTCCAGTAGTTGGAGATGACGTCTTCATCTACCAACTGCCTGGGGGTACCTCGCCCTAAGGGCAAGATCATTCTCATCACAGATGCTTGTGATGTAGGGGGGTTGCTACCCCATTCCCTCAGCACGGGCTTACCACAGCCGTGTCATCTCACTGCCCATATCATAATTCAGATTTGAATCGTGATGGCTCTGAAGCATGACTGCCCCACCAATGAGTGGTGTCTGTTGCCCCGTAGGCACGGGAACTGGACGTGGATTCAAGCACGGTGCAACTACTGCACCTGCGCTCAGGGACTCCTTGCTGGGAAGCTCGTGCTGTCCTCTCAGTCACGCCTCCTTGGCACCAACCCCATTGAGTAACTCTGTGACCACCAGCCAGTCAAAACATTGCAGAAGGGTTCCCCTTCTGAAAAAGGGAACCGAAAGCGATGGTGCGCCTACCTCAGTCAGTTCACGTTGACTGTCCATCATATACAGGGTATAAGAAACGAACCGGCTGACTATATATCCGGTAATAACTTTGATGCCCTCCTAGGTGAGAGCTCGGAGTCGTTGGCTGGAGGGCCCTTTCGATGTATGGATGTCTGGGTCCACGGATCCATGGGTACTGCAGGCTTTCTGGAGTGCCGGAGTATGAGTGACCACTCAGAGGAGTACCAATGTGTACTCTAAAGTCTCAGTGATGGCCTAGAGGCACAACTGATACACGGCGTCCGTTGGTTTAAAGATAAGCCGCACTTCCACTCTAAGGACCGTATTGTTGCGCTTGAGGCACGGCTACATGGTTGCAGCAGTGGGTCCATCCCATTTCAGGGCCTACAGGTTTTTACAGCTCTGTTGACCTTCCTCAGGAGTCTATCTACTCCCGACTAACGTGCGTTGAACTACCCTGCGAACGCAATCTATAGTGGAGTCCTTTGGCTGCCATGCTCGCAAGTAGAGGTAGATAGGTAGGTCATTTCGGGACTGGGGTTGCCCTCGAAGGAGTCTTACCAAGGGTCATTTGCTCAGGCACCCACGGCCCTACTTCAGGTGCCCCCAAAAACGGGCCCCCAAACTGGGGGAAGGGCTTGGTCGCCGTGAGCAGTACGCTCCAGTAGGTTCTGCCCATAGAGGTAACCCAGGTTCGACCGAGGTCTCACATTCCTCCCCTTCAGTAGGATGATACGTGGGCATGGGTCGCATCGCACTTTCTCATCAACCTCCGGATTCCTGGGTCCAGGGGCCAGGGGCCGGGCCAGAGGTTGGTGTCCAGTAGGCGTGAGACTACTCGAGGAAGGATGTGCTACAGGACTGGCAGGCTCTGACCCGTGCTCGCGCCTCCTGACTTGGTCGAGCTCTCCCGGGGGGCCGGGAGTTCGAAGTAGTTCGTGGCTGTTGGTTGGTCGTTTGTATAATGGTAGCGTTGCGGTGCCCTATCGTGTCCGCGGGCATGGTCGCCGGCGGGCGTGCTGCACCATGGTGCCTCCCACCTGCGGGACGCCGTTCCTTTTTCGACCTTTGCATGTCTGACTGGTTGGGCGTACGCCGGCCTGCGTGTGGTATGTCTGTGGTCGGCTCCGGGTTTCTGCAGCGGTACGATTGGTGCTTTGTTGTGTTAGCTGCGTCACGGTCAGCTTGTTCGTCGTTGGGAGATTGGCACTGCAGCCGATGCCGGTGCATGCGGGGCCTGTCCATGTGGTTGTCTCGGTCGTTTCTTGGTGTGGATGTGGTTGTCCTGTCGGATGTGGACGTCCGTGTGGTGTGTTCAGGGTCTGCTGGGCCTCGGTCGCTCCTCGAGAAAAACACACTGATCCGTATACCCCTCCCCTTGACCCCTTGTCGCATGCACAATACCGGACTTCGCTACGCATGAGTCTGGCCTGTGCTGTCCCTCTTGTAGTCCAACGTCCCCGTACCGTATGTACAGTACCGTCAGTTGCAACGCCTCTCCGGTCAATGTCTCCTTGTGTTGCGCTCCCACATTCCCGAGGGGAGCCTTGAGGCGCAAGGTGTGCGTGGTGGTCCGTGCCCTCAGGTGTGTCTCTCCTGTCGCGCTTCCGGAAGACTGCGTCTGGTCACTCCACATCGTGTCGTGCCGCCCTGTGCTCGTGTTCATGTGCCTTTCAGCTCCGGCTTGTTTGTGCATCCATGTGCTGGGGCCCCAGGGCTGTTCGGCATGCTGGTCCGGCGCTGCTCTGGTCAGTGCCGCCAGGTGCTTGATATAGACCTCCTTTCCCTGGCTCAATCATTCCTCAATAACGTGCCTTTGCGGATAACCTTCTAGTTGGTCACTTGCATGGATGCCCCGATGTAGCTGTCCTGAGTGTTTTCGGCGGAGCCGGTGGGCCGGCAGGTGTGTGGTTGGCATGGCCCCCTGCGAACCCCACCAGATGGATTCCGTATTCGGTCTCGAATACCAAGGAGGGAGCAGGGGCCTCGCGGTCGCGACTAGGGGCCTCGGCACGTTCTGCGGTGCAAAAGCCAGCTCCTGCTTTGGCAGTGTCCCGGGTGCAAGCTCTTGATGGGTTATGTCCATCCGTGACAGACTTGGCCTGTCAGCCGCCGTCGCGCCTGGTGCCCGTGTTGTGGTGCAGGAGGGTTGCGTGTCGTGCTTGCTGGCGTGGTGGGTGCTTGTGCGGATCTCGCAGCCCGGTCCTCAGGTGCACATCGGTATGTTGGCCTTGGCCTCGCAGCGGCAGTAACATTCGGGCTTCCTGAACGGGAACGGTGCTGTGGTTAACGGATTTCTCAAGCTGTCTGGTCCCTCACCACGTCGCGGCGGGGTCAGTGTGGCCCGTCTGTGCCTGTGCGCATTGCCTGGTGTGTGCAGCCCTGCTTGGTGTTTTGGCACTTCGGGCGCGCTTGGTGCGGCCCGGGTCCCCCCTGGACGCCACCGCTCATATAACGTGGGACCGGTCGCTGCCTTTACCTCACCGGCACGTGCTGTGCCATAACGTTCCAGGTCCCAGTGCTTGGCGGGGGGTGGGGTCTTCTGAGGCGGCCCCAATGGTGCCGATTGGTTGCCTGATCCTTGTGGGCAGCTGGGTCAGTGGTGTTGTCGGTGTGCCGCTGCTGCGGTGCGGGGGCCGCGTGGAGGTTAGTGCTGCATGGTGGCTGTCTTGAGGACCCGCAGGTCATGCAGGAGGCAGGTTCCGGGTCGTAGCCTGTCGTCGGTCAACGCATTGCGGGGTTACCTGGGTGCCAGATGAGGGCGGTACGGAGGGCGTTAAAGATCCCATTCAAGAGGGCTGCATGTGCTAATGGTGCTTCCTTCTCTGTGCGGATGGCGGACGACAGCTGTCCCGCCGCCAACGCCCAGATCTGGTGAATTGCGAAGGTGGGGCACCAGTTCGCTGTGGTGGGGGGGCGCACCCGGTCGTTGGGTGGGATAACCTCCGCCTGTTGCCAGCCATCTAGGTGCAATGTCCATGTTGCCGACCAGTCCCTGGTGTGCTGCCATCGTCGCTCGGCCCATCGCCAGAGGCAATAGTGGGCATGCCCCGGGGTCCAACTGCCGGCCCTGCCGGACACGATGGTTGTCAGGGGGTTTCGGGGCTTGTCTTGGGACAGAGGGGTGGGGCCATCCGGCAGGAGCATGCCCCTGGAGAGCATGGAGGTAACGGCCTCCAGGTCCCCATGGCGCGCCAGCGGCCGCGGCGTGACCCTCACCTGGTAGTAGTGGCCGTCCTCCCATACCACCATGGCGACAGTACTTGGGGTGCCGACCCTCGGTGGCTCCGCGTGTGCCTCTGGTCCCGCCGTGTGCGCGTATCGTTGCCCGGAGGTTACACCCCCTCTTTGAGGAGGTCCAGCTTTCCTAGGCTGCTAGACTGTTGTACGGGGCGATGTTGAGGGCATCAGCGTTCATAAGTGGCGCTGCTCGTTCTAGACCCCCGGGGCTCGGTGCAGGCCGGGCTCGGTGTAAGGTCGAAATAAATTCGAACTCATGTAAATTCAAGTGGAGCGACCTTCAAATAGGGTGTGGATGACCTTCAAGAATTTGGCCGAATTAAATATTTCGCCAAGAAAGGATTGGGGGAAGTGCAAGAAGGTGTGATAACCTTCACCAAACCAATGTTGTTTTGGCAAAGAGCAAGAAGTCAATTCCATCCATCTCCACCATAAGATAAGTATAAGATTGTAAGGATCTTCCATGTTGGTCAAGTCATATAACTTTCTCTCAATGATAATTTGAAAATTCTGAACTCAAAATCCAAACCCTCCAACTTGCCAATGACCAATGATGTCTATTCCTTAGCATGGTACATGGATGGACACCACAAACCTCAATCAAAGTAAATGCACAATGACAAAGGCGAGCAAAGACGCTTTTCACACTTGGTCTTGATCCTTGTTGAAGTTCTCTTACATAGAGTATCACATAACATTCGAACATTGAACCTTACATAATGTCATCTTATACTTATCTATGAAATAGATAAGTAAACATACAAACAAGAGCACAACAAATACACACTGAATTTTTTACTAATACCAAGGCGACACAATTGAGTACTCTACACCACGAGCAACGCTACGGGGACAAAGATTCGTGTGTGTCGGACCTCTAACATGTGTGAACGGCAAAATCAGCCCCTCACACCAAACCAAGAGCACCAATCAAATTGTATGGGTCTGAAACCACAGAAATCCACAATCCTGTAAATTCAGACCCACAGAAATCAGACGTGGAAAATAAAAACTCAGTAGGCTCACGCCCGATCGCGATTTATGACGCGCGTGCACCAGGCCGGAAAAGGAGTATCTCAGCACCCCTAGGATCTACTGCATCCCACCCCAAGGGTATGTTGTGTGTCTGGGGGGCTTGGATTGGTCTTGGGACCGATGCCGCGGGGGGTAGCCCAAAGAAGGAAAGCCAACCCTATTGCACTCCCCTCTCAAGAGCGAACTTAGGGTGCAACCCTAAGCTTGGGCTCAGACCAGAACCATATAGGATTGGCTGACCACGAACAGTGATGTGGGGAGGTTATGTGTCCCTTTGTGGGCGTGGTTGTTGGTGTGGTGGGGCGGGTTCAAGACCGCAAGTGCCTCGGCACCACTTGGGTCCCTGCAGGGCAGAGGTTCAGACAAAAAGACAAACATTTCGCCATCAGGCAAGCACAAAAGCAAGCAGTCACAGAATTCAGGACCCCAGGAGTCTAGAGTGACAGAAATTCAGCACTCCAGGCGTCAGGAACACCAGAAAAGCCAAGAATCCCTCCTTACACACTTTCCCAGTGCAACTCCAAGTACGCCTTCACGGCCTTAGCCACCACTGCACCTGAATATCTGGGCTGTTATGGGCCCGCGGAAGCTGAACACCACGTGGCCTTCTCCTGGCGGGATATCTGCCGCAGGTCACACATGGGGGCTCAACTCAACCCTACCTCCATCGCCCTGGTAGCCGCACTTGACTACCCGTCGGCAACCAAAATGGACGTGGCAGAAAACAGAGCTCACACAGCAGTACCACCTTCAGTTGCATACCATTGGGGGGGGGGTACCGGCCACAAGACTCACTCTCGGCTCAACGGCACACCAAGCAAGGTTTGGGTGGGGGGGTCTTGCTCACCTACACGCTGCATCTCGCCATAGGGCTCACGACAGCACATTCCGGGGAGCCCCTTGCCCCTAAGACGGCGGCGTGGGCCGTCTTGGCGGGGGCCTGCTGCGGCGGTACCCAGTGAGGGAAAAACATATTGACCGCTCGTCATGGGGGGGGGGGGTACAGCTCACGGCCGAAGTGCAGTGGGCTCCCTAGCTCGTACAGACAGCTCACGTGGCCCGCACCTGCCCTCCCGGGCCCTTAGGACCCAAAAGACAACAACTCACATAACCTCATATCTTTTATGGCTGTGAGGATGGGCCATGGCTCTCTCCGGGCTGGTATGGAACTACAGCCATACAGGTTGGTGTGGATGTGACCAAGCAGAAGAGCGTAGGACACATGGGGGGTCAGGGGGGAAAGGAAAACACCAAACCAGACAAGCTCAATGCACACCCGAGACTCCATTTGTTTGTGTGTCGGCGGTTCCACATCACATCACGGCCGAAGTGCAGCGGATCCCCTGACCCTGTTCTACACACAGCTCACGTGTAGGAGGGGTGAATGACCACCTGTAACTAAAGAAGGTCTCTACCAGGACCGGCCCCCGCTGTGCCCCTTCTGCCTGTTACCCCTGCTGATTTACTCCGGATCAACGATTGCATTCCTCAAACTGCAGGGTCCAAAGTCCAAAAATATAGAAAATAAAATCCTCCTTCAACCCTGAACAGCAACCAGATCCCACAAATACAGCAATAGCCCAATTCACAATCCAATACGGGCTGCGGGCTTCCGTTCAGCTCACCGGTCGTCTTACGGTGGCGGGCATGTACAAGAATTGCACCAAAGAGGAAAGCCCTGAAATTGGCATATTAACACAAATACAGCAAAAATGAGGAAAGAGGTAAACCTACACATTCACAGCCATAAACCCCTCATTCCCTGGACTCAAGACCTTCCCTTGACTCACCAACATATTGCCCTGAACCAGGTCAAATGAGATGGCTGAATGCCATGTGTCACAAGTCAATACACAAACCCGAAAAAATGTGTTCACCTCCAAGCCTCTAAATCCTAGCCCAAAGGGGGAGGTGGTGTGTCATGGCCTAGAGTGGCACTGAGGACCAGGCCCTACCCTGACATAACCTTGGTTGAACTTGGGGTCGAATGGGCTTGGAGAACTGCCCGATGACGATGACCTCACAACATGGCAAAATCAGGCAAATCACACCATAATGCCCAAAATTCAATTATATACTCAAAAATCCACACCGCAAATATTCAAATGCTCCATGCATGTGTCAAACCGGAAGGTAGTATACACGGGTGATATAGACCAAAGGTCGATGCCCAAGAATATCCCATCATTGGCTCCGAAACCCCTCCGGTTGTGTACATGACATGCTTCACAAGTCAGCTCATGAGTTTGAGACCTGATTTTGTAAGGCCTCGTGTGCCAAGCCAAAGTGACCATGTGATCTGGCATATGGTGAGGTACAACACCGAAGCATATGCCAACATACGATAGTTCACAGATCTGTAGGCACTTTACTGCTAGCCGACCAGTTGAGCACATAAAACACAAAAATGAGCATAAAATGAGGTCAAAAACATGCAAATAATGCCAAATTCAAGATAATTACAATAGTTTATAACTTCGCTCACCCATGGTGTCAACCTATGACTCGAAACACAATTGCTTGGGACCCTTTGCAAACAATCCCTGCACTTGGATCCCCATATGGACGCATAAGGACACCTTCGAACCTCCTCCCAACACGCACCATGAAAATTGGAAAATTGATATTGGCGCTTGTGGGTCGCTCCGTAAGCCCTCCCACATGCACTATATGAGCGGTAGACTAAGTCTAGCGCTATGGAGTTCACCATTGGGACATGGGCGAGGCCCCTGCCGCGTATGACTCCATATATCTTCCTACAAACGGAGATATATAACATGGGTGTGAGCATATCGAAGCACATACCATGCATACAACACATTCCCCCAAAAGTGGCTCCCACCATGATATGCCATGACCCTCCATGGACATAACTTCACGTTCAAAATACGTAGGAACCCAAGAAAAATTGCTATGCAACCCCAACACTCATGCGGTACACTCAAAAGTCGCCTTAAAATATTCGGTTGCACGGTCCAAGAGTTATATATCACTTTCTACCCTCTTGACCATTATCCCTTGCTATACCAGGAATGCGTACACACCAAAGCCGTTTGATGCTTCCTGAATTAAGTTGAGACCGAGGCAATTCTAACCCAATTGTCGAAATTGTTATACCTCGCAGTGAGCCGGAGATGTGACCTTTCAAAGTGGTCTCACGAATCACTTTTGTTTCGACCATATCTCCAAGATAAGTGAAGGGCATAACAAAAGGAAGGCTGATTCGTGATCGGAGAAAAATGTCGGACCACTCGAGATTCGCCATATCAAGTGCGGCGATGTCGGGGTCAGAAATCCGATTCTGAAAGTCTGAAAAAATCGGATTAATTTCCCGAGTGTATAATATGAAAACTGCGGAAGCAACGAACCCTTTACTGATGAAATCTGACCCTTCATCGGGGTTTCCGCCAAAATATCTGTAAATAACAGTTAACCATTCGGTTACCGCAAAATCGCGAGCCAACTGACAGTCACCGATACATTGACCATCAGAACAGAAGGCTGAAAAATTACGGAAACATTGTAATAAAAAAACCCTGTTGATTCCTGATATTCCGATACATAAATCTCCGCTGGCGGTGCCTCGGTACTAAATATGGCCGCTCATAGCCGGAATGGCCAAACCTATCACACTATCACATCGGGTTAGATCAGGTGGATAGGAGAGTATGATATCAGCCAATGGCGGCTTGCCGGCACATAGATACACACCCCAAGTGACCCCAAGATGGCCACGGGGGTCCGAACCTGTTTCCCCCCCCTTCTCAGAGCGTTGTTATCGCTCGGAAGTCATTGATGAGAGGACGGGAGGACCCCAATGAGCTCCAACCCCCCCCCCCCCATGTCCCAAGGACACATGGAGGCCCCACACACGTCGTAGGCGTCCCCCACGCCCCAATTGAAGGGGTGAGGACACTCATAATCGGTGCCCTACGCCATAGCCGGTCTCCTCTTGATCTACAACATGGACCAAGGGGACCAAAGATAGAGAAACGTCGTCGGTCGACCTAAATAAGTATACCACAATGAAATATATATGTGGAGATCGAGTGGAGGGGGTAGATGGCCAATCAAGGCCCAAAAATCCCCGGATGAACGCCCTCACCCGTCTCCCAAGCACAGAAACAGACAGAAATGCCAAGGGGGATCCATTACGGTGCTACAGCAGCAACCAAATGGACCAACATGTCCTTGACATCCAAAGAAATATTCTTTTTCTTCAGATAGTCCATCAAGACCGTGGTATACCTCGGCACGAAACTGCTCGGAGGCTCCCACGAATCCCTGGATGCGGCGAATCCCTTCCAACGGACTTTACAAAGCCTCCCCCCAGGCGTCCCTGGGTTTGGCTGGTCCGCCAGGATCTTCTCAGCGGTGAAGTCGTCGTCCTCACCCTCGTCGTCCGAGTCCACATCGCCGGCCGTGAACTCGAAGGTGACGGGACCTCCGCCCGGGTCTGGTGCTCGGGGACGAAGCTGGGTATGGTCGCGGTCCAGGATCTTGTTATCCCCCACACGAACCGCATACACATCCTGCCCGACCTTCCGCACGATTACCCCCGGCACATACCAAGATGCCTGCCGATGCCTGGACAGGATATCCTTGTGGTGCTGCTCCACCCACACGGTGTCTTGGAGAGCATACTTCTCGACCTTTCCCTGCTTGAAGTACTTGGCCCTCTTGTCATGCTCGTCCTGAAGTGCCTTGCACACCTTGGCCGCCGTGTCGTCCGCCTCAGCCATCATAGCGTTCGCATCCCGGGCCACTTTGCCATGGTTCAACCACGGGAGAGTGCGTGACACTCGATCCCGTAGGAACAGGATACAATGGGGCGACAGTCGAGTGGGTCCCTGAAGGTCATGGTACGCTTGGAGCACTCTCCACAGTGAATGGTACCAGTTCCGGCCCGGTTCGTCGATGTGCAGCTGGCGGAACTTCTCGAACATCTGCCGCCCGGCCACCTCAGCCCGGCCATTCGACCGGCTGTGGTACGCCACGGTTTTGGCGTGTCGAATGCCCATGTGCTTGCACATCGTCTTGAACCACGTCCCCACAAATTGACTGCCCCGATCGCTGCAGATGACAGCTGGGACATCAAAAATCGTCAGCCAATGCCTGATCATGGCATTAGCGACGGTCTTGGCCTGCAGTCCCACTCCATGCTTGTCCTTCTTGTCCTTCTTCTTGGACTTCTCGCCAGGGACCGCCACGATATACCCACTGTGCCTATCCACCGCCAGGATGACACAGTCGTAGGTCTCTCCTTCCACGGTGACCTCCGGCATGGCGAATACATCCATGGCCACAGACCGCATAGGGGCCTCCGGTATAGCCGTGTACACCGGGTTGCCTGCTGTCGAGTGGTTGGGGCTCTTCGTGGCCCGACACACGGCGCAGTCGCTGCAGTACTTGTCCAGGATGGCGTAGTACCCCGGTGGGAACTTGAAGCGCCACTCCAGGTCCTGCTGCATCTTGTCCCGACCAGGATGCATGAGCTGGGCGTTATGCCAGTGGTCAATGAGCTCCTCCAATCGGTTCTCAGGGACCAGTAGCTTGTCCTTGTCGAACAGTTTGTCCCCATCCTCGGTCAAGTCCTCAGGCCACTCGTCGTCCGACGGGGCGCTCACGGCATTCCAGTACTTGCTGCAGTGCTCGGATGCCGCGTAGTCATCCGACCAGTCCTCTGTGAGCACCGACCTGACTAGCTCTACAGGGGCCACCATCGAATGCTCGAGGGTTTCCTCTCGAATAGCTTGGACGCGGGCACCCCGGAACTTGGCCAGGTCCGTACGGTTTGCCATTACCACAAAGCATTTGACCCCCTCTTGCCCCATGGCCTTCTCCATCTCGATGATGCGCTTGGCCTCCTCGGTTTCCTCGGCGTCCCCATGGCTGGATATGTCCATCCAAGTCTTGCCCGCGGGGTAGGCCCATCGACTGAGGCAATCTGCCACAGTGTTGTCCTTCCCCGGGACGTATACGACGCTGAGGTCAAACTTGGCGAACGTCTCGTGCCATCGGGCCCTCCTTGCCGCCGGTCCCGAGGGGGTGTCGACGTGCTCCTTGTGCCAGCTCTGCAAGGACTGATGGTCCGTACATACCACCACCGGTTGCAATCCGATATGGCCAGACCACTTCCTGAGCGCACAAACAAAGGCATATGTCTCCTTCTTCGTCGCGGTCCAGGTGCGTCGTTGGCCCTCGGCCAGGATCGGACTCCAAAACGCCACGGCTACATGTGACCTTTCGTACCGGATCTGCTCGAGGACTGCCCCTACAGCATAGTCCGAGGCGTCCGTCCGTAGCATGAATCCCTTGTCCGGATCCACCAAGAATAGTCCCAGCTGCCCCAGGAGTCGCTCCTTCAGGCAGCTGAACGCATCTTCGGCCTCAGGGGTCCAGGCAAGCTTCTTCTTGCTCCCTCTCCGGCCATCGAACTTGCCCACTTGCAACATCTTGTGCAGCGGCCCCGACAGTTCTGCATACATTCGGACATAGCCCGAATAGTAGTTGCAGAACCCCAGGAAGGATCGGAGTTCGCTGATGGTCTGGGGCTTTTCCCAGTGGTGCAGGGACGCCAGCTTCCCAGGCATGGGACGGTGTTGCCCGTGACCAACCACGTGACCCGCGAACTCCACTTCCTTCACGAAGAGTGAGGCTTTGGTGGGCTTGCACACCATGTTGTGCTTGTCCAACTCACTGAGCACTCAGCGCAGATGCTTCTCATGCGCGTCGATGAGCTCGTCCCCAGTCATGTTCTCCGTGCCGGACCCGATGATGATGTCATCCACGAAGGGATCGGCACAGTCACGGACAGGACCGAGTAGGTCCTCCATCATGCGCTGGAAAGCGGCGTTGCCATTCTTGGCGCCCATAGGCACCACTTACCACTGCATGGGCCCCAGCGGCGTCGACATCGCTGTGCAGGGCCTGGAGTCCGGGTGTAACGGCATCTGGTGATAACCGTGTTTCAGGTCCAACACCGTGAAGATCCGCTTTTTCTGTTGTTTTTGGAGGATGGAGTCGATCAGGGGAAGCGATTACGGGTCCTGCTCGGTTTGCTCGTTCAAACCCCTGTAATCCACCACCAACCTCCACTCGCCGTTCTCCTTCTTGGGCACGATGAAGGCTGGGCTGGCCCACTCACTGTCGGAGGGTTCCATCCATCCTCGCTCAATGAACTCGGCCAACAACTTCTTCATGGCCTCGGCCCGATTGCCCTGAAGTTGGTACTCCCGATGACGATAGATCTTGGGGTTCGGCTTCAGCTTGATCTTTGCTGTGCCAAACCTCCCACGATCTGGAGGGTTCTTGTTGGCGACGCCACTGAATAGCCGCGGATAGGCATTGATCAGCCTCTCCTTCAGCTCAGCGACCTTCGGGTTCTCCTGGGCCTCTTCAGCCGCTTGCTTCGGTATCGATACAACCGACCGCACTGCGGTATAGGCCTCTTTCGGGTCCGAATCTGACTTCTCCTCGTCCGATATGCCGTCTTCATCTTCGTCGGGCATGCTTCCCACCGATAATCTTCGGAAATTTGCGGCGTCGGGCTGGTTACTGTCGCTATCGGCCCCCATTCTTGGAAAATCCCACGTCGGCGGGTCCGACCCAACCGGACCATCGTATTGGTCCGCGATGTGATCCATGACCCTCGCCACGAACTCATACTTCTCGTACTTGCCGGTGACCAACATCTTGTCATCCCACCAATGCGGAGATGTGACCATGGCCCGCCTTTTCTTGGCTGCCACACGGTCGTGCATCCCCATCCGCATGTAGTTGACGCCGTCGTCGATCTCGGAGTGGGACAGGACGTCAATGCCATCAAGGGGCTGATCCGCCCCCTCCTTGGGCTCAAACATGACCTTCATGGGCACCGCCTCCACCCTACGGATGAATGCTTCATCACCCGTGGGCTGAGCTTGCACCCCATCCAGCAGGAAAGCCTTGGTACCCCACACTTGACCCGGGGAGGGCATTGATACACCCTTGGCGTCGATGAACAGTCTCTCCTCTGGCCCGAATGACATCTCGTTGAGGGTGATTGAGTCCAGCGTCGACTTGAGACCTTCCAGCGGACATGGGCCGGATCCTATGCCGGTTATGACCAGGATCCCCTTCGCCCTATCCGCGACAATCTTCTCCACCGTACGTCTGGTATTGTCCAGGGAGCCATGCCAATACATGGGCCCCCACTCCTTCAAACCCCAATGCCTGTGCCAGGCTGAGTCTCCTCGATGCCAATGCCTCCTACACTTCCGCAAAAGTGGGGCATCCCGGGAAGCGAAGACGTCCGTCTCGGGCGCTTCGGCTCCCAGCGTCTGGATCATCCTGGCATACACCTGCGGCGCCATCCATACTCCGTGAGCTGAACTCCACGGTCTCCTCTGGACTTGGCACCCACAGCTTGCACCGCTTGGACGATCCGATCCTCTTCCTCAGCATTCCATTGGGATGATCCGCATGCATAGTCGGTGGACAGCCATGTGAGGCATTCATCATCCTCCCGGACCAGCGTTGCACGATGGGGAAGGGCTCCAATGGCGTTTGCCACCATGAAGTCATACCCCATGATCATATCCCAATCTGCAATGTCGGCCACATAGAAGTTCCCGGATAGAGTGCTTCTCTTCGCCAGATCAGGGCGGTTCAAGCGCTCATGTTCCCAGAATTCCATACTGATAGTGGCCTCATGGGTGCCCCCACCCATGATCTCTCCGTTAACGACCTTCAGGCAGACCAGTCTCCGGCTGGGCTGCAGGAGTTCCTCCTTGAACAACCCTCTCCGGACCAGGCTCACCTGGGCACCCGTATCCACCAACCCATCCACCACCTTCTCCTCTCGTCCGCACCGTACTCGCACTTTCAAGTGCAACTGCCGCTCGTCGCCATGAGGTGTATGGACAACTCTCAGGGCATGCAACTCTAGCACGTCCGGGTGCATCAGGACTTCAAGGGTATGATCACGGATGGTGTAGATCTCGGGTTGGTCTTGCCCGTCCACGGGGCTCTCTGTGGTCGCTCCTTCCTTCTTACCACGTCCCTTGCCCACATAAACTTCCCTTGGCAGGGCGCTCCAGAGGTTGGGAGTGGCAAAACTCAGTGGTTTTTGCTCCTCTGGAGCCTTCTTCGGCACCCGATGTGCCTTCGCTTTCTCTGGGATTCCACTGATTTTCGGAGGAGAGACCTCCGAGGTCCCACTCCCGTGGGGGCTCCTCTAGACTTGACTTCCCGCAGCCCCTTCCGGCTGCGATCCGCCAGGACTTTGTCCACCACGTTGCTGGGCTTTGAGTTCCTCCAGCGTCCTCAACATGTCCTCAGCAACTTCCTCGATCGACCTCACTCGTCGGTCTTGGCCAGGTCCACCACCATAGCCTCTTCCTCTGCCTTTTCCTAGGCCTTTGCCTTGGCCTTTTCCCCCGTCTCCGCCCTTCGCCTTCCAATCAGAAATCCGCTGCTCCTTGGGCTTCTTCTCGGGATGAGCGGCGAAGTAGGCCTTCTTGCCCGCCTCATACACCTTGC
Organism: Eutreptiella sp. 'Long Island Sound 2002'; assembly: GCA_964036045.1. Lineage (NCBI taxonomy): Eukaryota > Euglenozoa > Euglenophyceae > Eutreptiales > Eutreptiaceae > Eutreptiella > Eutreptiella sp. 'Long Island Sound 2002'. Next base: position 83,479,627 of record OZ038379.1, on the reverse strand, counting down.
ACTGACGGTGGTCATGTGCATGGTTGTTTCCCTTGCCATAACAGAGCCAGCACCCGTCGTGCTGAGACCTGTACTCCCGGAACGAGAGCGGTGGGTTCCCGATCCTCCTTGGCTCTTTGCCCTTCTTGGGTCCCATCCCGGCTCCATCTGGACCGATCCTGCCCATTGTCCCTCACGTTGTGCGCCACAAACGCGAAGAAATGGGCCTCCTCGTGATCCTCCCGGGACCAGTGGTCATGGCAACTTCCACTACCGTCCTCCGCAGAGTTGGCCGTGTCCTCCTGGATCTCCCGATGATGGCGGTCTTCTCGGTGGCCTCGTTGTCCATGACCATGTCGATCCTGCACGTGGGCCTCGTTCTTCGCATTGAGCTTCAACTCCACCGTGATGTACTTCGCGATCTCGTCCAGGCTCATGCGGGCGAATATGAGCTGCATCCTCAGCGGCTCCCCGCGCCTCCACTCCACGTTGTTGAGGCGCAGCAACCTTTGCCCCGTGGAGTCTCCAAATACCTCCACGTACACGGCGTTCTTCAGTCCCAACATCCGGTTGGGCTCGTCCAGGTTCCTCCTGAAGAACTCCATGATACCCGCATGGGTATCCTCCGCCGCCATGATCCTCACTGCCACCCGCTTCCTGGCTCGCTTCTTCTCCTCGTCCTCCACTCTCCTCTTCCAGTTGCCGGGGAGGACGTCCTTCAGCAGGTGGCGAATCTCGGTGGCCTCGTTCCAGTCCTCCACCAGCTTGAGGCATCTGCGGTACTTCCGCAGATACCGGTTCCACTCCCGGACCCGCAACTCACCGCGGTCCAGCGGCAGCAGGATGGACCACCAGTCCTCCAGCTTCTGGTTCGGAGCGTCCACCTGCTCCTCATCCTCCAACAACTGGAGGCAGGCCTGCTCCGTAACGATCAGTCCTTCCCGGATCTGATCCCGCAGCTCCTCTTTCAGGTCCTGCGCCAGCCAGTGTGGGAATGTCCGGCATACCCACTTGTCCCGCGGCGCTTACCGCATCTCGCCGACGACCTCCTCGGCGAAGTCCTCCCAATCCAGGATGAAGTCGTCCAGGTTGGAGGGGTTGCCATCATAGTAGGGGATTTTGATTCCCCTGAGGTCGTCAATCCTGATGGCGTCTCCGACGTCCCCAGCCACCACTCCACCGAGACGGATACCACCTGTGGCCGGGGGGTGTGAGTACACTCCCCGTACATCCCTCTCCTCCATGGAGTGCGGTCCAGTTGGGCCTGAACCCATGGGGTTTGGAATGCGGGAAGGACTTGCTCCATCGGCCATCCATATCCCCGTATTGGGGTCCTTCGCCCACAGGTTTCCGCCTTGGTGGCCTCGACCATGTCCGTCGGCGCTTCCCATGGTTCGCCCCTGCATGGTCTGGCTCTGGATCTCCTCTTCCGCATAAACTGCATGGGTATTCGTGGTTGGCGGTAGATCCTGGGCGGCGTGCGACATCTGTACCGTCAGGCTCCTCGGGTCCGTGGTTACGTGCCCTTCCCGCATGGACCCAGCCGGTGCCGTGTGTTCCCCGAGCATTGTGGATTCGCTGAACATGGGAACAAACGGCAGCGCACCCGGGTCAACACGCGGAGGCGCGTAGGGTGCCTCTGCAGGGCCGCCCATGGGTTTCTCCATGGCGCTCCTGAGGGTCTTAACCCTCTCCACCAGCTCTGCCGCGGCCGGCTTTGCCGGGAGCTCTGGACCCGAGGCGAGAGGCTGTAGCTCCTCTAGCCTTTTCAGGCGTCCCGACATGTCCTCCACCAGGTGGAGGAGGCTGTCCACCACTCGCTGCTGCTTCTCCAGTGCCAGCTCCAGATTCTCCTGGTACCGGGCCTGATCCGCTCGCAGCTCCTCCATGTCTTTCTCCGCGGCCGACAGGTCATCCAGGATCCCGGTGACGTCCTCCTCTAGACCGTCCCTCGCGTTGTCCAGGCGGTCGAGACGATGCACGATGGCGTCCATCCCCATCTTTGGGTACTTGCCCATGAGGAAGGACACGTGTTCGCAGTGGCACTCAGCGTGCCTTCCACCTGGTCCGGCGCGTCCCGCGGTTCCCGGCGCCTCGGACTCCTCCGCCATGGGTGTGTCGCCCATGCTATCCCGCGGTGGCTCCGTGTGCCGGGCCACAGGCGCCGTCCTGGCTCTGGCGGGCCTCTCCAACGCCTCGGCGTCATGCTCCAGGCTCGGTTCCGGGGCCCTGTTCACCCTTGTGGGCGGTCTGGCCGTCTCTTCCGACTCCGAAGGTTGCTCATAGGATGTCCGATAGCCCTCGGAGTACCCCTCGGATTCCCACAGCCTGACCAGGCTAGGGTCCGTATCCATAGCCCCGGCGTCCCTTGCCGCGGACTTGGGTGACCCGCGCTTCCGGTAGCGCCGGGCCCGTCCTCCACTGCTGCCTGAATGGCAGGCCTCCTCAGAGTCCTCCACGGCGGAGCGGAGGTTGCATGCCTTTCGGCAGCGACGCTCACACATGGAGACCAGATCCTCCATGTCAAGTCCTCCTCCTCCCGAATGTCGTACTTCTCTTCGGGCTTCAACTTCCGGAGTTCGCCATGCTCTTGAACGTCTCGGCTCTTCTATGGCTCCAATCTCCGGCGTGGTCTCCACCGAGTCCACAATACGCACCCGGGGCGTACTTGGGCACGGCTCATAGGGGCCCAAGTCCCCGGGTCGGCGGTAGGTAGGGGCAGCAGGTAAGCCTCTGCTACCATAAAGAAGGTCCCTACCAGGACCGGCCCCCGCTGTGCCCCTTCCGCCTGTTACGCCTGCTGATTTACTCCGGATCAACGATTGCATTCCTCAAATTCCAGGGTCCAAAATCCAAATATATAGAAAATAAAATCCTCCTTCAACCCTGAACAGCAACCAGATGCCACAAATACAGCAATAGCCCAATTCACAATCCAATACGGGCTGCGGGCTTCCGTTCAGCACACCGGTCGTCTCACGGTGGCCGGCATGTACAAGAATGCACCAAAGAGGAAAGCCCTGAAATTGGCATATGAACACAAATAAAGCACAATTGGGGAAAGAGGTAAACCTACACAGTCACAGCCATAAACCCCCCATTCCCTGGACTCAAGACCTTCCCTTGACTCACCAACATATTGCCCTGAACCAGGTCAAATGAGATGGCTGAATGCCATGTGTCACAAGTCAATACACAAACCCCAAAAATGTGTTCACTTCCAAGCCTCTAAATCCTAGCCCAATAGGGGAGGTGGCGTGTCATGGCTCAGAGTGGCACTCAGGACCAGGCCCTACCCTGACATAAACTTTGTTGGACTTGGAGTCCAGTGGGCTTGGATAACTGCCCCATGAAGATGACCTCACAACATGGCAAAATCAGGCAAATCACACCATAATGCCCAAAATTCAATTATATACTCAAAAATGCACACCGCAAATATTCAAATGCTCCATGCGTGTGTCAAACCGAAAAGTAGTATACAAGGGTGATATAGACCAAAGGTCCATGCCCAAGAATATTCCATCATTGGCTCCGAAACTTTTCCGGTTGTGTACATGACATGCTTCACAAGTCAGCTCATGAGTTTGAGACCTAATTTTGTGAGGCCTCTTGTGCCAAGCCAAAGGGACCATGTGATCCCGCATATGGTGAGGTACAACACCGAAGCATATGCCAATATATAAGCAACATACCATAGTTCACGGATCTTTAGGCACTTTACTGTGAGCCGACCAGTTGAGCACATAAAACACAACAATGAGCATAAAATGAGGTCAAAAACATGCAAATAATGCCAAATTCAAGATAATTAGAATTGTAAATACCTTTGCTCACCCATGGTGTCAACCTCTGACTCAAAACACAATTGCTTGGGACTATTTGCAAACCATCCCCCCACTTGGATCCCCATATGGACGCATAAGGACACCTTCGAACCTCCTCCCAACACGCACCATGAAACTGGGAAAATTGATATTGGCGCTTGTGGGTCGCTCAGTAAGCCCTCCCACATGCACTATATGAGCAGTAGACTTAGTCTAGCGCTATGGAGTTCACCATTGGGACATGGGCGAAGCCCTTGCCGCGTATGACTCCATATATCTTCCTACAAACGGAGATATATAACATGGGTGTGAGCATATCGAAGCACATACCATGCATATAACACATACCCTCAAAAGTGGCACCCACCATGATATGCCATGACCCTCCATGGACATAACTTCACGTTAAAAATACGTAGGAACCCAAGAAAAGTTGCTATGCAACCCCAACACTCATGCGGTACACTCAAAAGTCGCCTTAAAATATTCGGTTGCACGGTCCAAGAGTTATATATCACTTTCTACCCTCTTGACCATTATGCCTTGCTATACCGGGCATGTGTACACACCAAAGCCGTTTGATGCTTCCTCAATTAAGTTGAGACCAAGGCGGTTCTAACCCAATTCTGGAAATTGTTATACCTCGCCGTGAGCCGGAGATGTGACCTTTGAGAGTGGTCTCACGAATCACTTTTGTTTCGACTATATCTCCAAGATAAGTGAAGGGCATAACAAAAAGAAGGCTGATTCGTGATCGGAGAAAAATGTCGGACCACTAGAGATTCGCCATATCAAGTGCGGCGATGTCGAAGTCGAAAATCCGATTCTGAAAGTCTGAAAAAATCGGATTAATTTTGCGAGTGTATAATATGAAAACTGCGGAAGCAACGAACCCTTTACTGATGAAATCTGACCCTTCATCGGGGTTTCCGCCAAAATATCTGTAAATAATAGTTAACCATTCGGTTACCGCAAAATCGCGAGCCAACTGACAGTCGCCGATACATTGACCATCAGAACAGAAGGCTGAAAAATTACGGAAACATTATGATAAAAAAACCCTTTTGATTCCTGATATTCCGATATATAAATCTACGCTGGCGGTGCCTCGGTACTGAATATGGCCGCTCATAGCCGGAATGGCCGAACCTATGACACTATCACATCGGGTTAGATCAGGTGGATGGGAGAGTATGATATCAGCCAATGGCGGCTTGCCGGCACATAGATACACACCCCAAGTGACCCCAAGATGGCCACGGGGGTCCGAACCGGCTTCATAACCGGCATATACCGCACGTCAGGTGCCCGTAGATCGGCTTCAACGGGGGGACACCAGGAATGGTCCATCTAGCAACGGTCCCCGTGGGAATGGAGGTTGTGGGCGTTCCCCGAAGGCGCCGTGCAGTCACCAAGCCCCGTGCTAGGTGCTGGACATATGCAGAGAAGGCAAAGAGGAAGAGGGCCATCAAGATTAAATGACATCTCACAAGAAGATTAGGAGGGGCAAACACACGTGTATGTGAGTATGTGTGTGTGTGTGGGCTGAGGAGAGAGTAGAGTCCATGAAAAGTCAAGTCGCGCCAGTAAATTCATGGAGACCAACTTAAATGTGGCATCCCACATCCCAAGAGGATGGGCCCTACCTGCCAAAGATAGGGGGAGAAAATAGTGACAAACACGAGGTCTCACGAGACGTGGAGGTAAATGGGAAAGGTTAGGTCCAAACAAATACCACACTCCCAAATGTACATACCAGGCTTCAACCAAGGCATCATCCTCTAAAATACAGTCCCTGTTGATAAAAAAAAAACCTCTCCTTGAGCATGTAGTAGGTTGAGGAAAAAATCACAAAGAGTGTATGCCGTCAGTAGGCTGGGCAAGGAGAAAGCATGTGGGATTAACACAAAAATTGAAATTCAAAGGTCATTCGCATCTCTTCAAGCCTCACCACTATTCTCATCGCGGGGAGCATCCTCAAAATAGGGGCAATGGATACCTCCATATGTTAATTTGGTCACTATGGCCCAAATATTGATCAAAAAGTGCCACAAAGTGACCAAAACAATCATTAGAAAAATGGGTCAATGCACTCATATGGATTCGAACCATGTGCATAATTGTGTCAAGCACATTCGAAATAGGGTGCATGATCCCTTTTTGAATTTTTTAGGGATTGATGCACCACTCCAAAAAAGATTGGGGGGTGTAGCATACCAATGCATGTTGATATTGGCCAAAAATGTCAAAAGTGGCCAAAACAAAGCCTCGAAATATGTACAATGGAGTTCCAAATAAATTCGAAATCATGCATATTGGAGTTGCGCATATTCGAAATAGGGTGTATGCCCCTTTGTGGAATTTGTTTTTGGGCTTAGTTTCCGATCCCAAAATAATTTGGGGGGGGGTGACACGTGAGGAAATGCTAAAAATGGCCAAAAATGTCAAAAATGGCCCAAACAAATCCCAAAGATATGTACAATTGAGTTCGAAATAAATCCAAAATCATGCATATTCGAGTGGGGCAAATTCGAAAAGGGGTGTGTGCCCCTTTGTCGATTTCATTTGGGCTTAGTTTCCCAACCCAAAACAATTATGGGGAAGTGACACATGAAGAAGTGTCAAAAATGGCCAAATATGTCAAAAATGGCCAAAACAAAGCCCAAAAAAGTATGCAATAAAATTCGAAAAAAATTCAAACTCAACCATATTTGAGTCGAGTGACTCTCAAATAGGGTGGGTGTACACACTTCATAATGTTTCAAAGCCTACACACCTTGGTGTGTGACTTGGGGGTGCACAGACAATGTGCACACATGCAAAATGGCCAAAAAGGCAAAAATAGGCCAACAAAAAGCATCAAAATGTGTGAGAAAGAGGTCGAAAAAAATTCGAACTCATTCAAATTCCAGTCGAGCGACCTCGAAATAGGGTGTGAGTGTAAGAAAATAACTTCTTCGAACTCAACAACCTCATCTGTAGCACTTGGGGGAAGATGCATAATGTACACACATGCACACTGACCACAAATGTCAAAAATAGGCCAACAAAAAGCATAAAAATGTGTGCCATAGAGGTCGAAATAAATTCGAACTCATGCAAATTTGAGTCGAGCGACCTCGAAATAGGCTGTGGGTTCAAAAAATCATTTTTTTCGAATTCAATAGTTCGCCAACTATGGATTAGGGGAAGTGCAAGAAATGAACAAGTGGAGTGCTAACCTTCACCCCACCCATGTAGTCTTGGTAGAGAGCAAGGAGTCGTCGTCATAGAGGTCGAAAGAAATTCGAACTCATGTAAATTCAAGTGGAGCGACCTTCAAATAGGGTGTGGATGACCTTCAAGAATTTGGCCGAAATCAATATTTCGCCAAGAAATGATTGGGGGCAGTGCAAGAAGTTGTAATAACCTTCACCAAACCAATGTTGTTTTGGCAAAGAGCAAGAAGTCAATTCCATCCATCTCCACCAAAAGATAAGTATAAGATTGTAAGGATCTCCCATGTTGGTCAGGTCAAGTAACTTTCTCCCAATGATATTTTGAAAATTTTGAACTCAAAATCCAAAAGTTCCAACTTGCCAATGACCAAGGATGTCTCTTCTTTAGCATGGTACATGGATGGACACCACAAACCTCAATCAAAGTAAATGCACAATGACAAAGGCAAGCAAAGACACTTTCCACACTTGGTCTTGATCCTTGTTGAAGTTCTCTCACATAGGGTATCACATAACATTCGAACATTGAACCTTACATAATGTCATCTTATACTTATCTATGAAATAGATAAGTAAACATACAAACAAGAGCACAACAAATACACACTCAGTTTTTTACCAATACCAAGGCGACACAATTGAGTACTCTACACCACGAGCAACGCTACGGCGACAAAGATTCGTGTGTGTCGGACCTCTAACATGTGTGAACGGCAAAATCAGCCCCTCACACCAAACCAAGAGCACCAATCAAACTGTATGGGTCTAAAACCACAGAAATCCAAAATCCTGTAAATTCAAACCCACAGAAATCAGAATTGGAAAATAAAAAAACTCAGTAGGCTCACGCCCGATGGCGGTTTATGTCGCGCGTGCACCAGGCCAGAAAAGGAGTAATTCAGCACCCCTAGGATCTACTGCATCCCACCCCAAGGGTATGTTGTGTGTGTGGGTGGCTTGGATCGGTCTTGGGACCGATGCCGTGGGGGGTAGTCCAAAGGGGGAAAGCCAACCCTATTGCACTCGGTTGGCAGCCGATGAGTGTGTGTGCCCAGGCAAGGTGTCGGGCCCATATTTGCTCCTGGTCCTGCTCGTGGTGGATGAACCCGCAGATCCAGACTTCCATGATGTCGTCTCTGGTGCGCTGCCCGGGGCAGAGGAGTGCACCGAGCTGTCACACGCAGATGTTAGTAGCTCCACTTGGACAGGAAGGTCACAGCAAAGCGCCAGTCGGGGTGGATGCCTTGGAAGTGCGCCAGGAGGGTGTCTACCAGGTCTTGCGGGGGCGTGCTGTGATGGGCATTGTATGCCCTCCGTAGCTCCTCCAAGCCAAGGGGGTCTCTCGACTGTGGCAACTCTGGGGGGCGGGGGGGTCATGGCTTCCGTGTCCTGAGCCGCAAGGGTGCCAGGTGAGGGAGCCGCCCCTGAGGCGTTGTTGTCTCATCCCGGCAAAGGCTGTGGGGGCGTCTGGCTCAGACTCGTGGCAGGAGGCAAGGCGGCCTCGGGCTGCCCAAGTTCCAGGTTCTCTGTCATCGCTTCGTTGGTGCCTTGCTCCGCGCCTTCGGTCATGCTTTTTTTGGTGCTGGACCGTGTTCGTAGCACCGTGCTTGCATTGCGGCCAGGGTGGTGAATTCGCTGCCGCTAGTCTGCCCATGGTTGGTGGGGCTCCAATCTCGCCGGGTGTCCTGGGCACCATCCTGTAGCCATGCGCTCTCCTGGTTGCGTGCGCTGGTGTTGCCCGTGGTGCCTGTGGGCCCTCTTGCCGGGGTCATTGGGTCGCGGTGGGGCCACTGCAAAGGGGAGTGCGTGGTGCCTGCTCTGTTGTCAGGGCAGCTTGTTCGTCTCCGCATGGCGTTCCCTGGGGGGTCGTGTGGCCTTGGTATAGTGCTGCCCGGTCGCGCAGCGGAGGGGGCAGCGGATTAGCGGGATGGAGCGCTCTCTGTTGTTGCAATGTGCACGTCGAGCGCCGCCAGGAACATGGTGGGGATTTGCATCTGATCCTTTCTGGGCCTTTTGGGCCGTTGGGGTTTGGCCGTGGGTGACCTTGGCCAGGCTGTCCCCCGCTGGGTCTGCCGCTGCTGCTGCTTGCATCATCACAAAAGATCACTCGTCGCGCCATAGGCAGCGGCGTGCGATTTTGGCTTCGTGCGCCTGTTGTCCACCTGGTCCCCTGGCATTGTTCCGGCGTCTGGGGGGATCGTTGTCGGGTCTCCATTCGCGGGACGTGCTGATTGTCATGGTCCGGCGGACGGTTGGCGAACGGGCGGAGGGGGCTCTGCTGTGCAGCGTATCGGGGGCCAATAGCGGGGGGCTGGGCTCCTCCGTTCTGTGAGGGACTGGTACGTGCTATTGTTCTCGGGGGTCCCTCGGTCGTCGGCGACCATTGGCGCTGGTGTCCCGTGGCCCTGCTTGGGGTGGCTTGCCCTCGGAGATGGAAGGTCTCGATTTTCCAGATGTGGTGCCTCATCAGGGCCCCTCGGATGCGGAGGGCCGCCCTGTGGTGCCAGCGGCGGTGTAGGCGGTCCAGGTCGGCTGGGATGTAGGGTCAGATGTGCCCCATAAGGCATGTGGCCAAATAGCACCACTAGTTGGGGTGCTCCATGGTTGGAGATGTGGAATGCCGCCCCCTGCAGTGGTCAAAGATGCCCGCCATGTTTCAGGTGCCGTTCACGATGTATTGGATATCCTTCCGCAGCCACCACATTGGAGTTGCTCCGTGGTGGAGGTCAAGGGGAGCCACAGATCCAGGTCCAGGGCGGCTGCGTGCTCCGCCTCCGCGCTGGGGCGTTGGGCGTCCTCCTCAGACTATGCATAGTTCAGGTTCTCCTCTTCCAAAGGTGGTGCCATTCGTGGGTGTGGCCGGGCGGCTGGCGCGCTGGTGATGCTGGTGGCCGCTGGCGCATGGGCCTCACCGGTTGGTGCGCCCTGTACGCGTTGATTTGGGCCTGTTCTCTCTGTGGGCTTCCCGCGGGCTTGATCGTCCACCGCAGTGGCTGTGCAGTTTGCGGTCATCGGCCCCAGAGCAGCATATTTGCGGCCAGGGTGTGCCGGGCAGAGCTCTGGAGCGGATACTGCGCGGGGGCGGCAAGTTCCCTGTGCGGCACCGCACGTCACGGCGGGGAGGCGGGCGTCAGCCCTACGGCGGGGGCCTCGTCCCGGCAGAACGCCTTGGAGGAGTTGAAGGACTCATCGTGGCGGAGGCGCCCATTTGTTGGCTGCACCTGGCCGGCCGCCGACTTGGGGTCGCCGAAGGTTAACGCCAGGACGTCCCCCATCTCCTGTGGCCAGGGAGGCCGGTCGTCCTGCATCTCCCAGTGCGCTGTGTCCATGGTGGTATCGAGGTGGACACCTTCCTCGACGGCTGTGGGCTCTTGTAGGTCGGTGTCGTAGGCAGGTCCCTCAGTCTGTTCTCCATATGTCGGTCCCGGGGGGCTGTTGACCGCCCGCTCGTCCCCTGGTCCTCCAGTTGCATACGTCTCCGCCTGTGGTTGCTGGGTGGCCTGTAGGCAAGGTGTCCCACCGGCGGCGGCCGTTGCTTCTCGTGAGGTCATAGGCAACGCCCGGGCGTCGAGACCCGGGTCTGCGGCAGCGGCGTATCGGGCACGCTCGTCCAAGGCCTCGGGCGGTGGTGGGTCGGCGTTGTTATTGAGTTCCTCGACTTGGGCCTGCGGGCCGATGTCAAAAAATCACACCAGTCCATCATCATCTGACCCTCTTTGGTGAATGATCCGAGGTTTCTGTCATCAGTCAGCCCTGGGCTGCCGGACATTGTGCGCGACTTGAACGGTCCACATATTGAAGAGTTCAGAAACAATTGGGAGGGACAGATTGCAGAAAGAACGCTAAATAGAACGCTTTGAAAACTGACACGATCAAAAAAAGATTGCCCCAGCCAATGTCGTGAACTTTCAATTTGGAGCTTGGATGGGTGTCCTTGATTGAACTTATGGTGCATTTAATGTATGTTGCTGACTCCATGACAGGCTTTAACAGCAATGTTGATGTGGTTCATGGACGAATTTAAATAGTTTTTCTTTCATGATCGTCATTATTGGTTATTTTTGATGAGTAGATAAGGCGGTTATGTATACCACCAGGAACAATGCGAATCGCTTGTGTGTCTCACGATTTGCAGAATTATGAGGGAAATTCGAATCGGTTGTGTGTCTCCTGATGTGCATAATTATGAAAGAACCTGTACATGCATGAAGAGTAGTAGACAGATGAGTGTACATCGCAGAAATGAATATTGTCTCCGCCATTCATGCGCTTGTTCACGTTAGTGAACTGTCTCGGGCATACTTGGCGGCGTGCTGGGGGTTCTGCAGTCATCCAATTCCCGCAACATCTCCGGTTCTTCTGACGAATACTTAAATTGAAAGACGCCTTTTGTTGTTTTCCTTTTGTGTTCCATATTCGCCATGATATATTGTCAATTGAGATAACGCTTTATTTTGTGCAGTTTATATTGTTCCGTGCACAGGATTTGACTTGGCATGACGATGTCCAAAACCCATAACAGAGGGCCGCTTAACCATGTTAGTGGTTGAGGAGGTGGCTGGGCTCAGCCCACCACTGACCTGGCCACTAGGACATGGAGGAGTGCGGGATCCATCCCTATCTTCTATGCCTTGTTCGCCCTCTTGTCCATATTGACTATGATGCTTGGAAAGAACATCCACGTGATGTGGGACGAGTTGAACCACTTTTCTTTGGTGACCTGCATCCAACTGTGTAGTGGTGCCTTGGCCTTGATTGGGTGTGGTGAGAATGTCTTGCATGCAATCGTGACACATGATATCATGGAATGGATCTTGGTGATTGGACTTGTTCTAGAGCAACTCCCTACCCGTTTAAAAAATCATGAGTCCGTGGTGGTTGAAGAACAAAAGGGTCAACATAGTCAAGTACAACAAGGAGGTTTTGGTGATGGTCGTGATGAAAATGGTTTCAATGATTACAAAGAGCACTATGTGGAACATCAGTTGTTTCACTATTTTGTTGATGAGAAGATTTCTCCGGGGTAAAATTGTAAGATTTGTAGAAGCAATGAGCCCATATGCGTTACATGGTACCAGAGGAGGTTCCACTAATTGTCACCAATTAGGGAGATTCGTGAATGCGCCCATGGCTTTCTACATTCTCATTCTGTTCATTTTGGCCTTGGAACTCATCTCTTCGACGTTCTTTCTTGTTTTTCGGTTGTTTTCCCCATTTTCCGTTTATCTTCCATTGTTCGTTCGTTTTCAATTGTTCAAAAGGGTAGGCGACATTACGTCCCAACACCGAGAGGTTCCCTTGGAAGTCTTGGGCCCTATCATTTTCGCTTGCTCACTCGTCGTCACTCCCGAGCATTTCATCAACTCGGTTACAATGGGAATCCCTTGCATGTATTTTACGCACGACGCGCTAACACCGGTGGACCATTACCATGTCCTCTCCCAAGTGTGTTACGCTGTGCTTCCTCCCTTTCCCATGAAATCAAGACCAAAAGTGCAACCCTGTTTGTACGTGTTCCAAAACAAACGAACCCTTATATCCATTTGCAAGTTAAGTTGTCTGATGGCTCTAGGCCGTGGATAAAGATCAAGGTGAGTGATGTGTGCGGTTAGATGCATGAGTTGTGCCGACAAGTTTTTCATATGACTCGAATTGACATGGTTGTGTTGCAGTTTGTGCACGAGGGTAGGTTAGTTCATTCTTCAGACATGTTCAAGGGCTGTTCTTGTGTTCGTGTTCCACCGGTAGTGGGCGTTCCTCTTCGTCTCTTGGGAGGTATGGAAGAAAATCAGGATGTTGGACGATGTTTGCAGTCGCAAGGGTCCAACATGGCATTGATGTTGTTTCCCGAAGGTAATGACGATGATTCCGATAGCGATGATTCAAGGGAGAGCAATGACGGAGAATTGTTGGGTGGTTCTAGTAGAGTTAGGACACATGATGAAAGAGCTACTAACCAGTCCGATGAGTCACCGTACGTTGAGCAAGACCCGAAGCGCCCATGTGTTGAAGGTTCTGGGCCGGATGTCAATATTCAAACCTTGCTTTTTTTCTTTGCCCCGTGATAGGGTAGAGGATACGGATCATCCAGGTAACACCTCTTCCCACACCATTCAAAGGGGAGGCATGGACGCTGGAATGCGTGTTCCAACACAAACTTCGGTGGAACCTAACTTTCCCTCCACTCAAACCCGCGATGAAATCCAAGGTTTGGGTGAGGCAAAACAAGGTGAAAGGCAAGCTACGGATCTCAATCCGAGTCGACCTTCGCCATCCTCGTCAAGCCGTTCAATGGGACCATCCCTTGAGCAACGATCACATACACACACATTGCCTTTAAACGATCAGGGTGTCCGGTTGGAGTCACACGCTCAATCCATGACTACAGCACTTTGTGAAGAGGTCGTTGTTCAACACATGATTGCGATTCTCGACGCGAGGAGGGGTTTCACCGTCCAGTCATGGGATCAGGGCCAGGTTCATCCTGGCCTTGTCAATTTTTTGAAACTCCTCGGGAGGAGATGAGGAACTCGTATATCGTTTAGGTGGGAAGTGTATTGAGTGAGTTGCCCAAAGAGTATCTTGGGATATATGAGTTGCTTCAACACTTACGTCAACAACGTGATATCAGGGGCAGTGAAACGAAGGTGGACGGAGGTTGCCAGGCGGATGACGGAGTTGGAAGAGCATACACAAAACCTTCATGCCGAGTTGGACCCCAAACTAACGAAGGTCTCCAGAGACATACCTAACGTTCTTATCAACCTCCTCAGTTCTGCGTTTCAACTTCACAATGAAATATCGATAAGATGGCACAAGGACTACATCACATTAAACCAATTATTCAGAGAGAGTTCGCAGAAAGGTTGGAAGAGCATAAAGGGGTGATTGAAGTGCGCGCCAATGCTGCGATTAGGATTGAAGGCGTCTGTCTCTTATCTGATTTCAACAAGGCAATTTGGAGTGGATTACGATTAAGGACAGGGCCCACCCCTGGCCAACAATCTCCTGGTCTTGAGTGCAGGTTCTATCAGTTGCAAGTGGCATCACTGACGAACAAGGACATTCAGACCATCGTCAATGCAAGATTGATGCACAAGACCAGACTTTGGAAAAGGCATTGTTGGCAAAAGGCAAAAAATCTGGACAGGTAGTGGCCCTTCTCGAGGAACCGAACCCAGGTTTGAGGCGCTTGGAAGCTTCGCTCACTCACAACGAGGAAGCGCTGCGTCAAGTCGAAGGAAGAGTGGATAAGAATCATACCAAGGTCACAGCCTTGCGTTGCAGCTGCATGGAGTTGCAGGAATCACAACTAAAGCTACAGGAAGTTTTCAAACGTAAGGCGAAGCTCACAGACAAGGAATGACGCCGTGTTGGTGGTGTAAAGAAGCAAATCAAGCAACTGCAAGAGAAGATTCAATGTGTTTTGTCCGATGTCAAGCAACAGATTACGGAGGACAAGGAAGGGAAGGATGTGAAGAAGAAGGGGAAGGAGGTTGGCAAGGCCGCCATTGACCTGACGCACCGACGACTTACTGATAAGATTGACAGGTTGGGGAAGCTCCTGGATAGGGTCTACTTACCTGACAGATTATCCGCGACGGTTGAACCACAGCATGCGACCAATATTGCCATTTCATCGAGTGCTCTCTCCCCTACATTCATTATTGCCCCGACAACACCTATCGCCACCCCAATGACAGCAAGTCCCAGGCTCCAGCCGGAATCTTACCTATTAGGGTGAACACGGAGGCGATTCAATCCCCTATGGCCAGTCCACCCAAACCGGAGGTCAATGCACCAGCGGCTGCAATGCCAGTCCAAACCGGCTACAGCCTGACGCCAGACATAACGAGGACAACGTCATCTACAAACAACATCCAGAGCCAGCTACTACGACTGTTGCTATCTACAGCAGGAGTCCGTGTCCCAGCAGCAGTGGATCACACTGTGGAGGCACTCAGAATTGCACCAGTTGCTTTGGGAGGAGGACTCGGACGATTAGGTATGAATTCTATGGCCAACTCACTCTTGCAAGGACCAGAACGTCTACAACTGCCCATTACTGATCGCGAGCTTCATTGGCCAGAGTTTGCCGTGTGGATCGCGATGTTTCTCCAGGATATTAAGAACATCACAGGAACTGCCTTGTCAGACGCTGTACGATTACAATACTTGGAACGGTTGTTGGATCCTACCAATCACGCCAGGATCTGTGACAAGCGTGAGAGGGGAATTGAGGTAAGCGTCAATGAGGAGTGGCTTAGACTGGATGGAAGCATGGGAATAGCGAGATTGCAGGCACTCTCAAGAGCTTGGAATCTGCTGACATGTTCTGGAAGCAATGATTTGACACACGATAAGTTTGACGCATTTGAGGTGTACCTCAGGCGCCTCGAATCTAATCTTCACACGGTGACCGAGGATCAGGCGTATGAAAGGTTGATGGCCATTCTACCAGACAGGAATGTCACTGCGTTACATCGCAAGGAAGCCAAAATTTCAAGTGACAAGACTACTTTTGGGATGTCAGCAGTCAACCAAGAGGTCACGTCGGGTTCCTTGGTGGCTATGATAACGAATGCAGGATTACCCGCATCCAGAAGTCTTGTGAAGGAGAGGGCTACGACCGTGTTGAGAGTAGACCGAGACAAGTCGAATAAGTACATGAAAACCCTCTATGTGGCAGTTATGACCACCCCACAGGGCACTCAATTACGATGATCACTATCAGTTAAGGCCTACAACATGTCGGTTGACGAGGTGCCAGATTTTGTAGGGGCCAACATCGCAGCATACACTACAGCACAGGCAGGGCATCGCAATACGTCAGCGAAGAAGCCGACGACATGGGCACGGCAGTTTGAAGGGGAATTTATGGACACCCCAGCCGACGATGCGAAGGTCACGGAAGCGAGTCCTGCGACTCATGATGTTCCAGATCTCCACCACCTCCAGGATTACCCATTATGACCCCACCTGAAGACTGCAGTGTCAATGCGGCCAATGCAAATGCACAATGGACATACACAAGCCAGATCACCTGCTTCAACTGTGGTAACAGGGGCCACTACTCGACCGGAGCCCACATCCTAGGAGGGATGGCAAAGGAGGAGGCAAAGGAGGCAGAGGAGAGGGCAAGAGAGAAGGAGGAAAGGGGAAGGGCAAAGGCAAGGGCACACCTGAAGAGAAGCGCCCAGTCCACCCTGAGGAACAAGCAGGTGGGTCGCCTTGAGGGAGCCGAAGCGGCAATAGGGGAGTCAGCGCTGGCAACACAGAATCACCCCCATCGCGAGCACCGTCAAAGGTTCATTTCAGTGAAGCCTTGAGTTATCAATAATCCAATGACAGTGATGAGGAGTAGGGTATTAGCGATGCCGAATCAACGTGTCACCAGGAGGACCTGCCACAGGGCCGAGACCGCCAAGATACTCTACTTGAACGACATCTTTATCCACATGTCTCAGACTTGTACAAGGAATGTCAATGCAACAAGATCTCACTCAAAGGGGACGAGCTGCAGCTCCTGATGCGACTCTCCATGAGCCTGGCTGATTCTGTGCGGGTATTGAGGGTGTTGATTGAAACAGGGGCGCATGCGACTCTGGTGCGTACAGGTCTTTTCCCACAGCAGGAATGGGAACCGGCAGCCAAGCCAATCCGCTGACAACTGTTACAGCAGGGGCAATGTCTGGTGGTATGCTGAGTGCAAAGATTGAGATGTGTTTCACGGCCACGGGTCAGTCCTCTATGATGAGGGAGGCAGGGCTTTACGAGGCAGACATGAACTGCACTGCCATTCTGGGATTCCCATTCCTCTCCAGGGAAGCTTGGTTGGTTGATGCGAGGAGACAGTGCCTTATGGAGCGCGGTCACAACAAGCTCCTCAGAGAGCTTCAGGATTTGCAGTACGATGGCCCTGACTGCCTCTCACCCGGCGCAACGCCATCCTACATTGATCCATTTTCAGTTGTTGTCTCACGGGTACACGTGGATGATTCTGATTGGGATCATGAGGTGGACCGGCGTATCCTTTACCCACGGCTGTTGAAGGGGTATACCTTCAGCGACGATGCGGAGGAGTGTGCGGATTGAAGTCTTTTTTCAGGAACGACCGGTGGGGCTCGTGCCGTTCATCAGGTGGTAGAGGTCAGTGACAGACTGCAAGGGGAGGAGATTGTTCAGCGGGGGAGGATCATCCACGACCGCTATAAAGAGACTTCTTATCGGGGGACAATATGGCCAGAACAACCAACCAGGGGGCCATTTGGAGGAGTACGTCTCACTCTGAGCCCGGGGTACCGGGTACGTCACTGCAAGCCTATGCAGTTTGGTGGTGAGGGACATCGAGCGATGACGGAATTACCCAAGAAAAGGGTTACACAGAACAAGTTTGAACTGTTTGGGGCAGCGGAGTGGCCATCAACAGCCTTTCCAGTGCAGAAGAAAGTCCCTGGAGAGTGGAGAGGTGTCGGTGATTACCGTGGGGTTACCGAGGAACCTCTTGTTGACACATACCCCATGCCCCCATATCAGTGACATCCTTGAGCGTCAAGGGAGGCGGCAATTGTGGAGTATTATTGATTTGAAAGATGCTTTCAGCCAGATCCCGTTGCACAAGGACAGCTCAGATCTCGCAGCAACATATACGCCCCTTCGGGTCCTACGACCCAATTGCATGCCACACGGCCTGAAGAACACCCCAGATGTCTGGCAGCGCATGATGGAGTGGTTTCTTGGGGACATGCGGGATATGTTTGACCCGTGCATCCACGATCTGATAATTGGTACAGAAATGAAGGAAGGCATGACACGGGAAGAGCTCATACAGCAACATGATGCGGATATCGGTAGGATCTTTACCAGATTGGAGGGGTTTAAGCTAGTCGCCGACCTGGACAAGACGATTCTGTTTGTTGAGACCGTGGAGTTCTGTGGTCATCGGTTACAGCATGGCGTGCGAGAACCACAGCGGGGCTAGCTGATGCCATTGAAGAAGTGGCCACTGAGGAAGATTATCACGTTGCTCCGAGGGTTTCTGCGATTCTGCAACTATTACAATGAATATGTCAACATTTTGCCCAGAATGTGGGGCCATTCCAGCAAAAACTGAGGGTTGGCAAGAATTTCTGCAAGAAGAGGACAAGCAACTGTGGTGTCGCGCGCGATCGCAGCAGAGAAGGAAAAAACCTAGAAAAAGACGCACAGCCGACAAAAATAAACAGGGAAATCGTTTTTCTCCGACCTCAGAAACCCCCCAAAAAACTTTTCGCCGCTGTTTGGCGAGGTCATCAAAATTAGGACACACACAGAACACCAAGAACAAGCGAGCCGCGACGACGAATAATTTGAACATTGCGTGCTCCAAACCACCTAGCAAAGTGCGTGCCATAGGAGCCAGGCGACTTGTGCGCGTCAAAAAACAAAAAAACCCAAAAAGAGGGAAACAAAACAAAACGAGAGACACCAAACCGAAAACAAAGAAAGCACGACCACCGACCACGGGAAAACGAAGGTACGACAAACAAGTATGTTACGACCCCATGCATCCTACATATCCCCCGCTACACATGCGTAGGTGAGGAAGCCAAGTATGTTGTGAAGGAGGGTGCCAAAGGGACAACGCCGCACGCAAAAAAAAAGAACGACAAACCAACACGCACGTCATAAAGCATGCGCACAAACACGAACCACAACCATATATCCCCATCATTCCTCCATAGGGTCCAAGCACCGAAAGAAAAAAACACAAAAGGTATGGGGCGGCTACGGACCATGGAGAAACAATGGAAAGGCGAACAAGTATGTTAAAAATACAAAGGAGGGCGCCAAGGGTTCGCACCACGCATACCCAAACGTACACAAGGCCGCAAGGTGAAAGAAAAGGGAGACAAGGTCAAGGAGAAACAGGGTATGAAACCCCAACCCCGCCCCACCCACACAACTTGCGGCCGCTCTCGCTATAGGGGATGACCACGAACCACGGGGAAAAAATGGTATGGCGAGCAAGTATGTCAAGAATGCGAGGGAGGGCGCCAAAGGGACGGACCACGCACACAAACACAACCATACACAAGGCCGCAAGGTACAAGAAGACGGGGACAAGAGCAAGGAGAAACATGGTATGAAACCCCACCCCGCCCCACCCGCAAACCCTTGTCAGCCCAAATTTCAGCCACCACAAAGCGAGGGTGCAGGCCGTGGGCTGGTCCCCCTTGGGGACCAGGAAACAGGGGAGCAGGATTTTTGCTGCCCCCCGCCCCCCCCCCAACAGAAATGGGGCCGAAAGCAGGCCCAGCACAGCCCCCCCCCCCCAGCATGCCCTCGCACCCCCGTACCCTCACTGCAGGCCGTCACATGGTGATCAAGGTCCCTCCCCTCACGGACAGGGAGCGGACGCCGAACGATGGGTATGTTGGGATCTGGAACCCGAATGGTAACCCAGCAGGGGGTCCCTCTCTCCCAAACAAGTGAGCAGGTAGACCCAACCACCACTACCCCCCCCCCCTCCAGCCTGCCCCCCGACGGGAGGGGTGCACGGAGTCGGCACCCTCAGGGCCTAAAAAGTTGAGGCTGTGAAGGGCTCGCAGATTGACTGCTGTGGGTATCCCTTGAGCGGCCTGCCTAGGGAACCTCCAGGTGTGCGCGTGCCCCTCCAACTTCATCACAGACGCCTAGGCCAGCACAGCCCCGTGCACTCCAGTTCAGTTGTGGGCGACCCCTGGAGGCCAGACAGCCACCTGCCGACCCCTGCCCCCCCCTCCCCCTTCCAAACGGAGCGGTCACTCGGGTGGTGTGCCCTCTGGGCCCCCCGTTTACGCGGGCAGTAGCACCGCCATCCAGGCCCCGAGCCCCGGCAGGCTCCAGGGCAGGGCAGCGCTCAGCGCGCCCTGGAGCCCCTCCTCCTGCCGTCCCTCAGCGCCGCGGGCGGATGGTCCAGTCCACGGCAACACCACCAGTGCCTAGAGCAGTCAGGAGGTGTGAACCCCCCCAGTCGAGCGCCCAGGGAGCGCGCCCCCGTGCCTCATGCAGTCGTGGGGCCGCTGGCAGCATGTCAAAGACCGGGAGGCGGCGTGTCCAGTCCGAACACTCCCCCGGCGGGCTCAGCGTCAGGCTCCCATGGCCTCTCTGCCGGGGCCTGGAGCACCAGGCATCACACAACCCCCCACACGCCCCCCCCCCCCCCGACGCGCCTCCACCACAAGCAGCCAGGGCCCGGTGGTGGCGGACCCTGGTTCACACCCGACGACCACACGAACAGCCGGGACGCCACTACAAGCGGCGACACGGACGGACCAAGCCGCAGCGGGGGAAACCAGAAACACTGGAGCGGCACCGGCGCCAGCGGGCAGGGCCAAGCGCGGCGCAGCTGTGTGACCCGTCATGCCCTGCGAGCGCCACCAGCATGCACGCCCCGCCCTCCTGCCCCGCGCGCGCCACACACACAGGCACGGCGGCATCTCCCTCCCGTGTGTGCCACCACGGGGTACGGGGGCGGTCAACAGTCCGGCAGGCCTCGGGACCAGACAACCGCGATTCGCCTAGCCCAGTCGTGTCGGCACAAAGGCGAGTGCTGACCATGGGCCAGGGCGTCCGGCACAGGCCTTGACCCAAACCAAACCAAACCCACCCGCAAACACGCACAAGCTATCGCTATAGGGGAGGCCCAAGAACCACGGGGAAACAATGGTATGGCAAACAAGTATGTTAAGAATGCGAGGGAGGGCGCCGAAGGGACGGACCGCGCACGCATACACAAAAGTACACAAGGCCGCAACGTACAAGAAGACGGAGGAAAGATCAAGGAGAAACATGGTATGAAACCCCACCCCCGCCCCACCGACAAACATGCACACGCTCTCTCTATAGGGGATGACAACGAGAAGCTACAAGAGGTATGGCAAGTATGTTGCAAAAAAAAAGAAAAAACAAAAACAAAGGCGCCTTCCACGCCCTCTCTATAGGGAAAACGCAAGGCAAAGAGGTATGTTATCAAAGACGCTACGAAAAAAAAAGGAAACACAAGGCACGACACGCAAAAACAACCAACCAACCCCCCAAAGGCCTGCACACACTCTCTCTCTACAGGGGGACAAAAGCGCGGTGGGGCAAAGAGAGGTATGTATATTCGTATTACGCATACCACGCATTTCTGCTACACGTCTACACGGCGTCTTCTTTGCTCTTTCCCTTCCGCTTTTGGACATGCCAACCGAGGACGAGAACCAACCAGGGTATGACACACCCCACCAACCACACACCGCACGCACACACACGCACACACACGGCAGCCTCACCGCGGACGACCCCCCCCACGCCACCCAGACCCACGAGAAGCGCCACGCAGCACCCATAGACACACACCAAGACCAAAGAGAAGGGGACCCAGGGCCCCCATCACCACAACCAGTGGACCCCAGCCAGGAGTGGCGGGGAACCACGCCCACGGTCCTCGGACAGGAGTTGCGAGGGACCAACCACGGCACCCGGCTGCAGGCTCCAGCCAGGAGTGGCGGGGCCCAGCAACCCGGCCCCACAGCCAGGAGTGGCAAGGGGCCAACCACCACCGCAAACACACACAACAAGGGACACCCGGACCCGCAAAGTACTCCAACCGCAACCAGCAGGCCCCAGCCAGGGTTGGCGGGGAGGCGCACACCACCACCGCCAGCGGACCCCAGCCAGGAGTGGCGGGGAACCGCACCCAGGGCCTTCAGCCTGGAGTGGCGAGGAACGCCCACCATCACCGGCAGCGAAACCCAGCCAGGAGTGGCGGGGAGTCGCACACAGAAACCTCCCCCAGGAGTGGCGAGGGACCAACCACAGCACACACCGGCCACGCCCCCACCAACACCCCACACCGCACCACAGCACACACCACCAACACACGACACACGCACACACACACACACACACAAACGCTCGCGAAAGGCACGCCCACACCCACACCACCACCAACACAGACACCACTAACACACACCACACGCAGCACCACAAGCACCACATGCACACGCCGCGCCACAAGCACACACAACACGGGAAATCCCCATCCGCGGAAACACCCACCGCCGCGGCCGGCGGACCCCAGCGAGGAGTGGCGGGGAACCACGACCGAGACCCTCAGCCAGGAGTGGCAAGCGGTCACACACCACTGCCGCCAGCGGACCCCAGCCAGGAGTGGCGGGAAACCGCACCCGGGGCCCTCAGCCAGGAGTGGCGAGGACCACCCACCACCATCGACAGCGAAACCCAGCCAGGAGTGGCGGGAACTCGCACTCAGGAACCTCCGCCAGAACTGGCGAGGGACCAACCACGGCACACACCAACCACACCCACACCCACACCAGCGGGAAGCCCAAGCCGGCCCCAGCTACACACCCACACACACACACACACACACACACCACCACACACGGAAGACACACCCATACCCACGCCACCAAGAACACACAACACACACACCACCACAGACACCACAGTTGCACGCACCGCGCCACAAACACACACACCACGAGGAACCCCCACCGCACCCCACACAGACAGCCACCACCACCGCCAGCGGACCCCAGCCAGGAGTGGTGGGGAACCGCACCTGGGGCCCTCAGCCAGCAGTGGCGAGGACCACCCACCACCACCGACAGTGAAACCCAGCCAGGAGTGGCGGGAACTCGCACTCAGGAACCTCCGCCAGAACTGGCGAGGCACCAACCACGGCACACACCAACCACACCCACACC
This sequence comes from Eutreptiella sp. 'Long Island Sound 2002', assembly GCA_964036045.1. Taxonomy (NCBI): domain Eukaryota; phylum Euglenozoa; class Euglenophyceae; order Eutreptiales; family Eutreptiaceae; genus Eutreptiella; species Eutreptiella sp. 'Long Island Sound 2002'. The sequence goes on along the minus strand of OZ038379.1, from coordinate 83,456,866 downwards.
CACACCAGCGGTAAGCCCCAGCCGGTCCTGGCTACACACCCACACACACACACACACACACCAACACACACGGAAGACACACCCACACCCACGCCACAACGAACACACGACACACACACCAGCACAGACACCACACGTGCACGCACCGCGCCACAAACACACACACCACGAGAAACCCCCACCCCACCCCACACAGACGGCCACCACCGCTGCCAGCTGACCCGAGCCAGGAGTGGCAGGGAACCGCACCTGGGGCCCTCAGCCAGGAGTGGCGATGACCACCCACCACCACCGACAGCGAGACCAAGCCAGGAGTGGCGGGAACTTGCACTCAGGAACCTCCGTCAGGAGTGGCGAGGGACCAACCACGGCACACACCAACCACACCCACACCATACCAGCGGCAAGCCCCAGCAAGCCCCAGCCACACACCCACACACACACACACACACACACACCAACACACACGGAAGACAGACCCACACCCAGGCCACCACGAACACACAAAAAAACACACCGGCACAGACACCACGCGCGCACGCACCGCGCCACAAACACACACACCACGAGAAACCCCCACCCCACCCCACACAGACGGCCACCAGGAGTGGCGAGGGAACGCCCGCCCACCCAGAACCCACAGCCGGAATCGAGGGACCACGCCCCGCAAACCGGCAGACCTCAGCCAGGAGTGGCAAAGGCCCACCCGCCACCAACACCAGAGGACCCTCAGCCAGGAGGGGTAGGGGTGCACCCGCCGCTACCGGCGGCGAACCACAACCAGGGAAGGCGGGGACACGCACGCAAGCAACACGGCCAGGAAAGGAAAAGAGCCGCCCCCCCACCACCACCACCCCACCCGGGAGAGACAGGAAACCCACCCCCACAAACCACACAGCGAAAGGGAGGGCGGGACGCAGGGGGCCCATGGGGGACGCAGGCGAGGGACCCAACCTCAGGGGTTTCGGGCCCCCCCCGCCGACCGTATCGGCCCCACCTGAGCACATGCAATAAGGTGGGATACGCCGGGGACCGTTGGTCAGCAGCCCGCGGTGGCAGCGGCCTGGGGGGGTGACCAATGGGCCTGACCAAGAGCACACACCACAGCACGTACTGGGGTTCATGCCCAGCGAGGGGCTGCGGGTAGGGCACACCATCCATCGGGGCAAGCAAGAGACACGCCTACCCCGCAAGGACTCCCCTGCGACCCACAGTGTACCCGACCCCGGTGTGGGGAACGGCCGACGTACCTGGCTACGGAGCAGGTCCATTTGTACCGAGCGGGTACAAATGGACGGCCCGTACAACAGAGCTACACCCTGACGGGGAGTGCAAGCACCGGCCCCCCCAAGGGGAAACACCAGGGGGGGGGACCCGAGCCAGCGTCAAGGACCCCCCCCAGGGCCGGGAAGAAGCACCAGGGGAACACCGCCCCAAGCGACGCGGCAAAGAGAAAGAGGGGGGAGGGCACGCAAAGGGGGCAACAGGGGGGACACACCACCACCAACAGACCCCAACCAGGGGAGGCGGGGAACCACACCCGGACCCCGCAGCCGGGGCGGGAGAGGGGCCACGACACGCAGCCCCCGCACCCACACGGCGCCGCCAATCCAAGCCAGAAAGGCGAGGACAGGCACCCAAACGCACCACCACCACACCACACACACGCCCACGCGTGCACACAACACACACCGCCACAGCCACCACCAACACGCGCCCCACAAACGCACACCACACACCAAAGCGCGAGCACCGCCCGCATCACAAACACACACAACACACAAAAAACCCAAAGAACAAGAACCCAGCAACCCCCCGCCAGGGGAGCTGCAGGGCCGCCAGAAACATTGCTAGGACACGAGAGTAGACCCACCAAGCCCTCAGCCAGGAGTGGCGAGCGCCCACACCCAGCAACACCAAACCAACCACGCCCAAACCCAGGACCAGTAACTGCGACACCCACACCAGCACCGCCACCAACACCCAAACCGAACGCCACAACACCCTCACCATCGGAAACACCCGGAACCTACGGAGACACCGTCGGCAACACGAGCAACACCAGCACCCACCACAACACATAAGACACCCATGCCAACATCAAACCAACACAGAAAGCCACCCGACACTGACCAACGACCGCAACAGCGCCACCCACCAACCCGCACCAAGATCCACAGCCGCCAACATCCACACCATCGGAAACATCAACCACCAACAATCAAGCCAACACAACACCCTCACCATCACCATCACCAGCGGTACCGCCGTCCTCACCAACGCCAACGATACCTCTGAACACCAACACCGGATACAACACCTACAACACCCAAGCCAACAGCATCAACAACACCAACGCCAGCATCACCCCACCGTCAGCGTCGCCACCAGCAACCTCCGCCACCAGAGGCAACCAACGCCACTACAACCAGTGAACCAACAAACCACCAGGCCCCGGCCAGAGGAGGCGAGGGCACACGCCCAGAACCATCAACAACAACACCCTCGCCACCAAAGCAACCACAGGGCGCCATCCACCACGCATTCACCAGCGGCACCGACACCACGGCGCCACCACCACCACCAGCATCCATGACCACCCGGAGCATCGCCTGCACGCCCCTCACCAACGGCAACACCAGCAGCCCATACCACCTACTGCACACCCTCCCAGACAGAGCCACAGGAACCAGCCAGCGCCCAAACACAGACCCACACCAACCACCAGCAGCATCAGCATCATCAGAGACGGCGTAAAGCATAACAACGCCCGCAACGACCTCACCACCGGCGTCACCGACACCACCACCGACAGTGAGACCTCAGCAACAGCAACCTTGAGCGTCAACGACAGCCACGCCACCACGGCGACACCACCCGGTACAAAAACATCGGCATCAACGACACCAAGGGGGGCCAGGGCCAGCACACCGGCCAGCAACGCCCATGGGAACCTCCGCCAGGAGTGGCGAGGTCCCACCCCCACCGTCGAAACACCACCATCCACCAGGGCATCACCTGCAACGCCCTCGCCTTCGGCATCGCCGGCGGCGCCAACACCCAGAGCTCAGCTGGCGGCGCCCTCACCAACACCGTCACCAGCACCACCGACAGCGGCAACACAGCGACACCGCGACCCACCCACAGCATTGACACCGCCGACCACAACCGGTGCAACACCTGCCACTACAGACCCAAGGACGGCCGAAAGAAATACCCCAACACCAGAGACAACCGGCACCACCAGGACCACAAGCGGACCAACCACCAACCACGGGTGACACACCCGGAACCGCCCACCACCAAAACGCAGGCCGCGCCCAGCACCAACACCAACAACACCCACGCCGCCAGACCACCAAAAGGCACCTATGACACCCTCACCGTCGGCAACACCAGCGTCGCCAACACCCACGGCACTATCCACACCGGCACCAACCCCACCAACGACGTGCCAAGGTGCCGTCACTGTCGGCGCCACCAAAGAGGCCAGCAGGGCTGGCGGACAGACACCACCAGCGCCACCCACCAGGCCCCCAACCGGGGGTAACAACAGCAACAGCACACAGTACACCCTACAAAACCAACGCCAGCGGCACCGCAAAGCGACACACTGCCTACCTACAACACCCTCACCATTCGCATCACCACCCACCGCATCGACAACACCCGGAGCATCGTCAACAACCACCCCAGGCAGCACAACCAACCGCAACAACACCAACACATCCACCACCCTCACCAGCAGCGGCACCAGCGGCACCCTCCGCCAGGAGTGGCGAGCAGAAAACCCAACAACGCGGAGCCACCCAGCGTCCCCGACACCCTCACCATCATAGCGCCACCACCAGCACCAACCCCGAACGCTACACCATCACCGTCACCAACGCCACCGACACCTGACACAACAACCACACAACCCGCACTAACGGCATCAGCCGAACAATCACCGACACCACCTGCATGAACCCCACCCGCGACATAGCCCGGTTGACCACCTGCTACCGCGAACCGCGTGCACTAACAACCAGAGCATCGTCGACAACACTCCCGGCCAACGCCCGCACCGCCCTCCACAACACCACCGAAAGCAGCACCGTCGACCGATAGCCACATCACCCTCACCAACCACCTGGATACGGGTCCCCCTTCCCACCCCCCCCTCCACGAGCAACAACGGCATTGCCCACACCCCCCCACCATCTGCACAACCAGCGACACCATCACCAGCACCAACCGAAACACCGACGACGGCAGCCTCACCAACAACCTACACCCCCACTACCGCTGCCACCAGCGCCACCACCACCAGTCACGCCACCCACCGTCGGCGCCACCCACCAACGCCGCACCCTACACCACACCTACACCCAAAACCTGCAGCAACACCAGCGGACACCCCACCAGCGACATCATTCTCCGCCAGAAGATGATGATCAGCTCCAGCAAGAAAGCCAGCCCCTAACGCCCACAACAGCCCAAAGACCTCCCGCACCCGGACCCACACCCAGAAGCAGCACCTACGCCGACCCGCCATCAGTGTCACCGACACCCGAGAAGACACCAGCCTCGATGAACTAACGACCACAACACTCCCGCCACCGCAACCACGCTGTCGGCATCACTGCCAGAACCCCCGGCCGGGCCATCATTGACACCGCCGCCCAAGGCACCACCTGCACTCACCAGCGCCACCACCACCCCACGCAAGGCCAGGAGCCTAACATCGCCAACGGCCTCGACAAACGTCTACACCACCAACACAACCACCACCGGACGGGGACTACCCACAGACCAAGAACAGCTCCACCACCAACAACCGGTACACCACCGTCGCCAACACCGCCCTCACCACCACAGCACCTACCACACACCGCCGGCCGACGGGGGCCACACCACCCGTCATCTACAGCACCCTCGCCACCAGCACCACGTCCGGTCCACATACGTTACGCCCCCAATGACCAGAACAACACCCTTACCATCGACACGACCGGCAACAACACATACGCCCCATACGTCACCCTCGCCATGCTCACCAAAGATCACCCTGAACATCGGTGTCCACGTCATCAGAGGCACCAACACCACCAGCGACGACGACAGCGACAACAGTGACCGGCTGACACACCAACTAACCACCATCAACTAGCCCCGCACCAACCTCATCTACACTAACGCCCATACCACCCTCGCCAACGGCACCACCAGCGGCACCATAATCCGCACCAGCACCCACGACACCCTGACCGCCAACATCACCACCACCCCCCAAGGGGTCAGGGCTCGTGGGGAACGGAACAGCAGAGCGAGCACGCCACCACCCGCACGTGTCGCCCACCCTACCGTACACCGCTCCGCAACACTTCCCCCCCCGCTTCCCCCGACAGGATGTGCGCTGCAGCCCTCTGCTGGGACGACGACTACGACATCCTCCTAGCCATCGGACACCTACTGGCAGCCACAGCCCCGCGCCCACACGCCCACCAGCAACCCACGAAACCGCCAGAACCCCACCGCAACATGCCACCACGCTCCATATCTCCCGCGTTGACCGCAGACCAGAGCGCGGAGCACCAGCGAGAGGAGCCTGAGCCCAACCGCGCCGCCACGCCCCCCCCCCCCCCAAAAGACATCTACGCCACACTGGCCAGCATCCTAGCCCCCATGGACGCTGAGCCGTACTACTAGTCCATCCAACGAGACCTCCCAGAGGACCACGCGACCCTCCAGGGATGGAGGCAGGAGAAAAGGAACAACAACGAGTGGGGCACGGAGGAAGACCTTCTCTGGGAAGACACCTGGAGAGGCACCAAGGACGCCTTCCTGGAAGCGGCAGCCGAAACCTACCCCCGCCCGCCCGGGGACACCAGGCACGGCCTCCACGCCCTCCTAGCGTCCCACACCTGGAAATACCGCCACACCATCAACCTCCATCCCCTCCACCACAATCCACACCGATGGAGACCTGAGGACGACGCCACCGCCGGCATCACCGTACAGCAAAACCCTGAGAACCCAGAGGAGTACCACATCACCTGGAGCGATCCGGCACCGCACCTCCCCGCCTCCTCCACCCTCCCAGATGTCTTCGCCACCATCAGCGCAGAACTGCAGGAGGCGCAAGCCGCACAACAGCCGGACGAAGAGATGCCCCAGGCACCATCCCCACCAACCACACAAGAAAGCCCCCGCACAGAGCCCCCTACCCAGCCCATCACCACAATGGAGCTCCCCAAACAGCACCGCACCCCCCCGGACCGCAACGGGTTTCAGAACCCGCCACAGAAATGGGCGGTCCACAACGGCACACCGGGGCTCCAGGCCATCCGCCTCGACCCGATCACCGAGCCCACCACCACCTGGACACTACCGACGGGCGGCCAACACCTCCTCCTCAACGTCCAAGGGGATGCCACAATCACACCAACGGAGGGGGATCCCATAACAGCAGCGCCCACCCACGCCGTCCACATACCCGCGCAAGCATCGTCGGCACCTATGACGGTACATCCGGGCCCCACCCCATGGCAAGCCATCGTCATCACCTACCCCGACCCCAACGACCACACACACACCTGGCAACAACGGTTGGAGGACATCCGGGTGGACCTCCTCCACGAGCACCTAGGGCTCACGCGCACCCACCACACCCTACACCCGGTGCGAGGAGTAGGCCAAGCATGACACGGCATACACACCCCGGGATTATGTGCGTACGCCACACCCATAAACCCGCAAGCAGCGGAGGACATCAAGACCACCCTATCCATCCAGCAAGCCCAGACCCAGAGCCTGCACCGCAACACCCAACGAGGCTACACCATTTGGTGGGCATACCAAGACCACGACACCCTCACCACCCAACCAGGCCCCCCCCCTCTAGACACCAACACCACCGCCCTCCTCCTAGCTGCAGCAGCGGCAACCACACAGGTAGGGGCCCCGGAAACCTGGGGTCCGCAATACCTGGTCGAAACCAAAGTGGCGCCCCGCGCGAAGGCCCAAGAAAAGCCCCCATCGCCGAAGCCACTCCATCCCCCACTCAAGCTTGACGCAAAGGAGCACAGCCCCCACGACGAATGAGCAGCCCACTACATCATCCCCCACACCACCACCCGCAAGAGCGACGCCGCCAAGATCACCGTCAGCCGCCACCTCCCCCACACCACGCAGGTGTATGAGCTGACGGCCCCCAACATCCTCCTCACCCGACACCGACACGACGAGCGATACACCATACAGGCAGAAGGGGCCGCCGCGACCACCCTGTACACATGGGCAACACTGGAGGGACCTCCCACACCCCATCCTCCACCACGCCCCCTCCTGGCCCACCCCCTTCCACACAGCAGACCGCCCCAACAAGAAGCCCAAACACACAGGCATGCACACCCCCGCCGAGGAGGCCCAGCATTGGCACGATGCAAGGCGCCAAGCCCGCACCCTCCACGACAACCACACCATCCCACGCATCAGCGCCCCCCCCGCCAGAGTTTCAGATGCCCCCGACAACCGCACGATCACAGGCATCATCACGGACTGCCTGAACCCAGCGGCGTCACGGGCAGACGCCGTGTGGATCAGCGAAGGGCGCCCCCACAGCCGGGCGGTGGGACGCCTCAATAACATCCAACCCCACAAACTCCAGCGCGCCGTCGGACCCTTCGCCGTACACTTCACCCCGTACGGCGTCGACCGGCCCCGGTGTGAGCACCATGACCCGCCCTGCTCCACCCCATGCACCTCGCCCCTGCGCCAACCGCTCCCGGCCCCCACCATCACGGGCAACATGTACCTGGGCACTGTACCAGGAGACCTGGGCATATACATCTTGCCCAACAGGTCCAGGGAACACGCCATCCCCCTCCACGGAGTAGAATCCCTGGCCCTGGGACCGCCCCCACCAAAACACCAACAGCAGCACATCCCGGGGGACAAACGGACGTAGGCACCGGACGGGGGAAAAAAGGCCCACCAACGCGCCATAGCCCACATCCCGGTCCACCCCGCGGCCCACCTACCAGAGGACTTCGGCACAGAGCGCCACATCGTCCTGGAGGGGCAAGACCACCACATCGTCACTGCTGCCCTATACATCCTCGCCGCCCACGAACGCCACTGGGACCCCACAGCCATCCCAGCGATGCCCCCACCACCGCAATACCTCAAAGATCCCGTCACCCCCCTCCACATCGATCAACTCCTAAGCCGCAGGGCCACCCCATACCTCCACCCCTCCAGGATTAGACTAGCCATCACATCGTGGGACAGCCTGGACGCCCCCGCCCACCAACCCGCCATCCACATCCTCAAAGCGGACGCCCAATGGTGGGTCCTCCACTGGGCACACAGATTCCTCATGGCGGCCCAGGCCTACACCCCGGAAAAAGACCCGGACAACCCCCCACGAGGATTGCAGCAACTCCTCCAGGAAGCCGCAGGTCGACGGCGGCCGTGCGCATGGCTGTGAGTAGGTCGGTGGGGTCCGGTTGGATGCGCCGGGCGCGGTCTATGGCCCTGTGATATTGGGACCAGGCCTGTTTGTCGTGCAGTGGGGGCATCTTCAGGGGGGGTGGTAGGCCTTGGTCCGCATCCTCTGGGGGGCTGGGGGGAAGGTTAGGGATGGTGAGGCGGATGTGCAGGGGGCTGTGGCCTGTGGGTCCCAGCGGGAGGGGTCCATATCGGGCCTCCGCCCGGATGATGGTGGTGGGGTCGCCATAGCATACGTCGATGCGGGAGGGGTCGGCATCTGTTTGGTGGGGGAAGTGGGATGTTTGGCCTTCGAGGTTGGCCGTGAGGTCCACGAGCCCCAGCAATTCGATGGTGTCGCGGACTGCCTGGTCCTGGGGTGTGGCCTGCCCCCTCAGTCCACCGGGGTGGGGGCGGCGTTCATGTCGCCGATGACAATTGTGGAGGCGAGCATGGCCATCTGGCGGTATGCCTCGGCCAGGGCTTGGAGGAAGGGTTCCGTGGCGTCGCTGAAGGGGTCGTGGGCGTTGATGACGTTGAGCTGCTATCCGTCCCCGACGACCTCATGGACGCCTAGACTACCTGAGACGCTGAGGTGGTGGACGAGGTGGACGTGGATGCCGGTTCGGGCGTACAGGGGGGTCCCCTTGTGCCAGTAGCATTTGTACGCTTTCTGGTCTGGGGTATATATGAGGGTGGTTTCTGGAAGGTCGTCACGTTGTAGGCCTTGTTCCTGGAAGGCGAGGAGGTGAGGAACCCAGCCGGCCCCTGTGCCATCGGGAGCTCCTGGAGGGCAGTTTTGCCGTCCTTGGAGTATGTGACGGCCGGGTGGTTGAGGTCGAGGAGGTTGACGGTGGCCTCGGTGGGGGCGGGCCGGGGCCGTGGAGTCTTGTGCCCTCGGCCCTTGCCCCGTCAGGGGGGGGGACTGGGGCCCGGGGACTTTTTGCCGGATGGTGGGCGCTCGGGTAGGCGCGGCGGGGGGAGGCCTTGGCTCCACTTTGGGGGGAGCTCCCCAGTGTATTTGGTGCCTCTGTGGGCCTTGTTCTCGTCGCCGCGGAGGCGGACAGGGTGGGCGCTGGTGAGCTCCAGGGTTTGTCCCTCTGGCTTGTCAGGGGCGCTGCTGCCTTTGTCTAGTTCCTTCTGGCGGTGCCAGACCACCCGGATCTGTGGCCCCTCGTTGTCCCCCGGGTCGCGGAGGCGGTACTGAATTGTGCCCTCACACCAGATCCAGTCACCCGTGTGGTCGTTGCGGAAGGGCTGCTGGACCTTCGCGCCCTTTTCGACGCCTCGGTACGCCTTGGATGGGGGGGGTGTTGGTGGCGGGAGGGAGGATGATGAGGATGCCTGGTCCAGGTGGGTCCGTGGTAATGATGGGAGGGAGGATGACGAGGATGCTTGATCCGTGTTTGCCGGGTGGGTTGGGGGGGATGCGGGGGGTCGGGAGGTCGCTGCTTTTCCGGCTTGGTCGGGGGCGGGTGCGCCCCTTTTCCGTCTCGCTCGCTTGGGTGGGACTGGAGGTAGTGGGGCTGGGGGGGCGTGGGGTTTGAAGAAGGGGTGCGTTGCTTGCTGGCCCGGATCCCTTAGCAGGGCTCTGCCGGCGTTTGCATCGTCGCTTTCGCGTGGCTGCGCGTGAGGTCGGCGAGCTTGCGCACGGTCTCCGGGGGGTCGGTTGGCCATGGCAGTGCGGCCGGGCTGTCTACAAAAGGGTGGTGGAGGTGGTAGTTCCTCATGGCCTTGGCCTGCATGACCCAGGCCTCCGTGGGTTCCGGTGTGTCTGGGCCGCTGGGGGACCCTTGAGCCCAGTAGAGCGCTGTGTGGAGGGCGTCCCACGGGGCGCCTTCGCGGCCCGTGAGACGACCGACCACCCACGGCCCTAGAAGACATGGTCCATGACCTCTGGCATGCAAAGCAACAACTGGCGACCCTCCTCCGCACCGACACCCCCCAAACCCGCCGCCAGATGAACCATTGCAGGGCGCAAATAGCCCACACCAGGGCAGACCTGCAGCGGTGGCACATCCACAGGCAACAGCGCATCACCCAATAACCCGAGCGGTATGCGCAACACGAACTCCCCTACAAGGCCATCCGCCACCTCAACGACGCCATGACCGACACCGGCCACTGCACCATCACCACAGTCAGACAGAAGGACGGCTCCCTCACGAACGACCCGGCCACAGTGCTCCAAGCCACCCAAGACAGCTTCCTCCGACAACACACGCCCACCCAAGACACACTGGACGCGGACACCCAGGCCAAAATTGACACCCTCCCTCAGGTCTTCGGCCGCGCCCAGAGGAGGCAACTCGAAAAGCGCCCCTTCATCATCCACAAAGTCCGGCAGGCCATCCACAGTCTCCGGCAACACAGAACCCCAGGCTACGACAGCCTCCCTGCAAAGGTGTACTACCACCTCCCCGCCCACCTCTTCCGCATCCTCGCCCACAGCCTCTGGGACATCGTCACGGGGCAAACCCCCCTACGGCCAGACTGGCCCAACGTTGTCCGCCCCCTCTACAAGAAAGGAGACTGGGCCAGCCCGGACAACTGGCGCCCCATAGTCTGTGCCGTCACGGAGATAAAAATCGTCTGGAACATCATGCTACGCCGCATTCGCCCCCACCTGGACCCCCACATACCCGCCAGCCTCTGGGGGGCCATCCCAGGCTGGTCCCCACCCGAGGCCATCGTCCTCCAGGACACCATCGCTGACATGGACACGGTGGACCTCATCATCGCCTCCCTCGACGTCAAAAGAGCCTTCCCAAACACCCCCTGGCTCCTCCTGGAGGCGGTGTGGAAACGCCTAGGCCTCCCCTTCTACAACTTCGCCTCCGGCTACATCCGCACCCGCAAATACACGGTCCGCACTGGAGCAGGCCTCACCCCCTTCCTGGAGCCAGGCAGCGGGCTCCCCCAGGGAGGAGCAGAAGGCCCCTTCCTCTACCTCCTCGTGACGCCTCCTCTGGCCCTCGCAATCGAGCAGAATTACCCGGCCTACGCACCCTACCCCCTCCTCTCCCCCCTGGTGGGCTTCGCGGAGGACACCAACGTCACAGTCGCACACACCCCACACGAACTCCATGCCCCGGACCCCGGGCCAACGGTCACCCAAAAGGCCAACGACCTACTGGACGTGACCATCGCCTACCTCTCCCGCAACAACCTCATCGTCCACCCCAAAACGTCAGTGGCCATGATCAAGGGGTCTGCCACACCCCCCACCCTAGGGCCACAGGGGCCCCCCATGCAAGTCGTGACGACCACCACCCACCTGGGGGTAATCCAGGCCGCCAACCCTGAGGACACCACCCTCCCTCCGAAGTTGCAATCACACCTCGCCCATCTCCCCAGATATGCGTCCCCGACCACCAAGGCCCTCTCCCTGTCCCACCAGGGCCTGGCGTACTACCTCAGCGGGGTCTTGAACGCCTCCATAGGTTTCCAAGCACTCCACCTGACACACCCCATCACCGCCCTCTAGCCAGCCACACGCGCCGTGACCAAGGCATGGGCAGCACACGGGGGCTGGCCCACCTCCATACCCACCCGCGCCATCCGACCGGCATGGCCCCACTATGGGGACGCCATAGGGGACAAGGTGAAAGCGGCCTACACCAGGCACACCGCTCTCCTCCTTCACCGCATGACCCACAACCACTCGCCGGAGGTGCGCGAGGTCACAACAATCCGCCTCCAAGCCGCACAACAGGCCCGCAACACATGCTCGGGCTGGGTACTCCACCAGACGGGCATGCCCACCAACATGAACACGCGCCTGTGGAACCACCTGCAGCTTCTCCTCCCATCCCCACACCACGCCATACTCACCAACCACACGTGCCCAGAGGAAGGGCCTCTAGCGGTCCTCTGCGGGGACCTCCACCATCACCCCAAGGGCACCATCCACACCATAGACCTTGTCGGGGCCTCCATCACCGTCGTATACATCACCCTCTCAGAGATGCGGGTCCTTCACCACAGCAGAGCACACCACACCCCCTTCCTACAACTTCCCGAATGGCCGAAATACCGCCTCTTCCACCAGTACCTCACGCAGACGGCACGAGCAGCAGGCCACACTCTGCCAGGAAGCACAGACATGCGAGCAGCCTACCGAGAATTCAGAAAGCAGCACCCCCACCCCATTCCAGCGACACCACCCTACGCACCCACCGGCTCGGAAGACGAACCCGTCCCCCCGGTGACGGGCCCAGTCCCACCACTAACCCTACTACTGGCCCCGAATGAAGCCAAACCCACACAGACCACCGTCATCCACCACGCGGCAAAATGGCGCATACCGAAGCACCACATGACCGCCCGAGACCTACCAAAGTTCCTCCATGACTCTGAAAGCATGCCACGCACATGTTGGGCCTGTGACCCCGAGGCACCAACCACGCCATGGCCTGTACTGCACCTCATGGCACGCCACCACACCCACCCCACAGCCCACCTACCACCACAGGCCTACGCATAGGTAGCCCCATGGTCCCACCGCACCGGCACCAACCCCACGATAGCGTGGAACCCCGACCACACGCCCAAGTGGCTCTTCACCACTACACCCACCTGGCCCCGCCCCGACCCGGCAGGGGTCACCATTCGTTACAGCATGTACGAACCAGGCAGAACGGGCAAGCACGAGCACCCCTACTATCTGCTCCACCACTCCTGCCACACACCGGAGCACCAAACACAAACCCTCACATGCCACGACCTAAACCGAGACACAGCCTACATCCTCCACTACATCTACTCCTACCTGACACAAGGACAGCCGGAACAGGGACTCATAGCCATGTCCCCCAAAGCGAAACACATCATCTCCAAAGGAATAGGGGTGTACGCCACCCCCGTCCTGCAGCCCACAACCCGAGTGGCCCACCTCACCACGGGCCTCGTCATATACGCCTACCTGCCCATGAACCCATGCCGCCTCCCACAAGCGTCACCGGCGGACTGGCTCTTCTTCACCGACGCCTCAGGCGAATCCGCCCTCACGCCCATCACCGGGGGGGCCACCCTGCAGCTAACCCACACCGGGGGACACTACCATATGGACGACCACACGGGCCACACCACCCACAGGGCCTCCTCCCACGGGGAGGTAGGGGTAATGGCCGACGCCATCGCCGAGATCACGGCCCACCTACCCGCCCACCTCCCGCACATCGTCCGGGTCTGGTTCGTGCTAGACGCCACTGTCGACACACACCTGCTCCTCCGCATAGCAAGGCAACCACTCCACAAAGCCACGCGACGCGCCTCGGCACCCAGGCACTGCTGCTCTGGAAAGCCCTTCGCAGCCTTTCCCCCTACGTCCAACTCCACATCTTGAAACAAGAGTCCCGCAGGCACCAATATGGCAATGGTAAGGTCGACAACCAGGCAGTACACCAGCGCACAACGCACCTGCCAACCCTCCAGATCCCTGACCTCGGTCGAAACCACACACACCTCCAACACATACCTCCCGTACCCGAGCCCCATCAGACCCCGGACTGGGTGCCAGAGGACGCCCCCTCTTCCTACTGGACGGGGCATACCACTACCCCAACCCCATCCAACATCTCGCCCGCGTGCTCAGCGACGCAGACAGCCGGGCATACATCCAGGAGCTCCAGGAGAGACTGCAAATCCCCCTCTACCACTCAGCACTGCGCCCAGCAAACGTCCCAGCCCACCTCCAGAAAACGACGCATCCAGCTCCTCAGGGAGCAACTACCATTCCTCACCAGGGTCACCAGATGGCTCGCCCGCAAACACATCCACGTCCCCGAAGAACACACCCGTTGCCCGTGCGACCAGACCACCCCGGAGGACTGGGAACACTTCAAAAAATGCCCCCTGCATACAGGCAGGGACACGCTAGTGGGCTGGTCCCCGGCAGAAACCCTACGACAACACGAAGGCTTGCCAACCCAGAGCCAGGCACATCAGGCCACCGAACACCTTGTCCGGGATCCCCTGGTCAAAGAAGCCACCATGAGAGGGGCGGTGACACAAGCCCTACACCGGCACCTCACCAAACACACAGAAAGCCCCATGGAGGCAGCAGCCCACCTCCAGCTAGAGGCAGTCCGCAGAGCAGCGGCCCAAATGGTACACCGCAAACTTCTCCTGTTAACACACGCGGAGCAACTCAGCGACCCCACCGCCAGGGAACACATGCAGCGTCTCATCCATTTCCATGCGGTGCATGACCCAGACGTCCACTAACCCGCTCCGCGCCCAGCACATGCCCCCCATCTCCATCCGCAGGCCTCCAAGACACCACCACAGCGCCCCAAAGCCCATCCCTCATTCAAGAAGCCACCCGGCACCGCCCAACCCGACCGAGCCCAACCAGGACCAGCCATACGTCGACGTAGACGCCCAAGACCCCAGCAACCCACCCAGCCCACCCCCCCCGCACCCGGGCCACCCCCCCCTCACGCCAGCCACCATCCGCGACCCCGACCTCCTCCGAGCAACCCTCCAAGGCAGGGCCCTGACCACTCCCCTGGGCTGGTACTGCCTACAAGAGGACTGCACCAAGCTCACCGTCAAAGCCCTCCGGGACCTGACCACCCAAGGCAACGGCCTCCACGAGGCCATCGTAGACCTCGTACTCTGGCGAGCCCGCAAACACACCCGGGGCCAGCACGTCTGGATCCCCCCCATAGAGTGGGGCCAGGCCCTGATACACGACACCAACATCAATGTCACACGTCGGGGGACCATACGCCTACGACGGGCCCCAGCGGAGAGGGACCACCCAGCGGACCCGAACCACCCGGAGCAGTGGGAACAGGCCACCGCACCAACCCGCAACACCGCCCTCCGCGCCGCCGGCCTCTGCACTTCAGACGACGACCTCCCTCCCCCACCTGCAGACACTGACCGCCCCCCGCCGGAGGTCTGGTGTACAGTCCTCGAGCGCGGGCACTACTACGTGGTAGCCGCTACAGCTACGTCCCCCGGCCCGCAATGGCTCGTCAAGGGGACAGACAGCATGCTCGCCCCAGGGGCCGCCCCACCAGGGGCAGTAGGGGACCCCACCACCCCAAGTAAGAAAAGGTCACTACCATGTCTTTCTTGGGGTACTTGATCCAGGCTACAGCCCACCTTTTTGCTTAAGGAAGTGCTGAGACTAAAACTTAGACATTTTTGTTTCTCTTATGAAGCTTTAAGTACACTTTCTCAGTAACTAGGGTTAAAACCGTAGCACCCCCATGAGATTCACCCCTACCACTCAAAGGGGGCGGAGGTATCATCCCTCATGGAGGTTATACCGAAAAAAAGTAGGCACTCCATGCTTTGGGACTTGTAGGTTAAGCCTAGTGGTCTCCGAACTCAGGACCCCTATACTCAAAAGTTTCTACTACTTATTGTGGTTCCAGATTGTAACTGTTTCTGAATTCAGTTGCTTGGCCAAGTCATCCTCTGTGTCTGGCCTAACTCCTATGCCCCAGATTCCTAACCAACTCCATTTCATCCAAAAGAGTGCACATGAAGTGCTTGGTGCTATCTTGGAGGGCTGAGTCATGCCAGGTTTCACATAAAATCATTTGTTTTGTTTATAAAACCATTTGAGTTGCATATTTGATTCCTCATTTGTCTATATGCAGCCCCCCTTTGCTTACATTGCTTTGATTTGGAAGAATACTATCACAATTCTGACTTTGATCCTCTTGGTGGTGTTCCTTGTTCGTGGACTTTACCTTTTTGCAGTTTTGGGGAAACATCCTTTGAAAAGCAATCAAGGTTTTCAATATCAACAACAAGCAAGGGACATCAGAAACTCTTTCTCCCCACACAGGTTTTTTCTTTCTGGTAGCAGAGGCAAACACCCTCGCCAAGCTAAAGCACAAGAAATCCACAGCGTATTGAGCAATGTCACGTCCATCAGTTACACTGAGCGCCAAGACCCTGCCAAACAGGTCCCAGCCAACGGCGGGGCCTGTAGCAGGACCTTCCAGGGCTATGTCCCTGAGCGGAAGAGGTGATACAGTGGTCGTGGACACTACTGGCTGGCGCGGAGAGCACCAAGCAAGAGGGGCGGAAGAAGAATATATGAGAGAAGCCCCTGAGGCGCCTGTGTTAACCCAGGAACGCCTCAGAAGCCTCGAAGGAAGGGATCCGATGGCGGCTGCCCTCCTGTCTGGTGTATCTTCCTTACCTCCTTCTGAGGATGCCCCTGATCCTGATTCTTTGGCCGCTAAGGCAGCCCAGGCCGCGATGGAGAAGGTCACCACCGCCAAAGTGAAAGGCTGGAGAAAAGCGGGAAGGAAGGAGCAGGAGAAAGAACCGATGAAGGCGTATCCCATGTTCGGCACCACGTGGGGTGAGGGGTTCGAAGCACCTTATGGGGAAATATCCGCCACGACGTCCAATGACTCCTCGGAATGGGATGGGGACTGGATATCTAGAGAGCCTACCCCGTCGTTACCTTCGAGGCCAAGACCACCTTCGCCTCGTGGGGTGTGCCCCGAGCCCGTGCGCGTAGAAAGAGGTTTATCTTCACGTATGGCTGCCCCTAAAATCGGTCTGGATGAGACCATGGAACTCCTTTCCCGGGTTCCGGGGGCTGGGGATGAAGATCTTGATTTGAGAGCACTGTCTGCAGCACTCAAGGTTAAACTGGGGCTGTCTGAACTGAAGAAGCCCCCCTCGACCATGTCCCCGGGTGTTGAACTCCTGACCCGGGGCGTGAAAAGCTGCAGAGCAATCTGCAGCACCCCCTTGGACACTTGTCCAAGCCCTTTCCATCCTCGTGTGAGGACTGTTCCTGTATGCACTATTGGGGATTCTACTGAGGCTGAGATGGAGGGCTATGGGCTGGCTGCACTGGCGCCACTTGCCACTGTGAAGCAAGGAAGGAAGGAAGCAAGGAAAGTTGCTATGCAACACCAACACTCATGCAGTACACTCGAAAGTCGCATTAAAATATTCAGTTGCATGGTCAAAGAGTTAGATATCATTTTCTACCCTCTTGACCCTTATCCCTTGCTACACCGGGCATGTGTATAAATCAAGAGCGTTTGACGCTTTCTCAATTCAGTTGACACCGAGACGATTTGAGCCCATATCTCAAATTGATATTCCTCGCAGTGAGCCGGAGATATGATCTTTCAAAGTGGCCTCACGAATCAATTTTGTTTCGCCTATATCTCCAAGAAAAATGAAGGAGAGAACAAAATGAAGGTTGATTCGTGATCGGGGAAAAATGTATGACTACTCGAAATGCATCATATCAAGTGCGGCGACCTCGAAATCGAAAAATCCGATTCTGAATTGCTGAAAAAATCAGATTATTTTTGCGAGTGTATAACATGAAAACTGCGGAAGCAACGAACCCTTTCCTGCTGAAATCTGACCCTTCATCGGGGTTTCCGCTAGAATAACTGGAAATAACAGTTAACCAATCAGTTACCGCAAAATTGCGAGCCAACTGACAGTCGCCGATACATTGACAATCAAAAGGGATAGCTGAAAAATTGCGGAAACATTATGATAAAAAAACCCTGTTGATTCCTGATATTTTGATATATAAATCTCAGCCGGCGGCGCCTCGGTATTGAATATGGCCGCTCATAGCTGGAATGGCCAAGCCTATCA
This sequence comes from Eutreptiella sp. 'Long Island Sound 2002', assembly GCA_964036045.1. NCBI lineage: Eukaryota > Euglenozoa > Euglenophyceae > Eutreptiales > Eutreptiaceae > Eutreptiella > Eutreptiella sp. 'Long Island Sound 2002'. Next base: position 83,438,785 of record OZ038379.1, on the reverse strand, counting down.
CACTATCATATCAGGTAAGGTCAGGTGGATGAGAGAGTATGATATCAGCCAATGGCGGCTTGCCAGCCCATAGATACACACCCCAAGTGACCCAAAGATGGCCACGGGGGTCCATACCGGCTTCACTCCGCCCGTACGCCACCCCCACCCTCAGCCCCCACCACCTACGCTCCCGCTCCCCCCAGCGCCGCCACGCACGCCACCGCCGCCCCACGTCCACCTCCCCCTCCCCCTACAGGCCCCACCGGGCTCCCCGCTTTCCCCTGCCGCCCGTACCCATCCGCCAGCCTCAGCCCCCGCCACCACCACTCCCGCAACCGCCGCCCCATGTCCACCTCCCCCTCTCCTTCCCCTCTCCGCCCGTACCCGTCCTCCACCCCCAGCCCCCGCCACCGCCGCTCCCGCTCCCCCAGACACCGCCACAACCACCACCACCGCAGGTCCACGTCCTGCCCCCGCCGCTCCAGGACCTCGAGCTCAGACCCCTCCGCCCCCCGGGCCCCCGCCCACCTTGCCTAGTGGTCTGCCCCCGCTTTGCAGTAGCTCCGCCGCTTGGTGAAGTGGGCCGGGGGAGCGGGAAGGCGAGAAGGGGTGCACATGGTGCACACCTTCGAGGAGGTGCGTACCAGCACCCCTGCCGACCCAAACGAGGCCGCCCCGGAGGCCATCATGCCGCAAGCGGCATGGGAGGCCCTCCTCCGCGACGCGGTCCAGGGACTCCGCCCCCCTCCACACCCCCAAAGCCCTCCGCCAATGGCTCCAGGCCATCCAGCCCCAGGCCTGGGCCAGCGGTGCCCCCCCCCCACCCCACCACCACCACACCAGGAAGGGGAAGGGCGCGGGCAAGGGGAGGGCAAGGGGCAGCAAGAGACACTCGGGCAAGGGGGCACGGAGGGGCAGGCGCCCATAGGGACAGGGCACCGGAAGAGATACAACGTGGGGCCAGGAAACCACCCAAAGATGAGGAAGGGACGGGAGCGGGGACCGAGGCACAGAGGAAGAGGGCACCACGGCAGGCGCCGCGACCCGCACCCAGGAAGGGCATACCACGACAGAGAGACCAGCGCCGCCTCACCCCCAGCGAACGCCGCACGACTCCCAGGGACGCACACCCCCAACACGCACCGCTGAAGCAAGAAGCGGACGCCATACGGATCATACCAGCCCACACCCACCACCCACCGGAAGCCACACAGGTGAAGGAGGGCACACCTACACCGGGCGAACAGGCTACACCCACAGAGGAGGCTACAGGGAACACCGCCGCGCGGCGCACCACCACTACCTCACCACCACGCGATGACCCCGTCCGCCACAAGGGCCACCTCGCGGGCACCGGAAGAGGACGAAGGCACTGCCAAGGAAACCATGGCTAGGGACCGGGACCCCCAGAGGACACGGGACCAAGACACAGGCCCCCAGGGAGGGCAACCCCACAGACACCTACCCGACCCACCAGCCTGGGCGGCACGCCCAGGCCCCCACAGCACGGGCCCAGCAAGCCACCTACACCTGACCGCACCCCCCAGCCACCAGCTAGCCACACTCCGATCCGCACTCGGCACCACGACACAGGCCAGGCTGACCTCCACTGACCCACCACGGCACAACACGGGGCAGCACGGCACACTGCACCGCAGCGCGCCACAGCGCAACGCGCCACGACAATGCACCCCAAAGCGCAACACGCCACAGCACGACGCGACGCGACGCGGCACAGAGCGGCACAACACGGCACGAGTGACCCTAGCCTGAAGGACTAACCAAAACAAGCGACCACACACCCTGGAAGGTGCCGCACCAGCACGCCACACACCGGCACCGCGGAACACACACAGGGCCACCACGCGCCCGGCAACCACGGCGGCGAACCACCCAGAAAGTTAAAACCGGCACCGCGGAGGAGAACGGACACGGACAACCCCAGCCCCCTAACCCAGAGCCACACGAAGCCGCCTGGCGCAGCCGCCAAGCCGGCAGGAAGGGGCGCCGAGCCCAACGTGTACATAACCAATCTGACCCATGGGGCTGGGACACGGCCAAACGGAACGCAACCGCCAACAGCAACCTGAAAGACCACACTGAATGCGGGCCAGTGCGTGCGCCAGCCCAGGGAAGGCAGAGGGAGGAACAGGCAGACCCCCTTCCAAAAAAAACGGGGGGAAGGGGGGGGGGCAAGGGAACGGCCCACAGCCACCAGACCGCCCGTCAACACCACAGGAGACAGCCGAACCCCCCATCCAGAAGGCACCGAAGGCAGGACCCCCAGAGAGGCACAGAGGAACCACCCAGCCAAAACAGGCAACACCAAGCGAGGAACAACAGCCCATCGGAAAAGGGACACCCAAAACGCACAGACACACGCAAAAAAAAAAGGTTACCAGCAACCCACCCCAAAGGGGAAGGGACTGGGGGACAGGGAGGACGGGCGCACGAGCACACATCCACCCCAACACCCCCAAGGAGAGGCGGAACGCAGCCGAAACCCAAACCCGAGCACGCACGCCCACACCGCACACCGGAAGCGGTGGGGTGCAGGAGGAGCGCGCACGCAACCACACACGTCCCATAAGTAAGCCGTAACCAAAGCCCAACCACAAAATCAACAAACCCCAGCCGGTAAAAGAAGGACGACGCCACAAACCGTACCCAAACACACCCGCCCAAGACCCCAGCCAGGACTGGCGGGGTTACCTAAACCCACACCGGACCCCAACCAGGACCCGACCACAAACGCCACACAACAGTAGGAAACCCAGTGTCCACAGCCTGGGCACTGAGGCAGCCCGTGCCATGCAGCTAACCCGGCCAAACGAGATCCGGAGACCGGGGGTAAGGCTGCATCCTAAGGCCTGCGCTGCTTTGGGACTCGAGGCGGAGCGTGCGACACCCAAGCACCTCGGAACCCTAGTACCAATAATCTGCATGCACGCCTTGGGAACGGGATACGCCAGGAAGTCCGGTGAACCTCTAGGGTTCCGCCCAAAGGAGGGGACGTGCGCAAGCACGGGGGCACAGCCTGCCAGCGAGACCAGCACGTCACGCCGGCGGCGATCAGCCCTCCCGGTGTTGCCCGGGGCCGCTTTGTTGGGGGCCAACAGTCAGGTCTAGCGGGATGTAAGTCGCCTCCCCCCTTCACGCGCGGAGCCTCTTCTCGTTCGTCACAGCGGCAACGCCAGCGGGAACCATGGGGCGCCTCTCCACGACCGAGTGCACCTACCTACCTACCTACGTGGCATGACGATGTCCAACACCCATGACAGAGGGCCGCTTAACGATGGTAGTGGTTGAGGAGGTGGCTGGGCTCAGCCGACCACTGATCTGGCCACTAGGACATGGAGGAGTGTGATATCGATCCCTATCCTCTATGCCCCGTTCGCCCTCTTGTCCATATTGACTATGATGCTTGGAAAGAACATCCACGTGATGTGAGACGAGTTGAACCACTTTTCTTTGGTGACCTGCATCCAATTGTGTAGTGGTGCCTTGGCCTTGATTTGGTGTGGTGAGAATGTCTTGCATGCAATCGTGACACATGATATCATGGAATGGATCTTGGTGATTGGACTTGTTCTAGAGCAACTCCCTACCCGTTTAGAAAATCATGAGTCCGTGATGGTTGGAGAACAAAAGGGTCAACATAGTCAAGTACAACAAGGAGGTACTGTTGATGGTCGAGATGAAAATGGTTTCAAGGATTACAAAGAGCACTATGTGGATCATCAGTTGTTTCACCATTTTGTTGATGAGAAGATTTCTCCAGGGTAAAATTGTAAGATTTGTAGAAACAATGAGCCCATATGCGTTACATGGTAGCAGGGAGGGTTCCACTAATTGTCACAAATAAGGGAGATTCGTGAATGCGCCTATGGCTTTCTACATTCTCATTCTGTTCATTTTGGCCTTGGAACTCATCTCTTCGACGTTCTTTCTTGTTTTTCGGTTGTTTCCTCCATTTTCCGTTTATCTGCTATTGTTCGTTCGTTTTCAATTGTTTGAAAGGGTAGGCGACATTACGTCCCAACACCGGGAGGTTCCCTTGGAAGTCTTGGGCCCTATCATTTTCGCTTACTCACTCGTCGTCACTCCCGAGCATTTCATCAACGCGGTTACAATGGGAATCCCTTGCATGTATTTTACGCACGACGTGCTAACGCCCGTGGACCATTACCATGTCCTCTCCCACGTGTGTTACGTTGTGCTTCCTCCCTTTCCCACCAAATCAGGAGCAAAAGTGCAACCCTGTCTGTACGTGTTCTAAAACAAACGAACCCTTATGTCCATTTGCAAGTTAAGTTGTCTGATGGCTCTAGGCCGTGGATAAAGATCAAGGTGAGCGACGTGTGCGGTGAGATGCATGAGTTGCGCCAACACGTTTTTCATATGACGCGAACTGACATGGTTGTGTTGCAGTTTGTGCACGAGGGTAGGTTAGTTCATTCTTTAGACATGTTCAAGGGGCGTTCTTGTGTTCGCGTTCCACCGGTACTTGGCGTTCCTCTTCGTCTCTTGGGAGGTATGGAAGAAAATCAAGATGTTGGACGATGTTTGCAGTCGCAAGGGTCCAACATGGCATTCATGTTGTTGCCCGAAGGTAATGACGATGATTTGGATAGCGATGATTCAAGGGAGAGCGATGACGGAGAATTGTTTGGTGGTTCTAGCAGAGTTAGGACACATGATGAGAGAGCTACTAACCAGTCGAATGAGTCACCGTCCGTTGAGCAAGACCAGAAGCGCCCATGTGTTGAAAGTTCCGGGCCCGATGTCAATATTCAAACCTTGCTTTTTTTTTTAGGCATGGCGGTCCCCCGCCCAAAGCATTGCACCAAAGCGGCCTAACCATGGGCAAGATGAGCGTTCATGGTGAGCCGAAGTTCTCTGAAGGACAGCCGCGGGTATTTACAAACCTAGTCAGGGTGAAAACACTGCATGAACTGCACCATGGGCCTGAAAAGGTTAAAATACTAGTGGAGGCCATTTCGGTGAAAGATGCAAAGGGATATATAGCGTATACCAAGGCAAAATGGAGAATAACAAAAAGATGATATAATGAAAAATGGACCAGTGAATTGAGCGAAGAGAAGTGAGCAAGTGCAGGGGCAAGGAGAAAAACAGACTGGAACAATCTGGCTTGCCTGAAGTCAGTCTCGGGCCCTGTAGCTGATCTGAGAATTACTAAAGTACAAAGCCCTTTCATTCTGCTCAAGTCTTGCGCTCTTGCCTTAATGGTCCTGGAAAAATAGAAAAGAAAAATTCCAATTGATGGCTCAAACAAAAAAGACTCAATGGATCGGTAAGGTTTCCTGGTGCGCAGAGCTGTGCATGCAGTGGTGCAGTGTGGTGCAGTGTGGTGATGGTGTTGTGTCCTACAGTGTAGGTGGGTGACGGGTGAAGGCTGATGTGTCAGATGGCTGTTGGTTGCTGGCTGCGTGCTGGTGGATGATGGCGGCTGCTGTTTGCTGGCTGTTTGCTCTTGGCTGCTGAATGCTGGATGTTGACTGCTGCTGCTGTTTGTCGCGGGCTGTTGATTGCTGGCTGCTGGTCGCTTGCTGCTGGTTGCTGGATGTTTGCTGCTGGCTGGTTGCTGGGTGCTACTTGCTTGCTGATACAGGGTGGGATGGTGCTGTCGAGACAGGTCGAAGGAGTGTGGAAGCAGGGAGCAGGAAATCGGGGGGGGGGGATAATGTTTGGGGTGTTTGGGGTGTGTGGTTGGGGGGGGGGGTGTTTGCTGGCTGTTGTCGCTGGAAGTGTCTTACTGTGGAAGGGAGGCGGTGGGTGGTTGATGTGCTGGCTGTTGGCTGTTGGCCGCTGGCTACTGGTTGTTGGTCGCTGGCTGCTGGCTGCTGACTGCTGCTGGTGCTGGTTGTTTGCTGTTTGTTGCTGGCTGCTGGCTGCTGGCTGTTGGTGGCTGATTGTTTGCTGTTGGCTGACAAGACGAGAGTGCCGCTGGTGAAGGGAGTGTATGCGCTGGAGGTGAAAGACGGGACTTGAGGTTCAGTGTCTTCTGGAGGAGGTATGCGGTTGATGATGTGAGGATGTAGTGGTTGAGGTGGAATATTCAAACCTTGCTTTCTGCTGTGCCCCGTGATAGGGTAGAGGATACGGATCATCCAGGTAACACCTCTTCCCACACTATTCAAAGGGGAGGTATCGACGCTGGAATGCGTGTTCTAACACAACCTCCGGTGGAACCTAACTTTCCGTCCACTGAAACCCGCGATCTAATCCAAGGTTTGGGTGAGGCAAAACAAGGTGAAAGGGAGGCTATGGATCTCAATCCGAGTCAACCTTCGCCATCTTCGTCAAAATGTTCAATGGAACCATCCCTTGAGCAACAATCACATACACACACATTGCCTATAAACGATCAGGGTGTTGGGTTGGAGTCACACGCTCAATCCATGACTACAGTATTTTGTGAAGAGGTCCTTGTTCAACACATGATGGAGATTCTACACGCGAGGAGGGGTTTCACCGTCCAGTCATGGAATCAGGTCCAGGTTCATCCCGGCCATGTCAATTTTTTCGAGGCTCTTCGGGAGAAGATGAAGAACTTGTATATGGTTCAAGTGGGAAGTGTATTGAGTGAGTTGCCCAAAGAGTATCTTGGGATATATGAGTTGCTTCAACACTTACGTCAACAACGTGATATCAGGGGCAGTGAATCGAAGGTGGAGCTATTGTCCAAGGTCACGGAGGTTGGGAGGCGAATGACGGAGTTTGAAGAGCATACACCAAACCTTCATGCGGATTTGGACCCAGAACTAACGAAGGTCTCCAGAGACATACCTAACGTTGTTATCAACCCCATCAGTTCTGCGTTACAACTTCACAATGAAATATCGATAAGGTGGCACAAGAACCTGATCACATTAAACCAATTATTCAAAGAGAGTTCGCAGAAAGGTTGGAGGAGCATAAAGGGGTGATTGAAGCGCGTGCCAATGCTGCGATTAGGATGGAAGGCGTCTGTCTCTTATCTGATTTCAACCAGGCAATTTAGAGTCGATTACGACCAAGGACAGGGCCCTCCTTGGCCAACAATCTCGTGGTCTTGAGTGCAGGTTCAATCAGTTGCAAGTGGCATTACAGACAAACAAGGACGTTCAGACCCATCGTCAATGCAAGATTGATGCACAAGACCAGACTTTGGAAAAGGCATCGTTGGCAAAAGGCACAAAATCTGGACAGGTAGTGGCCCTCCTCGAGGAACCGAACCCAGGTTTGAGGCGCTTAGAAGCTTCGCTCACTCACAACGAGGAAGCGCTGCGTCAAGTCGAAGGAAGAGTGGATAAGAATCATACCAAGGTCACAGCCTTGCGTTGCAGCTGCATGGAGTTGCAGGAATCACAACTACAGCTACAGGAAGTTTTAAAACGTATGACGGATCTCTCAGACAAGGAATGACGCCGTGTTGGTGGTGTAAAGAAGGAAATCAAGCAACTGCAAGAGAAGATTCAAAGTGTGTTGTCCGATGTCAAGCAACAGATTACGGAGGACAAGGAAGGGGGGGATGTGAAGGAGAAGGGGAAGGAGGTTGGCAAGGCTGCCATTGACCTGACGCACCCAGGACTTACTGATAAGATTGACAAGTTGGAGAAGCTCCTGGATAAGGTCTACTGGACTGACACATTATCTGCGACGATTGAACCACAGCATGCGACCAATATTGCCATTTCATCGAGTGCTCTCTCCCCTACATTCAATGTTGCCCCGGCAACACCTATCGCCACCCCATTGACAGCAAGGTCCAGGCTCCAGCCGGAATCTTACCAGTTAGGATGAACACGGAGGCAATTCCATCCCCTATGGCCAGTCCACCCAAACCGAACGTCACTGCATCAGCGGCTGCAATGCCAGTCCAAACCGGCTACAGCCTGACGCCAGCCATAACGAGGACAACGTCATCTACAAACAACATTCAGAGCCAGCTACTACAGCTGTTGCTATCTACAGCAGGAGGCGGTGTCCCACCAGCAGTGGATCACAGTGTGGAGGCACTCAGGATTGCACCAGTTGCCTTGGGAGGAGGACTCGGACGTTTAGGTATGAATTCTATGGCCAACTCACTCTTGCAAGGACCAGAACGTCTACAACTGCCCATTACTGATCGCGAGCTTCATTGGCCAGAGTTCGCCGTTTGGATCACGATGTTTCTCCAGCATATTAAGAACATCACAGGAACTGCCATGTCAGACGCTGTACGATTACAATACTTGGAACGGTCGTTGGATCCTACCAATCACGCCAGGATCCGTGACAAGCGTGAGAGGGGAATTGAGGTAAGCTTCAATGAGGAGTGGCTTAGACTGGAGGGACGCATGGGAATACCGAGATTGCAGGCACTCACAAGAGCTTCGGATCTGCTGACATGTTTTGGAAGCAATGATTTGACACACGATAAGTTTGACGCATTTGAGGTGTACTTCAGGTGCCTCGAATCTAAGCTTCACACGGTGACCGAGGATCAGGCGTATGAAAGGTTGATGGCCATTCTACCAGACAGGAATGTCACTGCGTTGCATCGCAGGGAAGCCAAAATTTCAAGTGACAAAACTATTTTTAGGATGTCAGCAGTCAACCAAGAGGTCACGTCGGGTTCCTTGGTGGCGATGATAACGAATGCAGGATTACCCGCATCCAGAAGTCTTCTGAAGTAGAGGGCTACGACCGTGTTGAGAGTAGACCGAGACAAGTCCAATAAGTACATGAAAACCCTCTATGGGGCAGTTATGACCACCCTGCAGGGCACTCAATTACGATTATCACTATCAGTGAAGTCCTACAACATGTCGGTTGACGAGGTGCCGGATTTTGTAGGGGCCAACGTCGCAGCATACACTACAGCACAGGCAGGGCATCGCAATACGTCAGCCAGGAAGCCGACGACATGGGCACGGCAGTTTGAAGGGGAATGGATGGACACCCCAGCCGACGATGCGAAGGTCACGGAAGCGACTCCTGCAGCTCATGATGTTCCAGATCTCCACCACCTCCAGGATTACCCATTATGACCCCACCTGAAGACTGCAGTGTCAATGCGGCCAATGCAAATGCACAATGGACAGACACAGGCCAGATCACCTGCTTCAACTGTGGTAACAGGGGCCACTACTCCACCGGAGCCCACATCCAAGGAGGGATGGCAAAGGAGGAGGCAAAGGAGGCAGAGGAGAGGGCAAGAGAGAAGGAGGAAAGGGGAAGGGCAAAGGCAAGGGCACACCTGAAGGGAAGGGCACCAGTCCACCCTGGGTCAACCCTGAGGAACAAGCAGGTGCTTCGCCTTGAGGGAGCCGAAGCGGCAATGGGGGAGTCAGCGCTGGCAACACAGAATCACCCCCGTCGCGAGCATCGTCAAAGGTTCGTTTCAGTGAAGCCCTGAGTTATCAATAACCCAATGACAGTGATGAGGAGTAGAGTATTAGCGATGCCGAATCAACGTGTGATGAGGAGAACCTGCCACAGGGCCGAGACCGCCAAGTTACTCTACTTGAACGGCATCTTTATCCACATGTCTCAGACTTGTACAAAGAATGTCAATGCAACAAGATCTCACGCAAAGGGGACAAGCTGCAGCTCCTAATGCGACTCCCCATGAACCTGGGTGGTTCTGTGCGGGTATTGAGGGTGTTGATTGATACGGGGGTGCATGCGACTCTGGTGCGTACAGGTCTTTTCCCACAGCAGGAATGGGAACCAGGAGCCGAGCCAATCCGCTGACAACTGTTACAGCAGGGGCAATGTCTGGTGGTATGCTGAGTGCAAAGATTGAGATGTGTTTCACGGCCACGGGTCAGTCCTCTATGATGAGGGAGGCAGGGCTTTACGAGGCAGACATGAACTGCAATGCCATTCTGGGATTCCCATTCCTCTTCAAGGAAGCTTGGTTGGTTGATGCGAGGAGACAGTGCCTTATGGAGCGCGGTCACAACAAGCTCGGGATTTCCAGTACGATGGCCCTGACTGCCTGTCACCCGACGCAACGCCATCCTACATTGATCCATTTTCAGTTGTTGTCTCACGGGTACACGTGGATGATTCCGATTGGGATCATGAGGTGGACCGGCGTATCCTTTACCCACGGCTGTTGAAGGGGTATACCTTCAGCGACGATGCGGCGGAGTGTGCGGATTGGAGTCTTTTTTCAGGAAAGACCAGTGGGGCTCGTGCCGTTCATCAGGTGGTAGAGGTCAGTGACAGACTGCAAGGGAAGGAGATTGTTCAGCGGGGGAGGATCATCCACGACCGCTATAAAGAGACTTCTTATCGGGGGACAATATGGCCAGAACAACCAACCAGGGGGCCATTTGGAGAAGCACGTCTTACTCTGAGACCGGGGTACCGGGTACGTCACTGCAAGCCTATGCGGTTTGGTGGTGAGCGACATCGAGCGATGACGGAATTAGCCAGGAAATGGGTTACACAGAACATGTTTGAACTGTGTGGGGCAGCAGAGTGGCCATCAACAGCCTTTCCAGTGCAGAAGAAAGTCCCTGGAGAGTGGAGAGGTGTCGATGATTCCCCCGGGGTTACGGAGGAACCTCTTGTTGACACGTACCCAATGCCCCATATCAGTAACATCCTTGAGCGTCAAGGGAGGCGGCAATTGTGGAGTATTATTGATTTGAAAGATGCTTTCAGCCAGATCCCGTTGCACAGGGACAGCTCAGATCTCGCAGCAACATATACGCCCCTTCGGGTCCTACGACCCAATTGCATGCCACAAGGCCTGAAGAACACCCCAGATGTCTGGCAGCGCATGATGGAGTGGTTTCTTGGGGACATGCGGGATATCTGTGACCCGTACATCCACGATCTGATAATTGGTACAGAGCTGAAGGAAGGCATGACACGGGAAGAATTCATACAGCAACATGATGCGGATATCGGTAGGATCTTTACCAGATTGGAGGAGTTTAAGCTTGTCGCCGACCTGGACAAGACGATTCTGTTTGTTGACACCAAGGAGTTCTGTGGTCATCGGTTATGGCATCGCGTGCGAGAACCACAGCGGGGCTAGCTGATGCCATTGGAGAAGTGGCCACTGAGAAAGACTATCACGTTGCTCCGAGGGTTTCTGGGATTCTGCAACTATTACAATGAATATGTCAACATTTTGCCCAGTATGTGGGGCCATTCCAGCAAAAACTGAAGATTGGCAAGAATTTGTGCAAGAAGGGGAGCAAGGTGACTGTGCAATTCACGATAGAGGAACAGCGCCCCTTCGAACAACTAAAACTCAAACTGCTCTCAGGCCTTTCTCTGCCGACGGTCGACCCAGACAGACCGTTTGTTCTGAGACGTGACGCAAGCAAGCATGCCATTGGGGTCAGTCTCGAACAGCTGCCCTTGGGAGGTTCAATCCCCACGACAGCTCAGATATTGGGGAAGAAGACCAGACCTGTCGCCTACATGAGTCGTAACTTTACACCACGCCTGGCGGCCAAGTGGAAAATCCCCGAGAACAAGACCTATGCCATCATTTGTGCTTGGAAGAAGTACGCCGGTTGGATTGGTCGGCAGCCCGTTACTGTGATCACCGAGCACAGTAGCCTGGAAAAATGGACCTCAGAGGTGTTCGCCACGCCGACAGGACCTACTGGCCGACAGGCTCGTGAACATCAACTATTTGGGGGATTTTGATGTACATGTCGACTTTTTCCCAGGCAAACAGAATGAGGTTTCGGATGCACTTTTAAGGTATGCATACCCGGCAGGCCTCATGGATGTCAGCGTCCACGGATCACCGGAGGACGAAGCTGCCATGAGAAACATCATCTGCCAGGAACGGGTGCAGGAACAGCACTTTCGCTGTGTATGGCCCGGAGGAGGTGGGTCAATGTTGTTTGGTGGTCCTAGAGGTCCGAACCACCAGGAGTCCCACGTGGAGGAGTCTGCAACGGTGTGACATCAAACGGAGTGGCGACCGCCCTTTTCGTTGCATGCCCTAGAATGTCGACTGCGAGCGTTATCTTCCGGCCCTATCCTCGGGACGGTGGCCACACAAAGGCCTATCGCTCATATGATGAATACCCATTGGACACCATGCTATGAGGCATGCCCTGCGTTCCGTGACACCTACAACCTTATCTGTGACGATCCAGGCACCTGGGACTGGCCCGAAGTGATACAACTTCTTGGACGTAAACTCTATCGGCAGGGCATACTGTGTGTACCCACCAACCTGACGCCTTATGTCATCCGGATGGCCCATGAGGCATGTGGACACATAAAAGGACCACAACTGCGTCGGTAATTGAATTCACGTTTTGAGTGGGGACACTATTTTAAGGCTCAACGGGAAGGCCGCAAAGCGCACAGGGGATATGTTACTTGTGAGAAGTTCAAGGAGGATCACCTTCGTCGAGAACCAGTCCGCGGGGTTTGGTCCCGCGCTCTGTTGGCGTCAGTGTGGCTGTCGATGTGTTCAAGTTGCAGGCTACCAAATGGGAGGAACAAGCGTATGACGCCGTTGTCCTCTCTACTGATCGTCACAGCGGCTGCATGGTGGGCTACCCCACCACGCTACTATGGTCATCCTCGATGAGGAAGAAGTAGCACATGATTGTGAACAATATCCCCGAGAGTCCTACGCATCCAATTGCGCAGGGAAAGGAAAGTGGTGGCATGTGAAGCTCCCAGTTCAATGGCATCAGGTCACCCAACAGGACCAACAGTCCTCCCAAGTACGAGGATTCAAGATGACTGGCATCACTTGCGAAACATTCACTACGGCACCAAGCAGGTCGGAAGAGAATGCCTGAGATTCAGATGCAGCACTGGTGAACTTCCTGATGTCCGTTCGACATGAGTCGAATTCTTCTGGCGAGTACCCATTGATTGTGGGACATAAAGGAGGTCGTGAAGACGAAAAGCTTATCTGGTTGAATGCAAAGAATCCTGGGCCAAATGCCACAGCTTTGAATTTCAACAACATCAGCGGTTTTCCTACGTATGATAAAATTGTTGGGCATCTCAAGAAGAACAAGAAGGGGAAATCAAAGCCTGACCAGAAAACCTCCCCCTACCCTGACGATGATGTACGAGAATTCATCAAAAAACACGCCTGTGGAGTCTTTCATGGTGGAGGTCATTATAAAGAGAAGCGCGAGGGCGTACACCATCGTGAATTTGACAAGACCTACAAAATGAGCTGTTATAGCAAGAGAGGCCGATCAAGTGGAAGTAGGTATGAAGCTTCCTTCAACACTTACCCACTGAATCAGCTTCACTGTCCAAAGGTCGAGGTAGCTTTCTTCTGGCGATGGCTGAAGGAGGAGCATCCCAAGATGGTCTTCGATGCGGAATCTTTCAAGGAGTACAAGGAGCAGCAACCAGCAAAACAGCCAATAAGGCGGCCAAACAATATACATCAATCGGAGGATCGGTTCTCGAAAGGCGCGGTCTGGAAGGGCGCGGCACAGCCAGGCCCTCTGACGGCAAGTCCGGCGGCACAGCCAGCCCTGTCGGCTACAAGCCCGGTGTCGACAGGTGACATGGCACAGCCAGGTCCACGGACACAAAATCCGGTGACAACAGGTGTCCCATCACAAATGGCCAATGTTACCACGGATTCAGCACCAGTAGCGTCACCCTCAGAGGCGCCAGGAGCCGAGAGGCCCACAGGATTACCGAAGACGCAGTCAGTGAAGGTGCCGGAGCATACAACTTCCCCGGCCACGGGGAAGAATGATGGAGAGGACGAAGCCATGGTTGACCAAGGTGTGGTACGCGCCCATTTTCAAAGTGATGGGATGGATGTACAGCCAAAGGAGGAAAAGAAGAAAGCGGTGGCAAAAGGTGATCATCATGGGAGAGAGACACAGGATGGAGCATCTCAAGCAACGGAGCAAATGAAGATTACTGCCACCTCACCCAAGCATACGGTGTTGAAGGCGAATGAATCAGAAACAGGGGCATTCTCTTCAGACAAGCCAGTCCCACACCCCGCCGTGCACTTCGCGCCTTCAGCGGGTACAATCCCTGATGCCTCGCAGAGTCGAATACGCTCCGATTGAGTTACCAGATTACCAGTGTCAGAAAAACAGCAATTACTCAAGAAGATGAAGATGAATCTGCTGCCAACACAGGAGGGGTTCAAGCAGAAAAATCAGTATTCTCAGTGCCTAGGGTTTCAAGATGAGGAGCATTACAATAGGCTCAGGTCGTCCGAGAATAACAAGAAGGATACCGAGCGGAAGGTGAAGCGTGCGGTCATTGACACCATCAATGCCAGAGAGACGTTCACAAAATCAACAGCTGTCAGATCAATCACCGATGCGGTTTGTTCGCATCGTTCGCATCGTGTTCGGGCTGGTTGTTCAATGGATTGAAGCAAAAGGTGGACATGAGCGCCCAGCGGGCATGCCAGAGTCTGCCTCAAAGAAGCCACGCTCAAGTGGCGGCTCAGGTGGTGAAGTCACAGGAGTGAGGAGCACAAAACAGAATGAAGGAAGGAGCGCCAATGAGGATGCACCATCGACTCAGCCAACTGTGGCGCCGCGGACCTCCCTAAGCACCACCCACGCGGTGTACCCGATTCTCTGGCGCCCCAATGTTTGCGAAGGCATCCCGGCGCGCTTGGGGTACACAGCTGAACTTCTGTTGTGGGTCGGGAGACCACTCAGGGAGTTTTGCAGCAGAGAGCCAGACCTTCTCGTCTCCCTGTTCACACGCTTTGGGAACTATCAATGCAAAGCAGGAAGAAAGATCGATCTGAAGCTCGAAGGAGGACATGCAGCGGAGGACCTCTGGGAGATCGTTCTGAGTCCAGGTACAAATGGATACGCTTCTGTGACTGTGGGAGTCACATAATACGTGACATATGGGTATCTTGATTTTTACATCCAAGGCCAGGCCGAGACCATGTAGAAGGCTTTGGGATTCTATTGGTTGCGGTATCTGCAAACTGGTCAAGAGGTGGACCTGTCCAGCGGTTCCGTGATCTCGGCATCGCGATAATCATTCTCTCGAACAAGACTACTGGCGTGGAAGGGTTCAACCCACTCCCCTAGGGGGTTTCCAAGCGTCTGGGTGAAAGGGTTCAACCCATCATCCGGTTTTTCCTGATAGGTTTCCAATCCCGGTGACGGCGTGGCTTGTATTTTTCTGTCTTCGATATGACCGTTTGTTCACAGTTTGGCTCTAGGAGGTCAATGAATAGCTAGGGCCTGGGAACCTTAGGGGCTAGGGGAGATGCGGACCAATTTTCAATCTTAACAGCGGCAGTCAACTCATGAGCACTATGCCCTGAGCGTGGCTGGTCTTCCTTTTTCCTTTCCTCATTAGGGGGTCACGGGCCTATCTTTAACCGATTTATCATTTTATGAGTCGCGATTGAGTGGCATGGTCGTTGCCATGATTCGTGTTGCCCTCCGGTGTCTTCTTAGGGGTGCAGAAACGTTTGTGGTAAGGCATGGGGTAGGAGGTCTATGGAGCATCGTCCGTTTGCCCTTCTTCAGTTCTTTATCTATCTCCGACCATATGGAGATGTCTGCTAGATTTTCAAGAGTTTCTTTTCTTTCTTGTGTATGTTCTAGTTCATGCACTGGTATAAGAGTGCTGGCGTGTGGAGACATGGTTATATCCCATTTCCTTTCTGGGTTCGTGAGTGCGATAGCCATCAAGCTACATATTGAAAAGACAATTGGCATAGTAGGATACATATATGGCGAGTTTGAGCCAGGGATGTTTGGCAGATCATTCAGTTCATATGTTGTATTGTATGTCAGGAAGGCTTTCACACTAAGGGGTTCCATTTCTTCTCTTGCTATTTTCTCTGATTCGCGATTGGATCCGCTACACTATTGATATCAGACAGTTCACTCTTCTTTACAGCACTTTGTTGTTGAACAGGTGTGTTCAAGGTAGGTCAGAGAGTGTGACATAACTGTCTGGGGCATACTTGGCGGTGTGCTGGCGGCTCTCCAGTCATCCAATTCCCGCCGCATCTCCAGTTGTTCTGACGAATACTGCAATTTGAAGAAGGCTTTTGTTGTTTTCCATTTCTACTCGATGTTGGCCATGAAAAATTATGAATTCTGAGATTAAGCTTTATTGTATGCAGTTTCTGTTGTTCTGTGCACAGGGTTTGACTTGGCATGACGATGTCCAATATTCATGACGGAGGGCCGCTTAACTATGGTAGTGCTTGGGGAGGTGGCTCGGCTCAGCCCGCCTCTGAGCTGGCCACTAGGACATGGAGGTGCGTGGCATCCATCCCTATCCTCTATGCACCGTGCGCCGTCCTGTCAGTATTGACTATGACGCTGGAAAACAACATCCACGTGATGCGGGCCGAGTTGAACCACTTTCCTTTGGTGACCTTCATCCAATTGTGTGTTGTTGCCGTCGCCTTGAATGGGGTGTGGTGAGAAGGTCTTGCATGCAATCGTGAAACATGATATCATGGAATGGATCTTGGTGAATGGACCTGTTTTAGAACAACTCCCTAACCATAGAAAATCATGCGTCCGAGGTGGTTGAAGCACAACATGGTCAACATAGTCAAGTACAACAAGGACACCTTGGTGACGGTGGTGATGAAAATGATTTCGATGATTACAAAGGGCACTAAGTGGATCATCCGTTGTTTCAGTAATTTGTTGATGAGAAGAGTTCTCCGGGTAAAGTTGTGAGATTTCTAGAGAGACTGAGCCCGTATGCGCTACATCCACTTTGTGATCAATTGTGTGGGAATTTCATGAAAATTGATAGGCACAAATCTTGAGAGCATTCAACCGGATTTTGGCTACATGGGCGATTTCGGTTTTCATGTGTTTGGCGTTTCTTTACATGCTTTGTAAAGGTTTCTCACATGTTGTACGTACAAGTTCACTATCATTTTGATATTATTTATTATTATAATTTGGGTTTGACACTTATGATTTGAGACAACCAGTGTTTGGATAAGCTTTGATTTCCATGTTCATATATTTTCATGTTCCTCTCTCAGTACTTCCGATGCTATGTATTGCTTTGCAATGGAGTGGGAATCACAAGGAGTATAAGAGCCCAAGAGACCGAACACCCATCACCACGTACACCACAGGTTCAGCCAAACATCGAGCCTTGTTGCTTTGACCTGTTGTGTGTTCTTAGGGTGTTACGAAGGTTGTTGGGATTGTGATTGTTATTTTGGTGGTAAGAAAAGCAATTGGAAATTTTGGGGAAATATTCAGTTTCAATGAAGCCCAACAACATTTAGAGTGATGGAGTCTCCACGCACTAGCGGGAGTACTCTATTATATGGTAGCAGTTAAGGTCTTAAGCCGTTCTTTCCTCCCAAAATTGGCCAGAAAAGGGACAAAGGTCCATGGGTTGAAACAAGAGACATTGAGTTTGAGCAATGTTCGGAAAGCATGACTCCACAACATTCGTTGGTTAGTGGTGATGACGAGTTGGGTAAACTAACGCCACGACGAGTCAGTTACGGTGGACCACAAGCAGGACATCAACATGACGGCGCCAACGATGCAGAAATGCCTTCTGGTTTGAAACTACATGGCAAGAGGCGCCGCATCCGCGCGATTTTGAGTCCACAAAGCTTACAGCCACGTGGTGCCATCGTAAGGAAGGGGTTAGCTGTCAAGGTGGCGAAAATGATGCTCAAAGCTCAAGAACAAGAAGAAAGAAAAGTACAGGAACAGAAGTGCGACAACTCGAGTTCAAGTGTCCCAAGTTCACATGAGCCAGGTTTGAATGCAAGGGCTCTTGAAGTGTTACGAGAAGAATTTGAAGCTTGGAAAACCCACATGAGCGATGGAATGGACAGAATGAAGAAAGAATTCGAGGAGTTCAAACAATCAGCGCTAGTAATGTCTTCGACCTCGCAAAGTAACAACAGCGCATCGGTTGCGAGCCTACGAGAAATTCTTGAAAGACATCAAACAACCATGGACAGACATGAAGCTTCTCTTGGAAATGTGGGCAGCGAGATGGAGGCCTTCAAAAGGGTTCACAATGCCGACCCCTCAACTAACATGACTCCTGCGGTGGCCACAGACCGCCTTTTGTGTTTACCGCGTTGTGTGTGCACCGCCTTGTGTGTGCACCGCCTTGCCTGTGGCCCCTTAAATAACAAGACTCCTGCGGTGGCCACAGACCGCCTTTTGTGTGTTCCGTCTTGTGTGTGCACCGCCTTGCCTCTGGCCCCTTAAATAACAAGACTCCTGCGGTGGCGACAGATCGCCTTTTGTGTGTTCCGCCTTGTGTGTGCACCGCCTTGTGTGTGCACCGCCTTGCCTGTGGCCCCTTGAATAACAAGACTCCTGCGGTGGCTACACACCGCCTTTTGTGTGTTCTGCCTTGTGTATGCACCGCCTTGCTTGAGGCCCCTTGACTAACATGACTCCTGCGGTGGCCACAGACCGCTTTTTGTGTTTACCGCATTGTGTGTGCAGCGCCTCGCCTGTGGCCCCTTAAAGAACAAGACTCCTGCGGTGGCCACAGGCCGCCTTTTGTGTGTTCTGCCTTGTGTTCGCCCCGCCTTCTGTGCGTACTGCCTTGCGTGTGGCCCTTCAAAGAAAATTTCTTCTACGCACCACCTAACCATTCTTTGCTAGGGCTCCCTTCTCGCCCAAACACCTCCACCCCATCTGCAAAGAGGAGACCAATGCAAGCACAACAGCAAGCACAAAACACGGACTGCGACCCATGGTTAGTGATTGCTACCACTCGAGTCCGATGTGTTGCTGCACCATATGCAGCGCCAAAGTCAACACGTTACTATGAACAGAAGAACGAGTATGGACGCAGGGTGCCAAGCATGGCGGCACACCAAAGAATGCAGAAGACAAGCGACAAGCCACCGCAGTAGGAACACAATACCACGGCATAGCGGCCCACGCAAAAGGTGCCATATATGATGGACTCAAACAACAGAGGACACAGGTGAAAACTTAAATACAGTGTGTAACCAATGGGCACCATGTGCCAATGGCACCATGGGAGCGATGAATGCAAGTAGACGGTGATGTAAACAGCACGTACTGACACCGCTCACCGACTACTCCGGAACACCAACCTTCGGCTGCTGCTTCTCCACGGTCTTGTTCGGCAGCAAGAAACTTTTTGGCGGCACCAGCTGCACGCGCTTAGTCCAGTCGACTTGCTCCACACCATACTGCTGCATAATGGGGGTTGGGCCACGCACAGGCAACAACACGATCCACAGCGAAGGCAGTGGTGCCATGGGGGACTTCCTTGTCAGCAGCAGCAACATCCCCTCATACTGAAAGCGCAGCAGCACGGCCTTACCTGTTGCAAGGACAAACAGAGGAAAGTAAAGAAGAGATGTATTGCGACCAACAAAAGGCCCGTTCACAACGCATGTGTAGTTGTACACATTCAATGTACTTGGGCACTTCACTTGCCCCTTGCCGGAGATGCCCTTCATCACCGGGCGGATCGCAATGGGTTCGTTGCCACGCAAGCGCAACAAGAAGAAGGTCACAATTTTGTCGTAGTTCGCCACAGACAAACCAGAGGGTGGCTCCCGCAACCTTTGGAAGTCCTACGCCTCTTTGTCCGCATCCCACTCCTTGAAACCCGCAGCTTCAATACTAAGGGTCCTCAGCTGATTCCAGACGCCCTCCGACATTACCACTTCATGGTGCCTCAACTTGTCGGGGACTAGAAAGACAAAACATACCCATGTGACGAAAGAAAACGTGATATGCGTAAAGTGTCAAGGAACCTACGGAGCAGGAACACAACGAAGCAGGAACCTTCGCTATCCTTCTACTGTGCAACGGCCTTAGGGGCACGGCCCGGTGGGAGGGGTGCAGGAGCTGCTGCCTCATCTGGCATCGCATCGTCACCATGCAATTCACCTTCGTCAACAGTGGCCTCTTTTTCCGCGGCTGGATCACCTACAATGATAAGAGTAACATAATGGCAATATCGAACGGAGAAGTGCTTCCAAGGCGTTAGGTTACCGCCACACACCTGCAGCACCAACAGGAGAACCACAGGAAGACGTAGATTCGGCACTGGATGGGGACAATGGATCGTCCTTCCCTCTCAAATTGGTGGCAAACAGCTGCTTCGCGATACCGTCCACGTTGGGCTGATCAAGGGCCACTCGCTTTAGGGCTGGTGAGGATGTTGCTGACGCTGGACTTGTGGGCTGCGCGCGCTTGGACCCAATGCGCCGCGAGACGGAGCCCATGGCCACGTAACCAGACGAACCCGATGCCGTTGACGTAACTGGGCGTGCCAGATGTGCGATGGGGTTGTTAGCCGGGAGCGTGTTGGGGGAAGGCGACGCATGCGTCATTGCCCGATGCAAGGCCGCCGATTGCCGCTGAAGGAAGTTCAACAAGCTAACGGCAACTGTCGGCTCAACGATCAAAATAATCCAAGTAAGGGGATCCTCCAGCTGCTCCTCACGTGCCATAGTTGGTGCAGAAGGCTTCAAGATGCCAGCTGGGTCGCCCCCTGCCCCCAGGTAGCGATTGTGGGCCTCACAAACGTTCCAAAGCAGGAAGAAGAACCGGACATCATTCATGGTAGGTGCAATGTACTTGAAGCGCGACAACCATACGAGGAGCTGCTCGCACGCCTCACTGTTGACGGGTTCCAAGGCAGGGATGTCATCTGCATTGTACTTCGTACACTTGTGGTTCACCTCGTGGAACCTATGAGCAACAGAAGCAGAAGCTTCATCCATGCATTGCATGTATCCTTGTTATGGCAAGGTATGAGGATTGCCAGTATACCTGTCCACAAACCAAGTCACGTCCCCCAAAGTCGAAACCTTGTGCTTGCGAACGCATTGGTCGCAGTGACAAGCGTTGTCATACCCAGCGTAATGAATGACGACACCATCCTCCCGCAGAGCGTGGACACAGTTGAGGACATCGTGCGTAGACTCCGGCTGTATCAATTCCGACAACTCAATAATGCAGTTGCAAGGCCGAGCAGTTGCTAGCAGACCCGACGTCTTGCCCGGGTGCACAACGAAGGTCTTCGTGCAACCCTCGTCGCTCACTGTGCTTGTAGTCTTGGGCTTCTTCGGCTGTTGTTGTTGCTTGGCCCGCGTACGGAGGGCAATCACCTCATCTTCTTCATCATCGCTCTCATCCAAAAGATTGGGAACGACCGGTTGATCCACAGGTTTATGCTCACGGCAGTAGGCAGAACCAGTAGTCTTGTCAGGCCATTGGGAGCATTGCAAAGGGATGTTCAAGCCTGTTGTTGGATGTAGTCCCCGCTCACCACATTGATGTTGACACACACGGCGGCAAACCTTCTCGTGCCCGTCCAGAATCACCACCTCCTCAAACCTCTGGAGAGCTGCAGTAAGGTATGCCACTTTGTCGTCCCCAGCCTTCTTGAAACTCATGTGCCTCACATGCTGGGGCCCCGCTGTTGTGCACCTACACATGACGCAAACAAGAGATGGTAGTTGTCCACTCACCAAACCGAAGGGTAACACCACTGTAGTAAACACACACCTATGGTGCCGCGAAGGCATTCCATTAGTTCGGATGCGGGTGTTCAACATCTCAAAGAGTGTGTCATCCCGGAGATCCGTATCGGGCATGACGTCCTGCATCATCTGCTCTCGGTGATAGCGCATGGCCCAACGCAAGAACAAACCCTTCTTCAAAATCTTTGGTGGTATCCCCAACACAAGACCTTGTGTGTGGAAGCTAGCATGTTGCAGCGTCAACCTCACTTCCGTGTCATCAATGTCGCGCTTGCGCAAGACGGACCTAAATATTGCACAGATGTTGCGCACTGTAGGCACACATCTTGGAAATGGACGCAAAAACGGACGTTGCACACACCTATTCGTGACCATCATGTATGGCCGTTCCTCGGTGAGTCGATAGGAATTACCCCCAACGGTGAAACCATCGTAGGTATAGTGTATGTCGCACGAAGTACAGGTGCCCTTCACAAGTTGAATATCCTTCCGCCTCCCCTAAGGAAGAACGGGAACGAATATGGTACTTACAACATTGGCAGACCGGATTACATCGTACGCGGAATGAGCACCTCAGCATTCCCCAATACTTCCAGAGTGGTAACAGGGGCTGCTTCCAGATTCCCACTGCACGCGTGGCAGGCATCACAGAACGGCAACAAATACATCGGCGGGTGGTATGTCAACTCCAAAACGCCACATTGACGCAAGCGATTGAGGGCGCGGAACACATGCATCAAAGTTGCCTTGATTCCCACGGTCTGCAAGTCTACCAACAGTGCGTTGATGGGCCTTGTGGGCCAAGGATGCGACCAGAATTGCCTATAGTGCTCTGCATAGCGAGCAACATATGTTGCAACCACGTCCTCGGCTGAATCGTAATTCATGGTGATGCACAAGGTCCTGTAGAATGGGTGATGGAAAAGCCGTGGTCACAAATGCACAGGCTGCATGATGCCCTTGCCTTGTAACTTGCACTTGTAACCCTGTAAACCAGTCTCACTTGTAACCCCGCAGAAAACGCGGAAAATCGCGACGCAACAGACGCAACGATCAGAATTGGCCCACTTGTGGGCAAGGTGGCTACGTCACCCCTGCCTACGCCTACGCCTATGAGAAAGGAAAGGAAGAAAGAAAGCCCCTGAATGCCTCCTTCTCGAGCCAGTAAAAAGCTCGAGCAAGGAACTTCAAGCCCCTGATTGCCTCCTCCTCGAGCCGGGGTATGAAAGCTCGAGGCAGGGATCTTCAAGTGCCGGTCTCGGCGAATTGGCTACATCTCACCATGATGGTTGGGGCCCAAAAGAGGGCGGAAATGCTACATCACCCCTGCATTCTCGGGGGTCCCCAAAAGAGGGAACAAAATCAGAAGTCAAAACCTACGCCGGGGGTCACCCTGATGCACCACGCAACAAAGCGTGGATTCAAACATTGTCCCGGTTTCCTCAATAGCACCGGACGGTTGGGGCCCAAAAAAGGGCGGAAATGCTACATCACCCCTGCATTCCCGGGGGTCCCCAACAGAGGGAACAAAATCAGAAGTCAAACCCTACGCCGGGGGTCACCCTGATGCACCACGCAACAAAGAGTGGATTCAAAGATTGTCCCGGTTTCCTCAATAGCACCGGACGGTTGGGGCCCAAAAGAGGGCGGAAATGCTACATCACCCCTGCATTCTCGGGGGTCCCCAACAAAGGGAACAAAATCAGAAGTCAAAACCTACGCCGGGGGTCACCATGACGCCCCTAGGGGCCCCTAGTATACCAAAGTATGGGTCTCTAGTACGGCCAGACGCCCAAATAGCCACCGCTAAGGAGCGGGGAGGCGGAATCAGAATTGGCCCACTTGTGGGCAAGGATGGAGCAAGGTGGCCATATAACCCCTGCCGCCTAGGGGATCCCCACCGCCTCAGAGCGGGGGGCAGAATCATAAAAGAGCCCACAAGAAGGCAAGGTGGCTACATTACCCAATTGGGCGCCTTCGGCGCCCGTTGGCTCCTTGGGCCCATACCTTTGACGACTAACTGTCGGCCGGAGGCCCCTGAGGGGGGGGGGTTGGTTGGCGTCCTAGGACCCGCGGAGTCGCCCCCCCCCTACCCCCCCCCTACCTGCCCCACCTACCTTCTCCCCCCTACCTCCCCCCCCTACCTCCCCCCCCTACCCGCCCCCTACCTCCCCCCCCTTACCCCCCCCTACCTCCGCCCCCTACCCCCCCCCTATCTCCTTCCCCTACCCCCCCCACCCCTCCCCTACCTCCAAAGTAGGGGGGGCGACTTCGTGCGATATATGATGGTGCACAACGTCCCAGGACAACGGAGCAAACCCTAACGCCTCAGCAACGGAGGCCACCAGAACGGCAGAAGACCCCAGAGCGCAGGAGGACGCCGGACAGGCCCGGAACGCCAGACAGACGCCGTTCGAGATCTAACAACAGTCGGCGGTCGTGCTCCGTCGAGAAGAATCAGTGCAAGACATGTGGCAAGTCCGGGCATTGGCAAGACAAGTGTCCCAATACTGTCACCAACAAGTAGGATTCTGGCAGGGTGACCTAAGCAAACCGAAGGCACCAGTTTTATTGGGTCTGCAGGAAGCTAGACGCGCCCAGGTGCCGTGCCAGACCGCAGCCAGTTGAAAGGCAAGGACGGTCGGAATTCTGTATGTTGATGCTAATAGGATCCTCCGACATCAGCAAGTCTGTGCCGCTGATCTGTGCACTATAGATATGCGCGATATTCAAGACGAGGCTTTGAAATCACTGCGCAAGCTTAGAGCCAAATCGGCGGGGGACTGTCGAGAGCTCACCACACAGATCAAATTCCAGTTTGCAGATGCGCTGGCATTGCCAAACGTTTGAATTGCTGCCCTTGCTGACATGGGCTGTGAAGTTATGGGTGTTATAGGCATGGAGCTGCTGAAGCAACATTTGACAGCACTCCAATGAGCGCCCATACCAGTTGTGTAATTGACCACTGGCAAAGCACCATTGCCTAGGGACAGTCAAGGAGTGTAGGTTAACTTGAGTTTACCCCTTTTTACTCCTGAGGGGACTAAAAGTTTCAAGTGCACGATACTGCTGTTGGGCCACGGCTGATTTTGGGGTATCCATTTTTGTTGTCATACCTGCTGGCGGTTGCACCAGGGCAAGAGGCATTGGTACAGGTCAAGGGCTTCTTTCGTCTGTTGCGTACTCCTCGTTACCAACATGGTAAACCCCAGTCTGTACATACACCCACTGCCATGGTGCAGGTGGCCAAACCAAAGACTGCAGATCCGCAGTGTGCGGAAGAGAATCCAGTCAACAACACAAGTGGTGAAGCTGCAGGAATGCCACATCCAATCCTCAAAGTAAAGCCAAAGAGGGTCTCATTTGATCTGCACTTGGAGTGTCAATATGCGTTCCGCCGTGAGGGCGCTTGTGGGAAAATGACCTTTGTATATACGACGTCTCTCAAGGGGCCACAACAGTCTGTGTGCCCTTACTATGGACCTTCTGCAGTTATGAATACTCCCCAGGGGAGAGGCTTTCCGCGTAGGGGGGGGAGTGATCGACCCGGAATTTTCTTTGCTTTGTCCAACAATTCAATTTGGAGAAGGACTCGATTGAGAAACCCCCGCCTGAGCCAGCGACTCCCATGGGGTTGCCAGGCACCAGGAGTTTCAGTGAGCCTGAGGTCGGACAAGATTATGTAGCAGGATTGCATGTGTATCTGTCCCCCCTTGTGCATGAAGCCACAGTACCTTCTTATCCTGACCCCCCCTCCCCACCTTCCTTCACAGCTATTTTGGAGACTCATACGCGCAAAAATCCATTGAACGTGAAACTATTAAGCGCTGTCGCCATCATCCCGACAAGGGGATCGCAAGGGGCAGCCGGATATGATTTATATGCCCCGAGAGCAATTACTATACCGTTGCAACAACAGGTGTGCATCCCTCTGGATCTTGAGTTTCAGTTGCCTGTGGGAACCTATGGCAAGATACATGATCGCTTAGGGAATGCAGTTAAACACCCACTGAGGGTTGGGGCGGGTGTCATTGACTGCGGTTTTCAGGGCAACGTAGGCGTTGTTGCTCTAGAATGAGGATCTGACGCAGTTTCATGTGCATCCTGGAGACAAAATTGCGCAGATGACAGTAGAACTTAATCTGTTGCCAAAAAAGCGTGGGTCTGATGGATGGGGATCCACTGATCAGCCATGGCCAATTACCAAAGTCTGCAAGGAGGGGTTGGGTGTACCGCCCCTCCGTGCCCCATTGTTTCCAAAATTGCATTATCCCCTCCCTAATGCCGCTGCAGACAACGTTCCCCTGATCCATCCCCATTGTCCACCTTGACCCTCATGGCATACACAGTTTATGTCGCCTTTTTGTTTTTATGTGCTATACGTGATTGGTACTGCCTGCAGGGCAGCTGCGGTACGAACAGAGATGGTGAGTAACAGTCTTAAGGAGTATATGGGCCCTGTGACGCGAGCTCAGCAGGCCCAGAAACAGTCAGTAGTGGTATCTCCGGAGTCAGATACGTACTCAGACACGCCACTCCAGCCCATGGCGGTTGATGTGGGTGGGGCTTTGTTTGTGGTTTGTATGCCAGCAATTGTGTCTGCGTTTATCTCATGGGTTAGAGTCATCAGAGACCAATCTCCGCTGCCAGGGGATCGCCCCCGCATTCCTAATCAGAAATCCCCCTCAATCATTCCCAGGGATGCTGAGAGGAGGTCGGGTGCTCCGGGCTTACCCGTTGGGATAGCCGCCCTGTTGGACAGAGCGCTTGTGGACGCCGTCCCAGGACAGCCACATACCTCGCGTCGTGGCGTAGCTGAAGTTTACACTGTAGGGGTTCATGATGACCAGTACGGTATCACGTCAGGGGCAGACTCAGAAGGGCCCTCCGCTCACTCTGAAGTGCGCCGCATGTGGGGTTCGGCCCGCATGTCGCCTAACAATGTTTCCTGTCACGTGGTACAGGTGGAACCGGACTGTTGTGATTTACAGCAGTTGGATCCATAAGCGTACTAGTGTGAGACAGCACAGGGTGGAGCTGACCCTGTTCTGAGTTCAGTCAGAAGGAGTAGGAGAAGTAATATACCAACTGAGACAGCAGCATTGAGGCCAGTGTGGCGTATTGCAGCTCAGGGTAAGAAAACACAGACACGGGACAAAAGACTTCGGAGTAAGAGGATGGAGAGAGAAGTAGCAGTGAGACAGTGTGTAGTAGATCGCATTATGCCGTGGATCCAGACAGCTACAGTGTTTGTTGAGTGTCCACCGCTGAGAGATGCATTTGCAAGCAAATCTTTAAAACGGTTTGATCGCTTTTGGGATCGTCAGAAGGATGCCTCGTTTCAGCGCTGAAAAGAGGATCATTTGTGGTTACACCCCCCCAGCCCGCCGTGGGAATAATACGACTCTAAGTTTCTCATTTGATGGGGCGCAGGATGTGGCCATTCAGCCTGTGCCTAGGGATGTAGCGTGGTGGTGGGACCTTGGAGAAGTTGCGCTGGACTGGATAGACATCCCAATTGGTTCCCCGCTGTTTGAGGACGCACAGCGCATGGAACACACAACAAAGTGTGATTACTGAATTTCGTTGTTTGATGCTTTTTCCAGTGATGCGGAAGGGGAAGAGTGGGGTGATCCTGAGGACGTAGTTTCTGATCCCGATACAGTGCCAGCTTACAAAAAAGGCTGGAATTCTGAAGATTGGGACTCCGCCCGCACTGTAGCCCCCCCCCCTCCCCTCACAGAAGCACTTTCGACCTGCGTGGTCGAAACCCCACACCATCTCACCTCCTGCGGCCTGCTTCTGGTGCTGAAACTGAATCTGACGATGACTCCTCTGATCGTCACAGGATGTGTCGCGGGATGAAGCGCAGACTACACCGGGAGCAAGCAAAACGCAAGAGGCGTCAAGCAATTGTAACAAGTCAGGGCATTGGGGCCTCTCAAGAACTTTCTGGAGGATCTATACTAGACTCCTCCAAGCTTCAAGATCCTAGAACACTAGGATATTTGCTCATATTTGGCTTATATTCCAAGCCTATAGCTTACTGCTAGACTCTACTGCTCTTAGGTACACTACAGAGAGCAGAGATCTAGGATACATTAGTAGCCATACATGAATAATCACATCCCATATGCTTATATTGTGATTTCATCATGTTTTATGCTATTTTAGAAGGTTCTAATGTATTAGAAGCTATTTTGAAGCTATTTCGAAGCTTCAGATGGCCTGTCGCGACTGTCGCCGTCTTTTGCCGCCGACAGCAATTTACGTAATGTTGACAGGGCCTGTGATAAGATAGACTACTCAGAAAGTTGCTAAAATATAGGTTTTATTGCCTTTTGGATGAGAATTTATTGTTATATCACTTTCCTTGTTATTTAGGCATGTGAACCCGTATTACTGGACCAGCCAGTTGGTCCAGCTCAATGTTCGTTCACGACTTCGTCTTCTTGCTGTTGCCTGTGTCCTGTACTTGCCAACAAGATCAATTGTAATGGAGAACATTGGAAACAATTTGATTTTTAAGTGCAAGACAAGGAAAATGGGTTTTCTATATGCACCCAAGCACAAGCATATGACAGTCCAGTAATCTGAAGTTCCAGCAGGTCGACGACGACGAGGACGACTAGCAGCAGCTGGGCCAGCGTACGCTGTTCAAGTAAAGTGAGTTCCTTGCTTGAATTTATTAAAACGTTCAAGAAACTTTGAACTCTTGAAGGTATACTTCCTCCTATGGTCAAAGAACCTACAAATAAATTCGAAGACTGGAGGAGCGTAGCATGAAGCGACCTTAACGCAAATACGACGACGCCAGAAGCATCAGAGGAGTTCGAATGGGCGTCCAGTGGGCTTATTTCATTGAGTTTGGTGAAGATTTTGAAGGATTTTAACTTAACAAGAAGTTTCAAAAAAGTGGTGAACTTGGACTACATAAAGCGCTTTGCCAGAGCTTCAGCGACAACGACGACGACTTCTACGACGACGACGTGTTGCGAGAGCGCTGCCAGCGAGCACCTGCAGGCTCTCTTGAGGCTCTTTGAGGCCTAGAGCTATTGATTGTGTGGCTTTTGTTTGCTGCATTTTGCATGCTTGTTGTTTTGCTTCTCAAGGCTTTACTTCTCCTTGCTTACGGTCCCTCTGGTTGACCCTATGTCAAGGGAAGGGGCAACAGCGACGGTCCGTGACTATAAATTCCCACCCAAGTCACTGTGCACCCTCCTTGGAGCCCAAAAGCTTTGATTCCTTCATGATTTCTTTCATCTCTTTCATCTATCAAAAGGCCAAAAATGTCGAAAATGGCCTACTTTAACTTACGCATAACTACGCGCCAGTGCGTCGAATCGCGCCAACTAAAGCGCTGTTGTAAAGTAGACAGCGCTAGCTTTCAACTTCCCAAGGGATTTTTTCCGTGTTTTTTTCAGGATGACCCATGAATCACTTTTTGCCCCACCCTCTAAAACACCCCAAAATGACATTTGGTGTTTTACGCATATCTTTGCGCCACTGCGCTGAAAAAGTCTAAACCAAGTATTTTTCAAAAGTAGACAGTCTCACGCTCCAATCGCCCACTTCACTCCACTTTGATTCAATTCTTGCGCTATTTTGTTGATCCTCAACAAAGTCACCCATAAACCACACCCCAAAAACCCCTCAAAAGTGCCGTTTGTGCTTCCTTCATATCTCCCTGAGAAAAGAGGTTTGGGGTTCGACATTATTTTTCTAAACAACACTGAAGCACGTGCTTTCGAATCCTGAGTCATGTTTACTTTCAGAAAATAAGAATGGCTATGGTAAAAATGCAACCAGTTACTACGCGAACCGCTTGGTCAAAAATCATGCAAAATTGTTTCGGAGGTTTAATCATTTCTCTGAGACCATCGTGAGTTCCAACCTGAACCAAGGTGTTTTGTGAACACTGGAGCATGGAGTTTCGAAAACATATTTACTTTGAATTTCTGCGGTCCAG
Source organism: Eutreptiella sp. 'Long Island Sound 2002' (assembly GCA_964036045.1). NCBI lineage: Eukaryota > Euglenozoa > Euglenophyceae > Eutreptiales > Eutreptiaceae > Eutreptiella > Eutreptiella sp. 'Long Island Sound 2002'. Next base: position 83,409,380 of record OZ038379.1, on the reverse strand, counting down.
AATGGATTTTCCCCATGGCAATTAACTTAGTGCATGAAAGCATTTTTTCAATTTTTGTGTGGATGAATCTACAAGAAAAAGACCCTTCTCAGAGCTTATGGAGAGTTGGACAGTCATCAAAGCTGTTTTGGAAAGGTAATGGTGTCTATGTTGCAGATATCTAATCATTGGATTTTATTGAAAATGGGATGACAGTGAAAAAGTTCGGTTTCTTTTTGCTTTTTTGATGGTTTTTCAGCGGGTGTGTCATGTGAGATTCATGTGTCTCCCCCGGACTTCTATTCCTCTGAGCCTATGATGAGTTGGGGCAACATCAAATATGTTTCAGAAACCTGAGGACATGCCCTACACAGTGCAGATATTCCTTCCCTGATATCCCAGCAACATAATACAGAAAAAGGTGCAGAGGTTGGGCATTTTCAAGAAAAAACATTGTGTTCGGTCATTGTTTTGTAAAGCCATTCGCGACTTCTGTGTTCTTCGAACCTTGAATCATTGTATGATATTGCAGTTTGTGATTGTTTGCATCAGTTTTGATTCATTCTGACTAGGCTTAGCCTAGGTAGAAAGGTAGATACTTTAGAATTACTTTAGACACGCAATAAATAGTGAAACATTTTGTTGTCTTTTTGGACCACAAAACAAACTTGGCCACAACCATTAACAGACCGTTTGCATCCGCCACATTCACCGTCCAAGCCTTTCCCTTCGACTCCCCAGGCTGAGTACCTCAGTTCGGCTGGCCCGTTGTCATGGGGACAAAGAAGGCGTGGGGCTTGTTGCCACCAGGGAGTAGGGAGGCAAATGACGGATGTGAGCGGAAGGCGGAAGAGAAGACTCAATGCAGGAGCACCCCAGTGAAACATTAAAAGACCGCATTCGACCAAACCATTGGCATTGACCGCTCTCGGGGTCCTTCTGACCATTCTCCGATGAGAGAGGTTGGTGGTGGTAACTGGTCGCCGAAAGAGGTTGCAAAACTTACTTACTTACTTACTCTAGCTAACTAGCTAGCTAACTAGCTAGTGTAGGAGGTGCATTGATTTTTTGGTATTACCCTAATACTAACGGTTGCGTAAGCAACTTAATGTCTCTGGTCCTCCCCCTGTAGGGCAGGGTGGTGAGGAGAAGTGCCGCAAGGCGCTGGTACTGTAATAGAGGTAACCGTTCCAGTAGGTGCAGGCGAAAATGTTAGTGTGCAATGCCATATAACTGATTTTCATCTCCTTACGGTACCGCCCGACTTAGTTCAATGTAGTTCTGAGCACGGTCCGTGCCCCATCATGGGTTGCCGAGACTCTGCATAGACTGCATGACTTCTGGTCACGGTCCGCCACTCATGCGTGTGCTGAGACCCTTTCCCGAAGCCTGAATTTGTCAAGCTATTTCATTTGAGCACAATTGCATTTGAGCTAGGAAGTGATTTGTCCTCATTTCATTGTACCATGCATCTCATCCTTCGCTGCATGGCCGTCAAGGCAAGCGTTTGACTAGTGACGTATTCTACTCTCCATTCGGATTGCATTTCATTCATTTCGTTCAGGAAGGTCACTCATTCATTGCATTTCACTTTGCAAATCTTACATTTCATACTTATTGCATTACTTCCTTATTGCAAGGGCTTGCCCATACCGCCAACATGCAATATGGTCCGTAATTGAGCTGCCCTACGTAGTTCTATGAGCACCTTTTGCTCAAGAGACCCCGAGTTTTGGATCGCAGCGACGAACAATCAATTCGTATCCACTCAACTTTTGTTGATTAACTGCAAGTTGTGAGGAATGAATCTCTTTTCCAACCCTCGCGATCATTGACTTAGGTCATTTGGTCTAAAGAACTAGTTTATCCTCAAATTTGCTACCGAACCACTACGGGTACGTTCCGCTTCGTTAACTTTCGCTAGATCGCCTGGTATAGCCTCAATTACCGGGTTTGAGAGTGCTCAATTGAGTGTCTGTAGTCTACCACATTACATTCTCTATCCCCCCGACCAGACCATCAGCATGACAGCCTTACTTGGATTTTTCACACATTCCCTCTGAAGCCGGTTCGGACCCCCGTGGCCATCTTGGGGTCACTTGGGGTGTGTATCTATGTGCCCGCAACCCGCCATTGGCTGATATCATACTCTCCCATCCACCTGACCTAACCCGATGTGATAGTGTGATAGGTTTGGTCATTGCGGCTATGAGCGGCAATATTCAGTACCGAGGCGCCGCCAGCGGAGATCTATATATCAGAATATCAGGAATCAACAGGGTTTTATTATCATAATGTTTCCGTAATTTTTCAGCCTTTCGTTCTGATGGTCAATGTATCGGCGACTGTCAGTTGGCTCGCGATTTTGCGTTAACCGATTGGTTAACTGTTATTTCCAGATATTTTGGCGGATACTCCGTTGAAGGGTCAGATTTCATCAGCAAAGGGTTCGTTGCTTCCGCAATTTTCTAAATAAGCACTCGAAATTTTAATCTGAATTTTTCGCGATGTCGAAATCGGATTTTCGACTTCGACATCGCCGCACTTGATTTGGACTTCTTCGAGTGGTCATACTCTTTTCTCTATGCCTGAATCAGGTTTCCCTTATACTTGCCACCCATTTGACTTGGAGATATAAGGGAAACAAAAGTGAATCGTGGGACCACTTTCAAGGGTCATATCTACGCGCGAATGTGAGGAAAGAGAAAAAGGAAGGTTGGGTTGCAAGCGCCTCTGTCTCAACTTAATTTATGAAGCATCAAACGCCTTTGGTGTATACACATGCTCGGTGTAGCAAGGGATAATGGTCAAGAGGGTATAAAGTGATATATAACTCTTGGACCGTGCAACCGAATATTTTAATGCCACTTTCGAGTGTACCGCATGAGTGTTGGGGTTGCATAGATACTTTCCTTTTTGACGTGAAGTTATGTCCATGGAGGGACATGGCATATCATGGTGGGAGCCACTTTTGAGGGTATATTTTATATGCATGGTATATGTCTTGATATGCTCACGCCCATGTTATATATCTTCGTGTGGCCGAAGAGAAGGGGAGCCACACGTGACCAGGGCCTTGCCCATGTCCCAATTGTGGAATTCAAAGCGCTAGACCAAGTCTACCGCATATGTATTGCTCATGGTATGTTTGGCAAAGAGATCCATGAGTGCACTCCCATTTTCATGGGGCATGTAGATATGGGTGGCGAAGGTATCTACATGCGCCAGATTGGGGATCCAAGTGGGGGAATTGTTTGTAAATGGTTCCAATCATCTGTGTATTGAACCATGAGCGGATATCATGGGTGAGCATAGAGATATACTATCATGACAACTTTGTATTTGGTCATATTTTCATGTTTTTGACATCAATTTTTGCTCATTTTTGCGTTTTGTGTACTTACCTGGTCAGCGAACAGCAAGAAGCCTATGGAGAGTCGAACCATGGTATGTTGTTCATATGTTGGCATATGCTTTGGAGTTGAACACCACCATATGCCGGATTGCTTACTCCATTTGGCTTGGCGCACGAAGGATCACAAGAATTGGTCTCAAGATCATGGGCTGACTTGGGCAGTGCGTGGCGCCCACATCTGAAGGGGTTTCGAGGGTAAAATGGGGATATGCATGGGCATTGGTCTTTGGTCTCTATCCTCCACTAATACTAGACTTCGATTCCATGCATGCTTTGAGCCTTCGGATAAGTAGTAACCACAATTTTGAGCATATATTTGATATCTGGCCAATATGGTGTGAATTGGCAGTTTTTTGGCATGTTATGAGTTCAAACTCATGGGGCATATCTCCAAGCCCATTCGACTCCAAGTCCAACCAAGGTTATGTCAGGGTAGGGCATGGTCCTGAGTGCCACTCTAGGCCATGACACGCCACCCCCCCCTTTGGGCTAGGATTTAGAGGCTTGGGAGTGAACACATTTTTTGGGGTTTATGTAGTGACTTTTGGTACATGGCATTTAGCCATCTTATTGGACTGGATTCAGGGCATCATGTTGGTGAGTCAAGGGAAGGTCTTGAGTCCAGGGAATGATGGGTCTATGGCTGTGATTGTGCAAGTTTGCATCTCTTCCCAACTTTGCATCATTTGTGTTCATATGCCAATTTCAGGGCTTTCTTCCTTGGTGCAATTCTTGTACATGCCCGCCATCGTGAGACAATCGATGTGCTGAACGGAAGCCCGCAGCCTGATTTGGATTGTGAATTGGGTTATTGCTATATTTGTGGGATCTGGTTGCTATTCAGGGTTGAAGGAGGATTATATTTTCTATATTTTTGGATTTGGACCTTGGATTTTGAGGATTTTGAGAAATGCAATCGTTGATCCGGAGTAAATCAGCATGGGTAACAGGCGGAAGGGGCACAGCGGGGGCCGGTCCTGGTAGGGACCTTCTTTATGGTAGCAGAGGCTTACCTGCTGCCCCTACCAACCGCCGACCCGGGGACTTGGGCCCTTATGAGCCCTGCCCAAGTACGCCCCGGGTGCGTATTGTGGACTCGGTGGAGACCACGCCGGAGATTGGAGCCATAGAAGAACCGAGACGTTCAAGAGCATGGCGAACTCCGGAAGTTGAAGCCCGAAGAGAAGTACGACATTCGGGAAGAGGAGGACGTGACATGGAGGACCTGGTCTCCATGTGCGAGCGTCGCTGCCGAAAGGCATGCAACCTCCGCTCCGCCGCGGAGGACTCTGATGAGGCCTGCCATTCAGGCAGCAGTGGAGGACGGGCCCCGCGCTACCGGAAGCGCGGGTCACCCAAGTCCGCGGCAAGGGACGCCGGGGCTATGGACACGGAACCCAGCCCGGTCAGGCTCTGGGAATACGAGGGGCACTCCAAAGGCTATCGGACAGCCTACGAGCCACCCTCGGAGTCGGAGACGTCCGCGCTGATCGCCAGGGCGCATACGGTCCCCGAGCCCGCCCTGAAGCACGACGCCGAGGGCTTGGAGAGGCCAGCCAGGGCCCGGACGGCGCCTGTGCCCCGGCACACGGGACCAGAGACGGACGCCATAGGCGATACGCCCATAGGCGATGAGTCTGAGGTGCCGGGAACCGCAGGATGTGCTGAATCCGGCGGAAAGCACGCTGCGTGCCACTGCGAGCACGTGTCCTTCCTCATGGGCAAGTACCCGAAGATGGGGCCGGACGCCATCGTGCATCGTCTTGACCGCCTGGACAACGCCAAGGATGGTCTAGAGGAGGACGTCGCGGGGATCCTGGACGACCAGTCGGCCGTGGAGAAAGACATGGAGGAGCTGCGAGCGGAACGGGACCGGTATTGGGAGAATCTGGAGCTGGCCCTGGAGAAGCAGCAGCGAGTGGTGGACAGCCTCCTCCACCTGGTGGAGGACATGTCGGGACGCCTGAAAAGGCTGGAGGAGCTACAGCCCCTCGCCTCGGGTCCGGAGCTCCGGGCAAAGCCGGCCGCGGTAGAGCTGGTGGAGCGGGTTAAGACCCTCAGGAGCGCCATGGAGAAACCAATGGGCGGCCCTGCAGAGGCACCATACGCGCCTCCGCGTGTTGACCCGGGTGCGCTGCCGTTTGTTCCCATGTTCAGCGAATCCACAATGCTCGGGGAACACACGGCACCGGCTGGGTCCATGCGGGAAGGGCACGTAACCACGGACCCGAGGAGCCTGACGGTACAGGTGTCGTATGCCGCCCAGGATGTACCGATCACGACGAATATGGTAGTGTATGCGGAAGAGAAGATCGAGAACCACACCATGCAGGGGCGAACCATGGGAAGCGCCGACGGACATGGTCGAGGTCATCCAGGCGGAAACCTGTGGGCGAAGGACCCCAATACGGGGATATGGACGGCCGATGGAGCAAATCCTTCCCGCATTCCAAACCCCATGGGTTCAGGCCCAACTGGACCGCACTCCATGGAGGAGAGGGATGTACGGGGAGTGTACTCACACCCCCCGGCCACAGGTGGTATCCGTCTCTGTGGAGTGGTGGCTGGAGACGTCGGAGACGCCGTTAAGGATTGACGACCTCAGGGGAATCAAAATCCCCTACTACGATGGCAACCCCTCCAACCTGGATGACTTCATCCTGGACTGGGAGGACTTCGCCGAGGAGGTCGTCGGCGAGATGCGGGGAGCGCCGCGAGATAAGTGGGTATGCCGGACATTCCCACACCGGCTGTCGCTGGACCTGAAGGAGGAGCTGCGGGATCAGATCAGGGAAGGACTGATCAGGACGGAACAGGCCTGCCTCCAGTGGTTGGAGGATGAGGAGCGGGTGGACGCTCCGAATCAGAAGCTGGAGGACCTGTGGTCCATTCCACTGCCGCTGGACCGCGGTGAGTTGCGGGTCCGGGAGTGGAACCGGTATCTGCGGAAGTACCGCAGATGCCTCAAGCTGGTGGAAGACTGGAACGAGGCCAGTGAAATCCGCCATTTGCTGAAGGACGTCCTCCCCGGCAACTGGAAGAGGAGAGTGGAGGACGAGGAGAAGAAGAGGGCGAGGAAGCGCGTGGCGGTGAGGATTATGGCGGCGGAGGATACCCATGCGGGTATCATGGAGTTCTTCAGGAGGAACCTGGGCGAACCCAACCGGATGTTGGGACTGAAGAACGCCGTGTACACGGAGGTGTTTGGAGTTTCCATGGGGCAAGGGTTGCTGCGCCTCAACAAGGTGGAGTGGAGGCGCGGGGAGCCGCTGAGGATGCAAGTCATCTTCGCCCGCATGAGCCTGGACGAGATCGTGAAGTACATCACGGTGGAGTTGAAGCTCAATGCAAAGAACGAGGCCCACGTGCAGGATCGACATGGTCATGGACAACGAGGCCACCGAGAAGACCGCCATCATCAGGAGATCCAGGAGGACACGGCCAGCTCCGCGGAGGATGGTACTGGAAGTGGCCAAGACCACTGGACCGGGTCCCGGGAGGATCACGAGGAGGCCCATTTCTTCACGTTTGTGGCGCACAACGTGAAGAACCATGGGCAGGATCGGTCCAGATGGAGCCAGCTGGGACCCAAGAAGAGCAGAGAGCCAAGGAGGATCGGGAACCCACCGCTCTCGTTCCGAGAGTACAGGTGTCAGCACAACGGGTGTTGGGTCTGTTATGGCAAGGGAAACAACCATGCACATGACCACCGTCAGTGCAAGGTGTATGAGGCGGACAAGAAGGCCTACTTCGCCGCTCACCCCGAGAAGAAGCCCAAGGAGCAGCGGATTTCCGATTGGAAGGCGAAGGGCGGAGACGGGGGAAAAGGCCAAGGCAAAGGCCAAGGAAAAGGCGGAGGAAGAGGCTATGGTGGTGGACCTGGCCAAGACCGACGAGTGAGGTCGATCGAGGAGGTTGCTGAGGACATGTTGAGGACGTTGGAGGAACTCAAAGCCCAGCAACGTGGTGGACAAAGTCCTGGCGGATCGCAGCCGGAAGGGGCTGCGGGAAGCCAAGTCTAGAGGAGCCCCCACGGGTTTGGGACCTCGGAGGTCTCTCCTCCGAAAATCAGTGGAATCCCAGAGAAAGTGAAGGCACATCGGGTGCCGAAGAAGGCTCCAGAAGAGCCAAAACCACTGAGTTTCGCCACTCCCAACCCCTGGAGCGCCCTGCCAAGGGAAGTAGATGTGGGCACGGGACATGGCAAGAAGGAAGGAGCGACCACGGAGAGCCCCGTGGACGGGCAGGACCAACCCAAGATCTACACCATCCGTGACCATACCCTTGAAGTCCTGATGCACCCCGACGTGCTAGAGTTGCATGCCGTGAGAGTCGTCCATACACCTCATGGCGATGAGCGGCAGTTGCACTTGAAAGTGCGAGTACGGTGCGGACGAGAGGAGAAGGTGGTGGATGTGTTAGTGGATACGGGTGCCCAGGTGAGCCTGGTCCGGAGGGGGTTGTTCAAGGAGGAATTCCTGCAGCCCAGCCGGAGACCGGTCCGCCTGAAGGTCGCCAACGGAGAGATTATGGGTGGTGGCACCCATGAGGCCACTATCAGTATGGAATTCTGGGAGCATGAGCGCTTGAACCGCCCTGATCAGGCGAAGAGAAGCACTCTATCCGGGAACTTCTACGTGGCCGACATTACAGATTGGGATATGATCATGGGGTATGATTTCATGGTGGCAAACGCCATTGGAGCCCTTCCCCATCGCGCAACGCTGGTCCGGGAGGATGATGAATGCCTCACATGGCTGTCCACGGACTATGCATGCGGATCATCCCAATGGAATGCTGAGGAAGAGGATCGGATCGTCCAAGCGGTCCAAGCTGTGGGTGCCAAGTCCAGAGAAGACCGTGGAGTTCAGCTCACGGAGTATGGAATGGCGCCGCAGGTGTATACCAGGATGATCCAGACGCTGGGAGCCGAAGCGCCCGAGACGGACGTCTTTGCTTCCCGGGATGCCCCACTTCTGCGGAAGTGTAGGAGGCATTGGCATCGAGGAGACTCAGCCAGGCACAGGCATTGGGGTTTGAAGGAGTGGGGACCCATGTATTGGCATGGCTCCCTGGATAACACCGGACGTACGGTGGAGAAGATCATCGCGGATAGGGCGAAGGGGATCCTGGTCATAACCGGCATAGGATCCACCCCATCACCCTGAACGAGATTTCATTCGGGCCAGAAGAGGAGTTGTTCATCGACGCGAAGGGTGTATCGATGCCCTCCCCGGGTCAAGCGTGGGGTACCAAGGCTTTCCTGGTGGATGGGGCGCAAGCCCAGCCCACGGGTGATGAAGCATTCATCCGTAGGGTGGAGGCGGTGCCCATGAAGGTCATGTTTGAGCCCAAGGAGGGGACGGATCAGCTACTTGATGGCATTGACGTCCTGTCCCACGCCGAGATCGACGACGTCGTCAACTACATGCGGATGGGGATGCACAACCGTGTGGCAGCCAAGAAGAGGCGGGCCATGGTCACATCTCCGCATTGGTGAAATGACAAGATGTTGGTCACCGGCAAGTACGAGAAGGACGAGTTCGTGGCGAGGGTCATGGATCACATCGCGGACCAATACGATGGTCCGGTGGGGTCGGACCCACCAACATGGGACTTTCCAAGAATGGGTGCCGATAGCGACAGTCACCAGCCCGAGGCCGCAAATTTCCGAAGATTATCGGTGGGAAGTGCACCCCACAACGATGAAGACGGCATATCGGACGAGGAGAAGTCAGAGTCGGACCCAGAAGAGGCCTATACCGCAGTGCGGTCGGTTGTATCTATACCGAAGCAAGCGGCTGAAGAGGCCCAGGAGAACGCGAAGGTCGCCGAGCTGAAGGAGAGGCTGATCAAAGCCTATCCGCGGCTATTCAGTGGCGTCGCCAACAAGAACCCTCCAGATGGTGGGAGGTTTGGCACAGCGAAGATCAAGCTGAAGCCGAACCCCAAGATCTATCGTCATCGGGAGTACCAACTTCAGAGCCATCGAGCCGAGGCCATGAAGAAGTTGTTGGCCGAGTTCATTGAGCGGGGATGGATCGAACCCTCCGACAGTGAGTGGGCCAGCCCAGCCTTCATCGTGCCCAAGAAGGAGAAGGGCGAGTGGAGGTTGGTGGTTGATTACAGAGGGTTGAACGAGCAGACCGAGCACGACTCGTACTCGCTTCCCCTGATCGACTCCATCCTCCAAAAACAACAGAAAAAGCGGATTTTCACGGTGTTGGACCTGAAACACGGTTATCACCAGATGCCGCTACACCCGGACTCCAGGCCCTGCACAGCGATGTCGACGCCGCTGGGGCCCATGCAGTGGAAAGTGGTGCCCATGGGCGCCAAGAATGGCAACGCCGCTTTCCAGCGCATGATGGAGGACCTACTCGGTCCTGTCCAGGACTGTGCCGATCCCTTCGTGGATGACATCATCATCGAGTCCGGCACGGAGAACATGACCGAGGACGAGCTCATCGACGCGCATGAGAAGGATCTGCGCCGAGTGCTCAGTGAGTTGGACAAGCACAACATGGTGTGCAAGCCCACCAAAGCCTCACTCTTCGTGAAGGAAGTGGAGTTCGCGGGTCACGTGGTTGGTCACGGGCAACGCCGTCCCATGCCTGGGAAACTGGCGTCCCTGCACCACTGGGAGAAGCCCCAAACCATCAGCGAACTCCGATCCTTCATGGGGTTCTGCAACTACTATTCGGGCTACGTCCGGATGTATGCGGAACTGTCGGGGCCGCTGCACAAGATGCTGCAAGTGGGCAAGTTCGATGGCCGGAAGGGGAGCAAGAAGAAGCTTGCCTGGACCCCTGAGGCTGAGGATGCGTTCAACAGCCTGAAGGAGCGACTCCTGGGGCAGTTGGGGCTGTTTCTGGTGGACCCGGACAAGGGATTCGTGCTCCGGACAGACGCCTCGGATTATGCCGTGGGGGCAGTCCTCGAGCAGGTCCGGGACGATGGGTCACACGTACCCGTAGCGTTTTGGAGTCGGATCCTGGCCGAGGGCCAACGCCGCACATGGACTGCGAGGGAGAAGGAGACGTACGCCATTGTTTGTGCGCTCAGGAAGTGGTCTGGCCACATCGGATTGCAACCGGTGGTGGTTTGTACAGACCATCAGTCCTTGCAGAGCTGGCACAAGGAGCACGACGACACCCCTCGGGACCGGCGGCAAGGAGGGCCCGATGGTATGAGACGTTCGCCAAGTTCGACCTCAGCGTCGTATATGTCCCGGGGAAGGAGAACACTGTGGCACATTGCCTCAGTCGCTGGGCCTACCCCGCGGGCAAGGCGTGGATGGACATATCCAGCCATGGCGACGCCGAGGAGACCGAGGAGGCCAAGCGCATCATCGAGATGGAGAAGGTCATGGAGCAAGAGGGGGTCAAGTGCTTTGTGGTGATGGCAAATCGTACGGACCTGGCCAAGTTCCGGGGTGCCCGCGTCCAAGCTATTCGAGAGGAAACCCTTGAGCAATGGATGGTGGCCCCTGTAGAGCTAGTCAGGTCGGTGCTCACAGAGGACTGGTCGGATGACTACGCGGCATCGGAGCACTGGAGCAAGTACTGGAATGCTGTGAGCGCCCCGTCGGACGACGACTGGCCCGAGGGCTTGACCGAGGATGGGGACAAGTTGTTCCTCAAGGACAAGCTGCTGGTGCCCGAGAACCGAGTGGAGGAGCTCATTGACCATTGCCACAACGCCCAGCTCATGCACCCTGGCCGAGACAAGATGCAGCAGGACCTGGAGTGGCGCTTCAAGTTCCCACCGGGGTACTACGCCATCCTGGATAGGTACTGCAGCGACTGTGCCGTGTGTAGGGCCACGAAGAGCCCCAACCACTCCACAGCGGGCAACCCGGTGTATACGGCTATACCGGAGGCCCCTATGCGGTCCGTGGCCATGGATGTGTTCGCCATGCCTGAGGTCACCGTGGATGGAGAGACCTACGACTGTGTAATCCTGGCGGTGGACAGGCATAGCGGGTATATCGTGGCAGTCCCGGGCAAGAAGTCCAAGAAGAAGGACAAGAAGGACAAACATGGAGTGGGGCTGCAGGCCAAGACCGTCGCTAATGCTATGATCAGGCATTGGCTGACGATTTTCAATGTCCCAGCTGTCATCTGCAGCGATCGGGGCAGTCAATTCGTGGGGACGTGGTTCAAGACGATGTGCAGGCACATGGGTATTCGGCACGCTAAGACCGTGGCGTACCAGAGCCGGTCGAATGGCTGGGCTGAGGTGGCCGGGCAGCAGATGTTCGAGAAGTTCCGCCAGCTGCACATGGACGAGCCGGGCAGGAATTGGTACAATTCGCTGTGGAGGGTACTCCAGGCGTACCACGACCTTCCGGGGCCCAGTGGACTGTCGCCCCATCGCATCCTGTTCCTACGGGATCGAGTGTCACGCACTCTCCCGTGGATGAACCATGGCAAAGTGGCCCGGGATGCGAATGCCATGATGGCTGAGGCGGACGACACGGCGGCCAAGGTGTGCAAGGCACTTCAGGACGAGCATGACAAGAGGGCCAAGTACTTCAAACAAGGGAAGGTCCAGAAGTATGCTCTCCAAGACACCGTGTGGGTGGAGCGGCACCACAAGGATGTCCTGTCCAGGCATCGGCAGGCATCTTGGTATGTGCCGGGGGTAATCGTGCGGAAGGTCGGGCAGGATGTGTATGCGGTTCGTGTGGGGGATAACAGAATCCTGGACCGCGACCACACCCAGCTTCGTCCTCGAGCACCAGACCCCAGCGGACGTCCCGTCACCTTCGAGTTCACGGCCGGCGATGTGGACTCAGACGACGAGGGTGAGGACGACGACTTCACCGCCGAGAGAATCCTGGCGGACAAGCCGGACCCGGGGACGCCTGGGGGTAGGCTTTATAAAGTCCGTTGGAAGGGATTCGCCGCATCAAGGGATTCGTGGGAACCTCCGAGCAGTTTCGTGCCGAGGTATACCACGGTCTGGATGGACTACCTAAAGAAAAAGAATATTTCTTTGGATGTCAAGGACGTGTTGGTCCATTTGGTTGCTGCTGTAGCATCGTAATGGATCCCCCCTTGGCATTTTGTTTGTTTCTGTGCTTGGGGAGACGGGTGAGGGCGTTCATCCGGGGATTTTTCGGCCTTGATTGGCCATATACCCCCTTCACTCGATCTCCACATATATATTTCATTGTGGTACACTTATTTAGGTCGACCGACGACGTTTTTCTATATTTGATCCCCTTGGTCCATGTTGTAGATCAAGAGGAGACCGGATATGGCGTAGGGCACCGATTTTCAGTGTCCTCACCCCTCCCTTGGGGCATGGGGGACGCCTACGACGTGTGTGGGACCTCCATGTGTCCTTGGGACATGGGGGGGGGGGGGTTGGAGCCCATTGGGGTCCTCCCGTCCTCTCTTCAATGACTTCCGAGCGGTAACAACGCTCTGAGAAGGGGGGTGAAGCCGGTTCGGACCCCCGTGGCCATCTTGGGGTCACTTGGGGTGTGTATCTATGTGCCGGCAAGCCACCATTGGCTGATATCATACTCTCCCATCCACCTGACCTAACCCGATGTGATAGTGTGATAGGTTTGGTCATTGCGGCTATGAGCGGCAATATTCAGTACCGAGGCGCCGCCAGCGGAGATCTATATATCAGCATATCAGGAATCAACAGGGTTTTATTATCATAATGTTTCCGTAATTTTTCAGCCTTTCGTTCTGATGGTCAATGTATCGGCGACTGTCAGTTGGCTCGCGATTTTGCGTTAACCGATTGGTTAACTGTTATTTCCAGATATTTTGGCGGATACTCCGTTGAAGGGTCAGATTTCATCAGCAAAGGGTTCGTTGCTTCCGCAATTCTCTAAAAAAGCACTCGAAATTTCAATCTGAATTTTTCGCGATGTCGAAATCGGATTTTCGACTTCGACATCGCCGCACTTGATTTGGACTTCTTCGAGTGGTCATACTCTTTTCCCTATGCCCGAATCAGGTTTCCCTTATACTTGCCACCCATTTGACTTGGAGATATAAGGGAAACAAAAGTGAATCGTGGGACCACTTTGAAGGGTCATATCTACGCGCGAGTGTGAGGAAAGAGAATAAGAAAGTTTGGGTTGCAAGCGCCTTAGTCTCAACTTAATTTGGGAAGCATCAAACGCCTTTGGTGTGTACACATGCCCGGTGTAGCAAGGGATAATGATCCATAGGGTACAAAGTGATATATAACTCTTGGACCGTGCAACCGAATATTTTAATGCGACTTTCGAGTGTACTGCATGAGTGTTGGGGTTGCATAGATACTTTCCTTGGGTTCCTACGCATTTTTAACGTGAAGTTATGTCCATGGAGGGACATGGCATATCATGGTGGGAGCCATCACACCATCACACCACACATACAACCCACACACAAACACATACCATGAGTCATTTGATTATTCCATTTGTTCTCTTTGGATATCACACTCTGAGGTTTGCTGTAGTACCACATCCAGCAAATTTTCGCCTACGAGCCAACTTCTAAGTCATTTCCTTCGTGTAGACAGTCAGTGTCCGCTTACAGGAGCCGGCATTGGTCTCACCCCGCCGCGTCTTTGTTGTGCAACACAAGTGAACAGGTTTAAGCTTGGTCACTTAGCCTGTGACTTGACTAATGCATTCCGCGATGTGTTAGTGAGGAGTCCTACGCCGGTAGCCACCGAGACCAGCGGTGCACTACGGTAGGCTCATTGAAAAGGATTATCGAAAGGTATCGAAAGCCTACAGTAATGGGCTTCTACCCTGGCGCGGGTAGATAAGTACGTTCCCTGCAGTGGGATAGACCCCTCCTCTTGCGGTAGAGATGGATGACGGAGTTAAGCTCCAAGAGGATAGCCTGAATCCTGCAATTCAGTTGAGCGGAATTCACTCTTCATGTAGGAAGACAGGCCCCCGCACGGATGGCTTTGTACAACCATCAGCTGGGCAAGGGGCTCGCCGTAATTGGTAATCCGGTAAAGTACAGAACACACTTGAAATACGATAGCATTTTTCGGAGATATACTACTTCTACTTGTCTAAGACAACCTGACAATGATACATTTCGCGTATGAGGCAGTGGCAACCCTCCAGTCGTGTAGGATATGCGTTGGCTCGTACTAGAGTTGAACGGCGTTCCATGAAAGATCCGACCTTTCAGGTTTTTTCGCTTATCACTTACCTACTTCGTTTCCAACCAACCCCAGGGGATCAACCCACCCCTACCCGTGATCCCAACCCCTACATGCACACATACAATTCATTGGTTTTGTCATCTTTAGCACTTGCCAGAACCCATACATATTCTTTCTCTGAATTTACATGATGAACACACTTCTACATTTTCACTTCTTCATGCAAATTTTTTGCTTTGGTAATCTAAGTCATTTCAGACATGTCTACACAAATCAGTATTCCCGCTAGCTTCATATCTCATTAGATTCCTGTTGGCTATGTCCTTTTGAGGAACATGGTTCATATGCTCTGCGGCCCAGAGCATTTTTCCGTGATGTGATATTGATTCTTTTGTACATGATTGCTAAGCTTGTTAGGTAAGTGACGTTTCAGCTTTGTTTTTAGAGATAGCTAGAAAGTATGAGTAAAAGGTTGGTAATGACAGACTATATCTTTCAACGTTTTTTTTGGTTGAAGTGTTAGTATAAATCCCCATACCCCCAGACGGATCAATCCCCATGGCCGGGATAACAAAGAGCAGATCCGGGTCAGATGATGCCTACTCATCGTGACTGCCACCCCCCCCACACACTATGAGTTATCCCTACCCGCTAAACTAATCAACAGTTAGTCATTACTGATGCTGCCTCGCTTTCTCTGTCCATGTAATGCAGGCCACAAAACCCATTGCATCAAATAGGTACCAATGCATCCATTGCATTAGGTAGCCACATGTAACGCATCCGTTGAGTAAGGTGGTATATCCTCTCTTTGGATGACGAAGACAAGCCCGTCAATAGACAGCTTGGGCAGAGCTTGAATTTCCCGTTTAACCCCAAATGTTGCATTTCATTCTCAATTGTGATTGATTTTCCGTATAGCTCATTATAATTTATACGTCTACATCCAGGTGTATTACCCTTACCCTCATTGTTTGCCTGACGATTTAGGTTATCATTGTTCATACTTTGTATGCTAGCTTTTTGCTTAGTGTTTCTCATGTTTCATTTTGAGCCCTACCATACCGAAGACTTAGGAACGTTACCCTCTTAGGTGGAAATACATCTTTACCTCTAGGATGGGGGTAGTAAGACACTACATTAGACACTCAGAACATTCAA
This sequence comes from Eutreptiella sp. 'Long Island Sound 2002', assembly GCA_964036045.1. Classification (NCBI taxonomy): domain Eukaryota; phylum Euglenozoa; class Euglenophyceae; order Eutreptiales; family Eutreptiaceae; genus Eutreptiella; species Eutreptiella sp. 'Long Island Sound 2002'. The sequence goes on along the minus strand of OZ038379.1, from coordinate 83,393,680 downwards.
TATGAGCGTGCCTTATGCCCATACCCCTCCTTATCTTAGATTATCAGCTTGTCATAAACATTCTTAGCGAATGTACACGAAGCTTAGGAAGGGGGTGTAATAAGTCAGGGCATTGGGGCCTCTCAGAAGCTTTCTGGAGGATCTATACTAGACCTCTCCAAGCTTCAAGATCCTAGAACACTACGATATTTCCTCATATTTGGCTATATTCCAAGCCTATAGCTTACTGCTAGACTCTACTGCTCTTAGGTACACTACAGAGAGCAGAGATCTAGGATACATTAGTAGCCATACATGAATAATCACATCCCATATGCTTATATTGTGATTTCATCATGTTTTATGCTATTTTAGAAGGTTCTAATGTATTAGAAGCTATTTTGAAGCTATTTCGAAGCTTCAGATGGCCTGTCGCGACTGTCGCCGTCTTTTGCCGCCGACAGCAATTTACGTAATGTTGACAGGGCCTGTGATAAGATAGACTACTCAGAAAGTTGCTAAAATATAGGTTTTATTGCCTTTTTAATGAGAATTTATCGTTATATCACTTTTCTTGTTATTTAGGCATGTGAACCCGTATTACTGGACCAGCCAGTTCGTCCAGCTCAATGTTCGTTCACGACTTCGTCTTCTTGCTGTTGCCTGTGTCCTGTACTTGCCAACAAGATCAATTGTAATGGAGAACATTGGAAACAACTTGATTTTTAAGTGCAAGACAAGGAAAATGGGTTTTCTATATGCACCCAAGCACAAGCATATGACAGCAATGCCTCGATTTGACTTTGAGCTTGGTATGTGCGCGAATTCTTCGCCTGATTTTTCTGACAGTTCTCCCTCTCTTCCTCAAGCAGCAAACGGCATTAATGAGTGGGATTATGTCCGTGCCCCATTCGGGCATCGTCCACCGGCCCGCAAACATGTGCAGGCAGATTGGACTGCGACGCCAGAACGTCATATAAGGTCAGTGATACAGACAGATGAAGATTTGTCAGGTGCTGAAAGCTTCAAGGAGGCTATCATGGAAAAGTACAGTGACAGAGCTTTTAGTTCTATACAAACACATGAGGTCACCAAGGGAGCACAGGCCAAACGGGGTCCGCATGCTAAGGTCGGGTTGCAGTTGAAACAAAAGCATGCAGGTCCCCGAGCTGATAAACCCATCACAGCAGTAGGACTGAAGAAATGTGCCCTCTAGGATAAGGTCATAGGGTTTACGACAAAGGGGATGCTTCGGAAGTGTGAGGGCGACCCACACTGGGTTGCTAGGGCATTTTTGGTTCCAAAACCAGTTGGGAAATGGCGTTTAGTCATTGGCTATCGCAATCTCACTTCCTGCCTGGAGGGCAAAAACTTCCCCCTCCCAGTCAGTGAGGACCAGCTCGCCAATGAGCAGGGAAATTTTTTATATTCGCTCATTGATTCGGCAGACGGCTTCCATCAAATGCACCTTGAGGAAGACAGCAAACGCCTCACAGTGTTTCGCACTCCTTTTGGTGTGTTTGAATGGACTGTCTTGCCCATGGGGGTTAAGGTGGGCCCAGAAAACCAGGATAGCCCAAAAACAGGAACCAGAAATGCTGCAAAAATACTTCCAGGCGCATGCAGAAAAGCTTTATGCCTTTTTTGATGCTTTGGCGGAAGCTCAACTTACTGTGGAACCCAAGAATTGTCATCAATTGAAAAAATGCATGCAGTACCTTGGGCACATTTTACAGAACGGCCAGAGATTTCCCAGCCAGGCCAAGACTGAAGCAGTGCGGCAGCGGCAGCACGACACCATCACCACTGTTAAACAGCTCAAGGGATTTTTGGGGCTGGTGGGATGGTACCAAGTGTACATCCCGAAAATTGGGGAAATGGCCGCCCCCCTCATGGACGCCCTTAGGGGCGAGTATCAGTACGCCCCCCCTGAAGCAAAAGATGAAAAGACCGATACAAATGACCCAGAAAACGCAAACGCATCAAATTGACTGCCAAAGAGGTGTGCATCCATTGGAGTGACGGGATGAAGAAACATTTCGAGGGTTTAAGAAGCGCATTAAATGCTGCTACAGGTTTGTATCTGCCCAAACCTCGGAGGCCCTGGTGCATACGCTGTGATACGTCGGATTATGATATTGGCTTAGGCGGCTCAAGTTGCAGGGTCAAAAAAAAACCGAAAAAGTAAGAAAACGACAGGTTTCAGAAAGCATCAAATGATAACTATTTTGATGGGGTATGTCTGGACCGTCACCAACAATAACAATGAAATAAAAAATCTCGTAGAAGTGACACGTCCCATGGGTCATGTATGGAAAAGTATTGATTTGTGTCCAATCTTTGCGCGAGGCCTCGGGCAAAGGCGCTCATTTGTGTCAGATTAATGTACTACAGCGCAATGCATTAGGCAGGTTGTTGAAAAAGAGAAACATAACGTATTTATACACGTAACGTTGTACCATTATCAGGATGGAGTGATAGAAATCGATCTATTAACACATCAATATCACTACACCCGTTAATCTTGAAATGTATAAATGTTCCGGAAGAAACTGTAGTTTCATCTGCGAGGCCTCGCGCATGGAATGGCGCATGAGAAGGTTTGAGGTTTGAGGTTTGATTTTGCGGGTACTAGACGCCTTTCGGCCCCGGGGGGCCACCTGGTCGGGCCAGGTGATATCCTCCCCTCCGGGTCCTAGTCGGGGGCCCTCCAAGACGCACCTCCTGTCTGGTGGCGGAGTCCCCCGGGCTCACAGAGCTCGGAGCCCCGTCCTTCCCCGGCTTCCCCGTTTCGCGGCTCCCCGGTCAGTGCATCAATTCGCAGCCGTGGCTGCGGGCGCTTACCCACTGCGTCGCCCTCCTAATGCGTGGTCGCCCGGGGCGCCGGCGCCGCCGGGCCCGTGCTACTGGCTTGTCGCCAGTGGGACCCCCTTGGGCTGGCGCGGAGGCGGCCTAGCCTAGGGGTTGGGGCGTGGCGCTGTGCGCCACTACTGCCTTGGCGGGTGCAGTGCCCCGTCTGTGTGTGCGCGGCGCTCGCGGCCGGTTCGGGGGGTTCGGGCCGGTACCTGGTGTTGTGTCTCTCTCTTTTTCCCCTTCCCCGCCCCGCGTGCTCGGCGCTGCGTGTGGCGGGCCGTCCCGTCCGGGTGTCCCTTACCCTCGCTCGCTGGTACGCCATTCCACGTGGTCTGTGCGTTCCCAGCGCTCGGTCCGGTTGCCCTTCTGGTAGTCCCCGCGTGTCCCTTTCGTGTGTGTGCGCTCGCGCTCTCGCGGTGTCCGCTCCCCCCCCCCCTGGGTGGTGTGGCGTGCGCACCTCGCGTGTTCCCGGCACTGGGCGCTGGTAGGGCCGTTCCACGTGGCTCTGTGCCCCTCCGCGTGTCCTGTTCCGGTCCCTTGCTCCATCTGGAGTGCTTGGGGGGGGGCGGTCCGGTCCCGGTCCCCCCCTACTTGGCTTGGGGTTGTGGGGGTGGCGGCAGGGCGTCCCCGGGGGGGTGCCTTCTACCGTTGCGAGGGGCGTCTGGGGTCATGCGCTCCCCCTCCCCCGACTGCCCGCCCACTGGATGGGCCGCCGGGGCCCGCGATCCACGTGTTGTGGGCGCGGGCGTGCGGGTGTGGGGGCCCTGCTCTGTCCCCTCCGCCGGCACGCCCTGTGGGGGCTGCGCGCCGCGGGGCGGGTCCGTGGCGTTCATGTGCTGGGGGGCGGGCTGGGGGGGGGGGCGTGCGCCGTACCCCCCGTTTGTGCGGCCGGGGGGAGGCCTATAGGGCGGGGGGTCGCTCTGCCTCATTCCGTCCCTCTGCCTTCCCTGGACAGGCAACAAAGCGGGTGTCACTGGCGTTGCGCTGTCCATGGGGGGCGTGGCCCCCCATACCACTCCGGTTCGTGCTCACTGGGTACGATCTGTGCGGAGTCCTGGCGCGTAGGCGCGGGCTCGCTTGTTCTTCGCGGCCCCCATGGGGGCCGGCGGCTGGGGCGGGGGGGCGGGTCGCGCTCCGGCTCCTCTCTCGGGCGGGGGGGGGCCATCCCCCCTGCCTCGGGGGGTGGGGGCCGGGGCCCCAGCGGCCCGCGGGCCGGTGGGGGGGCGGGGGGGGGGATGTCGCACCGCGGCCTCCCTGCTCCCCTTCTGGGCGGCGGCCTGCTGTACTCAATCCTGGCCCCCTTCGTGTCGCTTGCGCGCTCCCTTGCGGCTTGTGCATGCGGTCGGGGCCGAAGTGCTGCCCCGGGGTGGGGGGGGTGAGGGGCGGTCCGCGGACCGCTCCCCCGGGGGCCCTTGCAGACCTGAACCCCCCCTCTGCCCTCCCTGAGTGAGCTGTGGTCACGGGAGGGTCATGTGGGGCGCGGCCTCCATACTGTTCCGTTGTGCGCGTTGCCCCGGCACGCCAGTGTGGGCTCGCGGGAGCAGGTCCAGCGGCCGCTTTCCCCACAGCGTCGCCCCCCCGGCTCCGGGGGGGCGGAGGGCCGCGCCCGTGGCTCCCCAGCTGGGGGGGGTGCGGGGGGGGGGGAGGAGTGTGGGGGGCCCTCTGGTCCCCTGGCGATGCCTCCTGACGGCCGGGGGGGGGGGCGGCATGGCAGTCCTGGTCCCGGGGGCCAGCCATCGGCTGGGGGGTCGCGCCCTTCCCTCGCCCCCCTCTACCTAGAGTCGGATCCTCGTGCAGGCCCTCGCTGGGGCCCCTCATCCCCCCAGCCGTTGTCGCGCGGCGCTGGCAGGCCGGGGGCGGCCGTGAGGGTTAGCGGTCAGTGGTTAGCGGGCTGCGGGGCAGCAGGTTCCCTCCCGCGCTCGTTGTCTCCGTACTCCCTCCCGCGGGAGGTGGCACGCTCTCATGCGTCGTGCCGTACCATGGGGGGGGCGTGGGTCGGGGGGCCCGGCTCCTCCCCCAACTCTCGCGCATCCGCCGTCTGGGCCATCACCTGCGCCGCCGCTTGTCTGCTGTCCATGGGGGGCGAGGCCCCCCATACCACTCCGGTTCGTGCCCACCCGGCTTCTCTGGGTACGATGTGTGCGGCGTCCCGGTGCGCAGGCGTGGGCCCGCTTGTTCTTCGCGGCCCCCATGTGAGCCGGCGGCTGGGGCGGGGGGGCGGGTCACACACCGGCTCCCCTCTCGGGCGGGGGGGGCCCATCCCCCCTGCCTCGGGGGGCCGGGGCCGGGGCCCCCGCGGCTGGCGTGCTGGTGGGGGGGCGGGGGGGGGGATGTCGCGCCGCGGCCTCCCTGTTCTCGCTCCGGGCGGCGGCCTGCGGTACTCCTTTCCGGCCCTCTCCGTGTCGCCGGCGCGCTCCCTTCCGGCGCGCGCGTGCGGTCGGGGCTGAGGTGCCGCCCCGGGGTGGGGGGGGGTGAGGGGCGGCCCGTGGACCGCTCCCCCGGGGGCCCCAGCTGACCTGAACCCCCCCTCTGTCACCTCGGAGTGGGCTGTGGTTACGGGAGGGTCATGTGGGGGGCGTCCTCCTTCCTGTTCCGTTGTGCGCGTTGCTCCTGCACGCCAGTGTGGGTTCGCGGGAGCAGGTCCAGCCGCCGTTGCCCTTACCGCGTCGCCGTTCCTCCTGAGGGGGGGGGCGCCCCCCCGGCCCTGGGGGGGCGGAAGGCCGCGCCTGTGGCTCCCCAGCTGAGGTGGGTGCGGGGGGGGGGGGGGGTGGGGGGGCCGCCCCCCCGCCCACTCTCGGCCCTGTGTGGGAGGGGGGGGGGGGAGTGGGGGGGGCCCTTTGGTCCCCTGGTGATGCCTCCTGTCCGCCGGGGGGGGGGGCGGCATGGCAGTCCTGGCCCCGGGGGCCAGCCATCGGCTGGGGGGTCGCGCCCTTCCCCCGCCCCCCTCTACCGAGAGCCGGATTCTCGCGCGGGCCCTCGCTGGGGCCCCTCATCCCCCGGCCGTTGTCTCGCGGCGCTGGCCGGCCGGGGGTGGCCGTGAGGGTTAGCGGTCAGTGGTTAGCGGGCTGCTGGGCAGCAGGTTCCCCCCCGCGCTCGTTGTCTCCGCACTCCCTCCCGCGGGAGGTGGCGCGCCCTCTTGCGTCGTGCCGTACCTTTTGGGGGGCGTGGGCCGGGGGGCCCAGCCCCCCCCCCTCAACTCTCCCGTACCCGCCGTCTGGGCCTTCACCTGCGCCGCCGCTTGTGTGGGGGCTGGGGCTGCGGCGGCGGCGGGTTGTGCCGGCGGTAGCGCCAGTGGGCGAGGGCGCTGCGCAAAGCCCGGGGGAGCCAGTTGTTGGCGTCCGCATCCGTGATGCGGAGCACTGCTCCCCCTTCCAGGAAGGCCGGCCACGTCGGCTCCCTGTCGGGCCACGCCGCCCGGATCACTGACCTGAGGACCCTCTCCTGGTCCTCTGGGGCTGCCCACCCCCCCGGAGGTACCTCTCGGTTTCCTCTGTCCCTCCGGAGGAGCACGGCATCGAAGGGCCGGTTCCTCGACCTTGTGGAGGTCCCCTGGTTGGCCCAGCACAACCACCCGTACACCTCCCCCACCAGGGGGAGGGTCTCCTCCCCCAGAGGGTCCGGGACCGCGCCCCAGTCCCGGTCCCATGGCCGGCCCTCCTCTGCCCCCCGTGCCGGCCCCCCTCGCTGCCCCTGCGCCTGCGGCGCCGATGCCGCGCCCCGTCCCTCCTCCGCCGAGGCCATCCTCGCCGGCTCCGCCCTCGGCGCGGGGGGGGCTTGATGGTGCTGGTGTCGTGGGGGTTGGGGGGGGATGAGCTCGCCGGCGTCAGGGTCGATGTTGTAGAGGTGGTGGTGGTGGTGGTGGTGGTGGTGGTGGGTGTGGTGTGCCGGCATCTGTTGGATGCCGGGGGGGATGCACCTCACCGGCTGCACGTCCGGCTGCGGGGGGGCCCCGCCCTCTGCCCCCCTCTCTTCGCCCCGTCCTCCCCCCTGGGCTCCCATGCCCCGTCCCGCCTGTTCCTTGGGGCCCGCGGCGCCCTTGCCCTTGCCCTTCGGCCCCTTTCCGGCCCCCTGCCCGTGTCGCGGGTCCCGCCTCCCGTCCCCCACGCCCTGGCCCACTCGCTCTCCCACCCCCCCCCGCCCTGCCCCCTGCACCTGGGCTCCCTGCCCGCGCCCCTGCGCGCCCTTCCCGTGCCCTGGCCCCTTCCCTAACCCCTGCCCCGAGTCGCGCCGTCCGCTCTGCTCCCCCCCGCTGCTGCGCCCTTCCTGGACCACTCGCCGGGCGTCCCGCTGCCTTTGCAGCTGCGGCAGCGTGACGCTCGGCGGCGAGCGCTCGCGCGGGGGGGGGCGGACGTGCCGCTCCCGCCCCGGGGGGGAGGGCTATGGGCGCTCTCCCTGCCCACTGCTGCTGCTGCGGCGGCCGCCGGCGAGGCGTCCGCGGCCCGTGCGGGGTTCTTCCCCCGCTTGCGCGGCGTGCTGGGGGCCGCGGCGTGGCCGGCCGAGGCGGTGTCGCGGCCCGCCGGGGTCGCGGCCGCAGCCCCTCGCGCGCCCTACTCGCTCTCCTTCGCCGCCGTGGCGGCCGCCGACGAGGCGCCCGTGGCCGCGGTCGCAACCCCTCGCACGCCCTCCTCGTTCTCCTCTGCTGCCGCGGCGGCCGCCGGCGGGGCGCCCGCGGCCCGTGCGGGGTCCGTCCCCCGCGTTCGCGGCGCGCTGGAGGTCGCGATGCGGCCGGCCGAGGTGGTGTCACGGCCCGCCGGGGTCGCGGCTGCAGCCCCCCGCGCGCCCTCCCCGCTCTCCTTCGCTGCCGTGGCGGCCGCCAACGAGGCGCCCGTGGCCCGCGCGGTCGCAACCCCTCGCGGGCCCTTCTTGCTCTCCTCTGCGGCTGCGGCAGCCCTCGGCGATGCGCCCGGCTCCTGCGCCGGGGCTGCCCCCCGTGTTGGCGGCGTGCCGGGGGCCGCGGTCGGGGCCGCGGCGTGGCTCGCTGCGGTCCCCGCCTCCTGCGTGTCTGGGCGGCGCGGGGCGGCGGGGCTGGCTGCTTGGGCGGCGGGGGCGGTCGCCTCGGCTGGCCCAGGCTCCCGGACCGGCGGCGGCGGCCCGACCAGCACCGCTGCCTCTGCCAGCTTCCGCTCTTCGCGCTCCGCGAGGGTCTCCCCTGTCCACTCCGGGGAGGAGACGGGGGAGCGGGAGCGTGACCGGCGGTGGTGGCGGTCGTCCCGCTGGGGGGACCCATCGGAGTCTGCCATCACTGTTACCCTGGTAGGCATGCGTGGTGGCAGGCGCGCCCTTCCCACTACCTCCTGGTGCATCAGTGCCGTGCCATGGGCAGTGCCGTGTGGTGCTCTGCGGGGGGGAGGGGGGGAGGGGGTGGGGGGCCGGCTGTGGCGTCAGCCCCGCACGGCCGGGGGCCTGCGGCCATCCACCGGCATTGGGAGGGGAGGTGGGGGAGCCACGCGGCCCACGCGTCGCGTCAGAGCTCCCAGTCTGGGGCGGGGCCCAGGGCCCTGGGCCCCCGGGGGTCGTCGAGCGGTGTCGGGGGCAGCCGCACCAGGTGGACCCCCGTAACGGCGGTGAACTCCTGTGTGCGCAGGAAGGTGTGTACTCCGTCCCGCGCCGCGGGCGCCGGGAGGGGGGGGCGGGGTACGGGTGTTGCCCCATAGAGGTGGGTGGGGGTGATCCCCAGGATCCGCCCCGGGTCCCCGCGGGTCGCGACGACGAGGAGGAGGAGGGGGGTACCAGGGCACTCCTGCCAGAGGACCTGCCCCCTGTGGTGGGCACCCCTGGTCCTGGAGAGGGGGGGGGACAGGTCTGGGTTAGCCCAGCCGCGGGGCGCGTGCGTCGCCGGCGGGAGGGCGGGGCACCAAGTGGGCTCCCTGGGGAACGCCTCGTAGACGACGACGTACGGGGGGGTAGGCCCGGTGCCGTCGTACACCGGGTTGGTCGGCCGGGGGCGGGCGGACGCCTCGTCCGCGCCTTCGACGAACACCGTGACCTCGCCCACCTCCAGGTCCTCGTCAGGCGGGTGTAGAAGGTGGAGCGCCGCATCCAGCTCGGACACTCCTCCCGGGTACGTGGCCCGCGCCTGGTTCAGGTACGGGGCCGCGTCCCCGGCATAGCGCGTCCTGAGGGCGTGCAGCAGGGCTGGGGCGCTACTGCAGAGGGACATGGCAGACCCCGCTCCCGTCAGCCGCAGGGTGTTTCCCATGGACAGGGGCCGGCCCGACCGATTGGACTCGCGCCACTCCATCCAATGCCCGTAGAGGGCCGCCTCCGGGCTGATGAGCCCCGGCCAGATGGCGCTCACGATCCGGTGCATTGCCGGCAGCAGCGTAGGGCCCCCCGCTCCGTTCAGGGCGCGGACGGCCGGGAGGGCGGTCTCGTTGAGGAAAGCCCTCGCACTGCCCTCCAGGTCACACCGTGCGGCAGCGTGCGCTTCGTGTGCCTCTGCCACCGCGTCCGCCACCAGGCCTCGGACGGCCGCCTCCTGCGCTCTGCGGCGGGCCCTGGTGTGCCCCGGCCCATCCCCCCGTCGGCGTGGCATGGTGCTGCGGGCTCTGCAAAGGGCGGCGGCGGGTGGGGGTTAGGGGGCGAACACGTGCGACAGGTGCGCAACGGATGTGGGGTCCCGCAGGTGCACGTGGATCCACAGAAGGGCAGCGCCCGCGGGGCCCGCTTGTTCGTGCGAGGGGGTGTGTGCCCCCTCGATGCGCCGGCGCAAGGCCTCCTCCTCTGTGCGCCTGCGCGGGCCTGCGGGAGGTTCGGGCCAGGGGCACGCGGCTACCTGGGTGCACCGCGCGCACCTGTTGGCGCCTGTCGACGCTGCGGAGGACACCGTGTCACATTCTCCGCAGAGTCGGCAGGTGTGTGGGAGGTGGGAGGGCGGCGACCAAGGGTCGAGATGGCGGAGCCAGAGGACGTCCCACCTCTGTCGGAGGGGGTCCCGGATCTCCAGCAGGCGGGCGTGGACGCGGCGCCGGTAGTCCTTGCAAAGCGTCTTCCGCTGGACCTTCTGCCACGTGTCGTCGGGGAGGATCCCGTGGTCGTGGAAGGCGGCGATGAGGTCGTCCCACGCCGGGCGGGGGTGTCCCTGGGGGGGGCTCGCCATGTACACGTGGCGCCCGGTGATGTGGGGCGTCAGCGCATCCCATTGGCACCCGTTTGCGGTGTCTCTGTGGAGGAGGGCCAGCAGGGTGCCGTCCGCGACTGCCTCCCACCCCACTCGCAGCCCTTCGCAGCCGTTTAGCTCCTGGCGCAGCGCGGCTGCAATGCCGGTGGGGAGCATGAGGAGCAAGGGCCCCTGGGTGTCGCCCAGCCGGGACAGGGCGTCGTCGTATACCGGCCCCCCAGCTTTGAAGTGCGCCACGGTGACTTGGGTGGCCCCTTCCTCTGGGGGGTGCCACCAGACGGTGGCCGCAGCGTGTCCCCACGTGCGTATCTCCGTAGCCCGGAGCACGTTGGCGGCGTGAAGGACGATGCGGGGCGGGACGGGTGTCCTGACGAGTGAGGACACGTCCCCGGTCCATCCCGTTTGCGGCCCCGGGGCCGCCTGCAGCCATTCCCCCGTCGCCGCGTCCCACGGGTGGTCAGGCCCCGCCCCGCGGATCATGGTGGGTCTTGGCCGGGTGTCCGGCCCCCACCACCGGAGCGGGATGGCGGCGTATCGTTGCGCAGGGGTCTCCGGGGCGCGCGTGGCGGCGCACCACCGGCTCCACTCCCGCGCCCACTCCTCCCCCACGATGCGCGCCTCCCATGCGGTCATGGAGCCGCGCCTGATGATCCACGGTGGGAAGAGGGCGTCTTGTAGGTGCCTCGAGAACCCCCCCGGCGGGTCCTGGTACAGGTGGGGGCTCTCTTGGGGCGGGCACTCCAGAGTGCCATTCACAACACGGAGGGGGGCTACGAAGTCCTTGTCAGGGCGCGGGGGAGGGGGAGGGTGGTCGCCCTCCGCCGCAGTGAGCCACCGGTGCGCCCGGGCCGCCGCGCTCTGGGGCTCGCGGAGGAGTTGCTCCAGCCGGTGGTTGCGAAGCTCCCACGCGAAGTCCCCCAGCCGGAGCATGTGGTGGAGGAAATCGTCCACCGAGGTCCCTCCCGGCGGGTCGTATCGGGTTATGGCGCGGAGCTGCGCCTCCGCGTCCTCGGGCACCAGTCCGGAGCAGAACACACCCGTCCACGTGGCGCCTGCGGAGCGCCACGAGGCCACCCACAGGGCCTTGTCCCCAGGTGGGAGGTGGCGGGCCGCCTCGTGTACCGCCTGGCGGTAGTGGGGCCAGAGGAGCCGTGAGTGGGTGCAACCCACGTGCATGTGCACCGGGGTCTCCTCCGGGCCGCCGCAGAAAAGGCACGGTTGTGGGACGATGGCGACGCCGGAGAGCCGCTCCTTCCGGACGCGGACCCTGCGCTGCACCGGCGTGTGGCCGTCTCGGGCCCGCAGCGCCCGGCGGTTGGTGGCCTCCGCGGTGAGGTCCCGGGCGTGGACGTAGGCCGTGGCGTGGGCCGCGCCGAAAGGTGTGTGTCCCCGGTGCGTCAGCGCATGGTCCGTCTGCGCCCGTTGCGCGACCTCGCCGAGCACCCGCATCGTGCGGGGCCGTAGATCGAGATGGCCGTCACGGCCGGCGACAATGAGTTAGGCGTGGCCAGGGTCCGGGGGCGTGTTCTGCAAGACGGTGTTCTGGGACACCGCCCAGTCCGCCTTGTGCAGTAGGGCGTCACTGTGGTGCGAGGTGGCTCGGACGTACCAGAACGGGTGCCCGGCGTGTTGCCCCCTCGCGCACAGGCCGTCCTGCCGCCACCTCAGGGGCATCCGGTTGACCACCTTCGCTGCGCCCGCGGGGACCCCCGTGGTTCGTTCGCGATCTGCGTGCCGCAGGAGGTGGAGGATGACTTCGGCGTCCACCGTGTGGACCCATGGTCTGTGGGCACCGTAATGTAGGGGGAGGGAGGCGGCCACCCCCTCCCCGTCGGGCACCGTGCCCGAGATGGCCACCGCCCACGTGCGGGTGAGGTCGGCGGCGAGAGCGACGCTGGTGGCGTGTTTGCAGGGTCCGCCCCCGGACGCGTCAGAGGAGGTGTGTCCCCAGGCCTCCGGGATCCAGTAGTATCCGGTGGGGCTGAGCCACCCCGCGTTGAGGTCGGCGGAGTGCCACCGGACGTCGGGGTGGCTGGGGGTCAGTTGGTCCACGCTCAGCGCCCTGGTGTCGCCTGGGCTGATCGCCGGGTGGTTGTGCAGCCGGATCTCCGCTCCGGCGACCGTGCTTGCCCAGGACCGTAGCGCCGTCACATGTTCCTTGAGCCAAGCCGGGCCCCCGCGCTGGTGCACCACCAGCTATCCCGTGTCCTCCGGCTGATCCTCAAGCGCGTGTACCGCCATGTGTGGGTCTTGCGGCACCCCCGTAGCCACCAGTAGGGCGGTGCCACGGGGGAGCCCACGGGGTTCGGGCTGGCCTGCCCCCACTTGCACTATTACCCACTCGGCCCGGAGCTGCGCTTGTCCCGTCGCTTGGGTGCATTGGTCGTCCCTGGTCACCAACCACAACGGCGTCGGCGCGTGGGGCCGGGAGCGTAAGGGCTCTGGCCACGCCACGTCCGCGTTAGGCTCTTCGTGCTCGCTTTCCGCGAGTACGTCGCGGAGGATGTACATGAGGGCTGCTGGCAGGTGGTACGCCGCCCCCCGCGTTGGGGGGGATAGGCCGTCCTGGCGGCGGTAGCCCCCGACGTGGAGGTGCAGGCCGTCCGGGGTCACCCGTGGGCCGGTGTGGGCGTCCTGCTTAGCCCTCGTGGGGTGGAGGAGTCTCAGGCGGGGGTCCCGTGTGCCGGTGGTGTGGAAGAGGTGGGCCAGGGCGTCGCGCCAGCCGGGGTGGTTGGTGGGCTCTTGCTCACGGCGGCAATAATGGAGGTGTTCATCGGCGCATTGGTTGAGGCACTCCCGCACCGCCGTCGGCCACGGGTCGTCGTTGTCGGGGAAGAGGTGGCGTGGCCCGTGGTGCCCATGCCACGGCGTTGTGTGTGGCACCGTCAGGCGGCACGTGTCGCGGTGTCGCAGCTTGGCGGTGCGCAGCGTGACGATTTTGCCCGGCGGGGACTGTAGTTGGACATGGGCCGCCCTGGGGCACGCGATGGGGTTGTACATCCCCACTCCCAGGGCGGCCAGGGCCCGGGGTATGCGGTGGACCCAGTCGCCTCCCGCCAGAGTTGCGAACTCCGGGACGGGGTAGTGCACCTTGGGACATATTCCGTGCGCGCCGGCTATCTCCCAGAACATCTTGGTGACCTCGGCGCGCACGGAGGTTGCGCGGTGGTGGACGAGTGTACCCACGAGGGCCACCGCTGCCTGCTGGCACCGCGTGGGCACCCGTGTGAGCCCCAGAGTCCGGTCATCCTGCAGGCTGTCCCGCGAGGCGTCGAAGGCGTACCGCGCCCTGTCTTTCGCGACCTGGACCGTGATGTGGTCCAGGTGGCGTGCAGTGTCGGAGTCGTCGGCGATGAAAGGGGCGACGTACTGCGCCACCCCCCCGAGGATCGCCAGGATGACGTCCTGCACCACTTTCGGTGGCCCGAGGGTGTTAAGGCACCAGTGGTGCACCGCCGCCAGGCGTAGCCGGTGCTTGCGCTGCAGGGAGAACTCCCCGTCCGGCTGCAGCTGGAGTCCCAGGTAGGGGACGAAGTCCGCCGCTGGTACCCAGTACCACGGGTTTTCCAGGTGGGGGCAGAGGCGCAGCTGCAGGCCCGGGACCCCCTCCGTGGTGGCCATGGCGCACTTGCGAGGGTTGAGCTCCATGCCCATCATCCCCAGGTACGCGGCCACCGCCTCCACGCCCTCGACGAAGTGCTGCAGGGTGTGGGCCACCACCAGCAGGTCGTCGATATAGGCCTGGATGAGGCCCTGCTCGGCCCCTCCCGGCGGGCGCAGGCGGTGCCCCTGTGCCCTGAGCAGGGGCTCCAGGAGGAGCGCGTACAGCAGGGGGCTCTCGGGGTTGCCCTGCCAGACGCCGCGTAGCATGTAGACGGGCTGCGTTAGCCCGTGTGCTGTGACGATGCGCAGCCTGGCGCACGTGTGGAGGAAGAGCAGGAGGTCAATGACGTCCAGCGGCACGGAGAGGTGGCGCAGGATGAGTTGGAGGGCGCCGTGTGGGGCGGTGTCGAAGGCCTTGCGGGCGTCAAAGGAGAAGACGTAGTTGGGCCTTCCCCGCTGGAGCTGCCGCTGCGCCATGAACAGCGGGGGGCCTGTGTTGGAGCCAGGGAGGGCCCCCTGCTGCCAGTCGCTGACCACTCCGTGCCGTGTGAGCACTTCCGTGATGCGCTGGGTGCAGGGGCCCGTGAGCAGCTTCATGTCCAGCTGGCCAAGGGCTATGGGCCTGTAGTCGTCCAGTCTGGCAGAGCCCGGTACCTTGAGGCTGAGCCAGATGTGCGCGTCCCTCCAGTGCATCGGCGGCGGGGCGCCGCGGAGGATGGCCCGGTAGGAATGGACCAGTGACGCGTTCCCGTGGGGGGCCGGCGACGGGACGCTGCGGTGACACGCACAAGTGAGCAGGCAGGCAAGGCACTACGCTCACAAGGGCATCAATACGCCTGTGTCATGTGACAAAGCGTTTCAGAATCCTTGCCACTCTGCAAAGAGGGAACGAATGTATGTACAGCAACACATCAGGATATGTACACATGGGGTTAAGACTGGACTGGGGTGAGGGCATCAAGTAACAATAGACACTCAGTCCCGACTCATATCCCACTCCCAGGTCCGACCCTCTCAGTGGCTGATGGGGGCGGGGGTTCAAACACAACCCATGCCCTGCTCAGTCCGGACCCTGAAACCCTGCCAATGGGAGAGGTGTCCCGCACAGCCACAGGCGAGTTCCTGGAGACCAATGAGCTCCAAAGCCAACCGACAGTGGCTCCCTATGCTCCCCTACCGGCAGGTCCCAACTTTTCTCTGAGCCAGAGATATGGCCCCGCCATTATCACCCAGGAGTTGGTAGCTGAAAATGGGCTGTTTCAGCCCAAACTGAAATTAACTCAAAAATCCCCAAAATTGACCCCTCGTCCGGACCCGCCAGAGGAAGGGACGAGGCATCTGATCCTATGCCCTTCAAGTATGAACTCCCCGGAGCCCTCACCCAACCTGGTTCCCTCTGAGGTCTCGGCAGCAGGGCAGCACGGATGAGTCATGTGGGGTCATGATGCCAAAATCACCAAAATTGGCGTCATTCCCACGTGCGGCTCGCCCGGCCAAGGTAAGACCAATGGCTCACAGGGTAGGAGGCAGGACCTAGGACTCATATCTGAGTGTACAACTTGAATTTAGGTCCGGGCTCCCTATGGGCTTAGAGGAATGGGGCCGCCAATTGACCACACGGAAGGGGGAAATTGGGGTCCCAAAATTGGGTCATTTTGGCTGCCTGAAATGAGCCAAAATTCAGTGTGCTCCCAATAGTATATCCCCACGCCGGCTTGGAGATCGGATCCGCCATTCCATACGTGATCCACCAGGAGTCCAACCGAGACTCCCATGCACTTGGCTCTCGAAGATCTCCATGCCACTCGGCGTGGTGACGATCCCAATTGGGTCCACGAATGCAAAAATGGCAAAATTGCCCACACTCAATTTGGCCTAGCGCCTTAACGAAGGCGGCTCCGCTTCGCCCACGTGGTGTGTGGAATATGGGGACCATTACCCATAACACCCATGTCATATATGGTCCATTGGTCCATGCGTCCGGCGTGCACGAAGGTTAGAACATAGTGCACGGCGGGCAGCAAAAGTAGAAAAATGCTCAAAATGGCCAAAATTGCGCACACTCATGGTTAGGGCAAATGAGGCACATGTCCGACTCGGACCGGAGTGTGCCATAGGATTGGTATCAAGTCATATATGTCCAACATATCTTTGGGACGTCGCCCAACTCCTCCGGTATTGGGAATGGCAGGGTCGCCAAGTGAGCCCATGATTTGGGATAGTCCCAAATCGCCAACATGGCGGCCACGGTATGCCAAGCTCAAGAGGAGTTATTCGCCGGGTCCAAGATATGTTGGCGACCGAAGTATGCACCCTTATAACATACTTGGGTCATGATGTCAATTGAGCGCAACGTTGAGATATACGTTCGCCACTTGACATCATGACGAGCCAAAAATGGCAAAATTGGCACAAAGACACACAAAAGTGCATTGAAAGGTGCACAATTATATTATAATATCTTTGGCTTGGTTCGTGCAATCAACTAATCCTTCTAAACACAATGACTTGACACCAATGACCTTCGATCCCACATATGTGCTCCACTTGGGGCGCCATGAAAGGTTACGAGCGCTGCTTCCCAAGTGGGCACATGAAAATATGGAAAATTGTAAAACACACACCTTGCTCCCAACGCATCGCTTCGGGATCACCACACAAGCTTCCTTTCACGAAGGTTAGGCTTGCAATTGACCGTAGGGAGTATGGAGAAGGGGCTTGCACAATATGAGGTCCATTGGCGGGTTCGACTTGGAGCAATGGACCCGCCAAATGGGCACGCAACACAACATATGGCACATACCACATATTGCCCCAAAAGGCAGCTCCCACCACGATATGTCATGCCCCTCCAAGGGCATAACTTTGTGTCAATCGCTCATAGGAACTCAAGGAGAGTTCCTATGCAACACCAACACTTGCGCGCTACACTCGAAAGTTATCTTAACGCACGCAATATCATGGCCAAAGAGTTATAACGCAAACTCTACCCTCTTGACCATGATCCATTACACTAGCGCGCATGTGTAGAAACGCAAGGCATATGAAGCTTCCTAAATTACGTCGGGAGTATTGTGAATACATCCCACGTTTCCTTATCGTCAATACTCGCAAGCAACACGAGATATGACCTTCACAAGTGGCCTCACGAATCAACTTTGTTTTGCCCATATCTTTAAGACAAATGGAGGGCAGGATAAAAGGGAAGTTGATTCGTGCATACGGAAGCACGTAGGTCCACTCGAAAGAGGTCCAATCAAGTGCGGGGATGTCGAAGTCGAAAATCCGATTTCGACATCCTGAAAAATTCGGATTAAGGTTGCGAGTATTAATTATGAAAATTGCGGAAGCATCCATGCAGTTCCTGGCGACTTTGGAGCCTTCGTCGCGGATAGCGTTAAAATTTCCATTAGAAACAGTTAAACTGGCGGTTACGGTAAAGTCGCGAACCAACCGCCAGCAGTCAAAACAGTGAGTATCGGAACGGAAGCATAAAAATTGACGGAAACAATATGAAAATAAAACCCTGTTGATTCCTGATATTCTGATACCCAAATCTCCGCTGGCGGTGCATCGGTTGCCGATGCGGGGCTTCACGGCACGGAACACGCCGTGCATGGGGTTAGTGGACCGGAAACCGGTTGTATGCCGTAACCCGGCCATGGGGTTCTGGTTGTATGCCGTAACCCGGCCATGGGGTTCTGGGTACCGCTTCACCCCCCTCCCTAGAGCAAACCCTGGGGGGGCTCGATAACACCCACGCATGGCAGCGGGTACCCAGGACCACTCCCTGAAAAGGGGGGGGGGGGTGTCACACTCTCACTTCAGTAAGTCACAGTAAGATAGGTATCCCACAGTGGGATAGGTATGCTGCTGTAACAGCTCGTAGCACATGTATAGTATCAAGTATCAAGTCCCGGGTCCTGGCGGCGATTGTTCGGCATCCAAAGGACCCGTTAACCCATACCAGGCGCACCGGGTGCCGGCTGCTACGGTCACCACCACAGTGGCAGTGGCATACACGGCCAACATAGGCGTCACACGACGGCCGAGGTGGCCCCACAAGTCGAGAGCGACCACAAAGATCCATCAGGCTACCCCAAGCTTCCCAAGGCCCGCCGACTGGGGAGAGTCCCCACGGGTCCTTCCTCGGGCGCACCATGTCCATATCCATACGACGCGAGTCCAGAGTGCCATAGTCGAACTCCTTACGAACCCCAAATCGTAAGGGAACTCCTCCTGAAGGGATCGGGCATCAAGGCCGTCTTTTCCCTCGCCCTACTACCACGAAGCGTGGCCATACATGAGGGAGTCCTCATGCAGTGTGGGCGGAGGCGTCGACTCCTCAAACCACCAGTTTCCCAGGCAGACTGACCGAGGTCAGGAGCACCGGAGGCCGCCATCCGAATGCAAGTGCGTCTGCAAATCGGTAGGCTCACACTGGGACTGACAGTGGCGGACCGCTGGGAGTGTAGTCAGGCAACTGGGCTTCCCGCCTGGCGCCATCAGGATCTCCACACATCACAGCGAATAGGGCAACACGGTATCACGGGCACTCAAACAGTAGAATCTGTAATCAAGTACTGGTCCAGGCTGGACCAGGCTGTAAGGATATGTACACGGCGACTCAAGGCGCCTCTGTATCCCGATTCGTGGTGAAAAACAGTCCATCCCTCAGCGATGGGCTGATGACACTTAACATACAGATGCACATATCCTGGAGGGCAGAAAAGCAAGCAACAATTTGGGTAAATAGGCGTGTAAACACACTCAGAACAGAGTGCCAAACCACGCCACGGTCAGGATAAGGCAAATGCAGGAGGATGGACAGGATAACGCCTGAGTTCAGGCATATATAGTCTCGAGACACACGTCGACTGGTCTGGATTCCGCAAATGCCATGGAACCAGACGACACACCAAAAAAATCGCAATGCCGATGACAGCGGCATCCGTTGCGCAACGTCGTATGGGCTTCAAGGCCCCAAGAGCTCAAAAATATGAAGGTCAGTCGCCCTACCTGGTTTCCCAAGGATTCAGCAGGGGGGGGAGTGACGAATAGAAGAAAAGAGGGGCCATCCTCCTCTGGATTCAGCAGGGGGGGGTATATGGCCACTCTGTCACCGAAAGATGGAAGAGAGCAAGCAAGTAAGGGACGGTTCGTCGGCCTCACAAGCGCCTCAAGGCACATCAGGGGAGAGCTCAGGGCGCTGATCAGGCACCCCTGGCTGCAATCGCCCGGGTGAGTGCTGCCAAGTCCGAGACGTGGATCTTGGTCTTGTGCTTGCGGATGTACTCCATGAAGGGAGTATTGACCCGCGGCACGAATGAGGAGACGGGTTCCCAGGTGTCGTGGGACGGCCCATAGCCTCGCCAACGAACCTTGAACTCCAGACCTCCGGGTGCCGAGGCCTTCGGACGCTGAGCCAGGATCTTCTCGACAGTATAGTCGTCCTGCTCAGCATAGTCGTCGTCCGAGTCGGCCTCATGTTTGGCGTAGTCCAGGGACACATGCCGGCCACGGAGGTCGGGTTCCCGCACACGGAGCTGACTCTCGTGGCGCTCCCGGAACTGTCCGTGACCCACCTTGATGCGGTATGTGTCCTCACCAATCCTGCGGACCACCTCGCCGGGTGTGAACCAGGTCTTGGTGCGGTGGGTGCCCATGGGGCGGGGTCTGATCACCCACACCGGGTCTCCCACCCTGAATTTCTGCGCTGTCGAGCTCGGGGCGGACTTCTGACGCTCAGCATGCTCCTTCTCAAGCTGCTGGCGGATGTCCCGCGCCGTTTGCTCTTGCCGCGCGAAGAACTCCTTGGCATCCATAGCCATGCCATCACCAGACAAGGGAAGTCCCCTACCCAGGGGGTCCCTGCCGAACAGAATCTGGTGAGGGGACAAACCGCCCGGAGTGGGGGTGTCATGATGGGCCTTCAGAGCAGGCCACATCTCCTCAAACCAGTTCCGCCGTGGATTGGTGATGTGGATCTTGCGCAGCTTCTCGAACAGCTGCCGTCCAGCCACTTCTGCACGGCCGTTAGACCGGCTGAGATAGGCGACGCTCTTGGCATGACGTATCCCCATCAGGGAACACATAGCCTTGAACCAGCCACCAGTAAACTGGGGCCCTCGGTCACTGCAAATGGTGCGGGGGATGTCAAAGACGGTCAGCCAATGACGAATCATCATGACTGCCACTTCCTTGGCAAGCAACCCCTTTTTGCGTGCTGGAACGGCTACAACGTAGCCGCTGTGGCGGTCCACACAGAGAACCACACAGTCAAAGGTCTCCCTGCCAATGTGCACTTCGGGCATGGAGAAGACGTCCATGGCCACGCTCTCCATGGGCTGGTCAGGAACCGGGGTCCATTGGGGTTCCCCCTTGACGTTCCGGTTGTCGGGATTGCAGGCCTGACAGACCGAGCAACCCTTCTTGACCCTCTTGATGGCGGTGTAGAGAACGATATGGTCGATCTCGAACCGACGCTGCATGTCAAGAGCTTGCTTCTTGACCCCTGGGTGCAGCATGTGGTGGTGCCAAGCTTCACACAGCTCGAGCACTCGGGACTCTGGGACTAGCAGCTTACCATTCCGGTAGAGCTTGCCATCTTCCTCAGTCAGCCCCTTTGGCCACTTCTGCCCGTCGTCAGGGTCGGTCACAGCCCTATACTCGGCCGCAAAGGCCTCAGACTTGGCGTAATCGTCGGTCCAGTCGTCCTGGAGGCAAGACTCTCGGAAGAGGTGCTTGTCGGACTCCACTCCCACAGGGGGTGCCGGACCGGGCCTTCCGCCCGCGGCACCCACAGGGGCGAGTACACTGACCGCTCTGCTCACCCTCGAAGCGAGGGGGGCATCTGCGGCCATGACGACGAAGCATTTGGCACCCTCCTCCTCCATCAGGCGCTCCATTTCAATGATCTTCTTGGCTTCAGCGGTCTCAGCCTCATCGCCATGGGCAGAGATATCCTGCATGCCCTTGCTGGCGGGATAGGCCCACCTACTGAGACAGTCCGCCACGGTGTTATCCTTTCCAGGAATATAAACAACCGTAAGGTCGAACTTGGCCAAGGTCTCGTGCCATCTTGCCCGTCGGGAGGCGGGACCTGAGGGGGTGTCCACGTGCTCCTTGTGCCACGACTGCAGACTCTGATGGTCGGTGCAGACGGTGACGGGATGGAGGGCTATGTACCCAGCCCATTTCCTGAGAGCCATGACGATGGCATACGCCTCCTTTTCACGGGGCGTCCACGTCCGTCTCTGGCCTTCCGCCAGGACTCGGCTCCAGAAGGCCACGGGCACGTGCCTCCCGTCGTCAAGCACTTGCTCCAACACAGCGCCAATGGCGTAGTCGGAAGCGTCGGTGCGTAGGACGAACCCTCGGTCGGGATCCACGAGGTGCAGACCCACTGCGGATAGCAGCGCCTGCTTCATCCCCTCAAAGGCACGGTCGGACTCAGGTGTCCAGACCAGAGCCTTCTTGGACCCCTTCTTGGTCTCCTCTCGGTTGCCCTTGAGCATGGTCGTCATGGGGGCTGCATACTCGGCATACATGTTGATATACCCCGAGTAGTAGTTGCAGAACCCCAGATACGCCCGTAGCTCAGAGACCGTTTTGGGCTTTTCCCAGTGCTCAATCGCGGCCACTTTGCCAGGTATGGGCTTTCGCTGCCCGTTCCCGACTACATGGCCAGCGAAGACCACCTCGCTTACCGCAATGGTGGCCTTGTCACTGCTGCCCGTGAGTTTGTGCCGAACCAGAAGGTCCAGCACTCGAGTGACGTCCCTCTCGTGTGCCTCCAGGAGCTCCTCGTAGCTCATGCTGGGGTCCCCGGACGCGATGATCACGTCGTCCACGAAGGGGTCCGCACAGTCGCGCACCGGCTCAAGCAGGTTCTCCAGCATCCGCTGAAAAGCCGCATTGCCGTTGGTAACGCCCATAGGCATCACCTTCCACTGGAGAGGTCCAAGTAGAGTGCTCATGGCTGTGCAGGCACGGGACTCTTCGGCGAGAGGCATCTGATGATAACCATGTTTCAGGTCAATCACCGTGAAGATCCTCCGCCGGTGTTGCTTTTGCAGCATGTCCTCAATGAGGGGCAGCGTATAGCTGTCGTGCTGCGTTTGGGCGTTCAGGCCGCGGTAGTCGACCACGATCCGCCACTCACCGGCAACCTTCTTGGGGACGACGAAGCAAGGAGAGGCCCATTCGGAGTGGCACGGCTCGAGCCAGCCTCTCTGGATGAAGTCACGGAGGATCTTCTCCATGGCCTCTTTCCTCTCGCCCCTCAGGGCAAACTCCCGGTGACGATACACACGGGGGTCCTGCTTCAGTCGTATCTTGGCCTCACCATACGGTCCACGCACCGGTGGGGGGAACACAGGTTTTCCGCTGAAGAAGGTCTCGCCATACTTCTGCTTCAGCCTGGCCCTCAACGCCTGGATCTTGGGGCAGTCATCGGACTCCGCCTTGGCTTTTCCGGGCACTTGAACCACGGAGCTTACTTGAGGGGTAGCTACTCCGCTCGCTTTCGGCTCAGGTGGTCTTCCCAGGTGGCCCAAAGGGCCATCTCTGGTCTTGCCTCGGAACAGATCGCCGTAGGTGGGTGGGTTACCGCCAGGCGGCTCGTCTTGGCTGGACATGTGATCCAGCACCCTCTGTACGAAGGTATCCCCGTCATAGGAACCAGAGACGATTGAGTCCACTTCCCACCAGGCTTTGTCCTGGCCTTTGCCCTCACGCTGGTTTCCCCAGTCGTGAAAGGGCTGATCCATATACCCCTGAACCAGATCCCACTCCTCTTCAGTGAGGGGGTCTTCGGAGTCCGATTCTTCGATGTCAACAGGGGGAACCGCAAAGCATTGCCGCCAGGGCTCTGCTATGATGCGGTTGACACACACGAAGTCCGTGGTGTCGGCCTGATCAAGGCCCCCATCAACATAGTGGAATTCTGTTGGCCATCTCTGGGGTGGCATGGGCTGTCCCTTAGCGTCCTGATAGACACTCTCTCCAGCCGGTAGGACGACCTTGTTTAAGGTCATGTTGGTCAATGAGGCTACCCAATGTCGGGTACTTTCCTCCTCGGTGCATCCCATAGGAACAACCAGCACTGCCTTGGAGCGGTCCTTGCGAATCTTCGCTATCGCTCTTGGAATGTCCCAACGGGGGCAATGGATCCACATCAATCCCTGATGCGGACCCCAGTGCTTCTTCCACGCGGAGTCCTGGGCGCTCCAGTACTTCTCACATACCCGCAGATGGGCGGAGGTTCCTGAAGAGAACGCATCCAGGGCCAGATCCGACGCTCCCAGGTCCGCGACCACTCGGTACGCCACTTCCGGCCTTACGCCGTACTCCTGGTTCGCTGGCCCAGTAGGCTCAGTGTCCAGCGCGGCCACTTCGAGCTGATTGCGTTCGGGGTGGATCCATTGGCATTCCACATGGTGCTCAGGTGACGAAAGCCACGAGAGCTGGTCGTCCTGGTACAGGGTCATGGAGGCCTGGGCCGGGAGGACGCCGGAGTCCGTCTCCATCATGAAGTCGTACCCGACGATCATGTCCCAGTCCATCTCGGCCTCGTAGAAGCTACCGTGCAGGAGGATTTCCTTGCCGAGGTCTGGGCGGCTCAGCTCACGATGGTTCACGAACTGCAGCCCAATGGCCGCTTCCTTCGTGCCTCCCACCATGTACTGGCCGTTCGCCACCTTCAGCCTGACAGGTTTCCGACTGTCGGTAAGACACTCTGGCGGAAGCAGGCCAGCCTTGACCAAGCTGACTTGAGCTCCCGTGTCGACCAACACGTCGAAAACCTTTTCCACTTCCCCGCATAAGGCACGGACCTTAAGATGCAACTGCCGCTCGCGACCGACACGGCGCACGGCATGCAAACTCAGGATCTCCGGCCGTTCCAGAAGCTCCACAAGCGACTGGTGCAGGTCGTGGACAATGGGCTCAGGCTGCCCATCTGCAGCATCCAGCTGCGGTCCGGGTGATCCTCCGATACTCTCGGATAGATCCTGTAGTACATCAAACACGTTCTTGGTCGCGAAGGACGGACGGGTGCAAGGGTTCGTGCCTTCACTTGCCCTCACCCTTCCTCCGCGACTGGGCGCCAGACCGGGCCTTCCGCCCGCGGCAGTCCCCTTGTGCTTATCGACTCCCGACTGGGATGGATCGGCGCTTCCCACGTCACCATCCTGCGACCGCCCTAGCTGGGGCCCTTGGCTGCAGTGGCTCCGCTAGGGGGCGTCGGTTGTGGAAGAGGGGGTGTTCTCCTCGGCCTCAACGTCGTTGACGCCCTTCTTTCTTCCCCCTTTACCTCCTCCTTTACCCTTCTTGTCCTTGTCCTTGTTCTGGTCATTCTGGTTGTTCTCCTTGTTCTTGTTGTCCGACCTGGGGACCCAGTTCCGCTTGATCTCCTGGATCTCCTTGGCCAACTCGGTTCCCACCGACGACATCAGCTTGGCCAGCTCGTCCTTGTCCACCTCCATCTTGGCTTCCCGGATACCCGCGGGCGCACGCTTCTGCGACCCGTGCGCCTTCTTGTAAGCCTCCGTGTCGGCCTTGTGGACGGGGCATGTTCGGTGGTCATGGTTGAAGCCTTTCTTCCTCCCATAACACACGAAACAGCCCTGAGGGTGAGCTCGTATGAACTCCCCAAAGGACAGCGGAGGGTCGCCAATACGGCGAGGGTCCCTCTTCTCCTGCTTCCTCCAACCTTGCTGCAGGGGCTTCCAGTTTGCTGGCTTGGTCCCCGCGCTCAGGTTCTTGGCCACGAAGGCACACACGGCCACTTCGGCGGGCTCATCGTCGTCGTCATCGTCGACGAGAGTCTCATCGCCGCCGGCTCCCGCTGGATCCATGGCATCTTCCCCGCCAGGTCCCTCGCCAACGTAGTTGACGTCGCGGTCGCCGGGCCTCAACCCGCGGGTGTGGTGGAGGTTTCGGTACTCCTTGAGTACTTCCTCGCCAACCCACTCCAGGATCTCGTCGCAGCTCATCCGCGCCGGGATGGGCTGCAGACGGATGGTCTGGCCGCTCAACTCACAATCGTCAAGGCGCCAAATCGCGGTCTTCTCGCGATCGCCCGAGACGGTGATGAGAAGAGCGTTCCGCAGGGAGTGCCGTTTGACATCCCGGGCCACGTTCTTCTTCGCCCAAGACACAAAGTTCGTATGATACTCCTTGGGGAGCATCATCTTGACCGTGTGGTTGGACTTGGCCCTCTTGGATTCCTCCTTGGTGACCCTTTTGATCCATGCTTCCGGCAGCATGGAGAGCAGGCGAGCCTGCTCGTCACCCTCGTTCCAATCCTCCACGTTGCGGCGGAAGAGGGTGTATTTCCCTCGGAAGTCTCGCCACTCTCGTAGGCGGATCTCCCGTCCATCATGCTCAAGCTTGATGGACCTCCAGCGCTTGGCAGCCACCTGCGCAGCGTCCACCCGCTCCTGCTCGTTGAGCCACTTCTTGGCGTCCTTGAGGGTCTTGATTTTCCCCTCCTTGGTCGCCACGAAGTATAGCTCGCCGAGCACTTCCGGCAGGCGGTACCTGAACCGTTTGAAGACATATCTCTCCGCATCCGCGGGAGGTTGGTCTTCAGTGACGGTCAGCCCCCAATCGTCCAGCTTCTCCAAGAAGCGGTCGAGGTTGAGGGGGTTGCCATCGTACATGGGGGGCTTGATGTCCTTCAAGTCTTCCCACACGGCGGCGTCCGCGGCCTTAGAGACCATGAACGCCGGCCGCGAGGTCGACCGAGGTTCCCATCGCCCTCGCCCACGGACTCCCACGGCCGCCACGTCCATCTCCTCCATGGAATCCCTGTGGCTACGCCGCGGTTCCTCCACGTACGCTGAACCGAAATGTTCACGCCGTACTGCATCCATGTACGCATCCTCATCACGGCGCCGGCGGCTGCGTTCAGCGGCCTCCCGTCGTACACCACGCGGCGGGCTGATGTCGAACTCCTCCAGGTCCAGGTCCAGGTCCAGGTCCTCACCTTCGCCGACATCCCACTCCACGTCTCCTCTGGGGACCTCATCCCTGAGTCCACCATAACGTCCTCCAGCCCTGGGGATTGGCACCGGGGCTGGTGGCGGGCGTCGGGGGCGTACAGGCGTCCGCGGTGGGGCACGGCGGTTGTGGTAGTCTGCGCTGAGCCACTCATCGCGCCATTCCTCACTGCCACTGCCGGGCGGCACGCGCTCGTTGCGGCGGCCCGCGCTGTGGTGAGAGGGGGCGGAGAGAGAGGGGGCACTGGCGCTGGGGCGACTCCTGGGGGCTCCGCCGGGGGCGTGGGGTCTGCCTGGACCTGGTCCGGGTCCCCAGCCGTCGTCCGACGAGCCTGACTCCAGGGGTGGGTGGTCGCTGCCGACTCTCCCACGGGCTTCCAGCGCATCCAGCCTCTCCTGCAGGCCGCTGACGACGTTGGTCAGCGACTTGGTCTCGGCCCTGGCGATGTCCAGGTCCTTCTGCGCGCGCGCGGCGACCGTGGAGATGCGAGCCATCTCGCTCTTGCCCGTGTCTACCTCCAGCTCGAGCAACTGGACTCTCCTGCGGAGGTAGACAATCCACCACCAGGTGGCATCCGGGTCGCCGTTCCCTGGTGGGTCGTCGGGGTCCCCAGGGGGTCCTCCAGGAGGGCCTCCGCCGGGTCCGCCCGGTCCAGGGGGTCCTCCCCCGCCAGGTGGTCCGCCTCCAGGGGGTCCACTGGGTGGGCGTCCTCCAGGGGGTCCTGAAGGTCCTCCGCCAGGGGGTCCCGGTGGGTCTCCGCCGGGTCGCCTCGGTGGGTCCGAGGATGGGCGCCTCGTGATGCCGAACTCCATGTCGTCATCCTCGTCCATGTCGCCCCACCTGGGCGTCTCGGTCACGGAGGACTCGGAGCTCCGGTAGGGAGGAGGGGGATCCTCATCCTCACCTTCCATGGGGACGTCTCCGCCACCTCCGCCCGTCCAAGCCACCACTTGGCGATGTCGACGGCCTCGTTCATCCCCGTCACTGGCGGTGAAGAAGGGGTCACTATCGTGGGGGTGCCCACCCGCTGGCCTCCGCGGCCTCTCGGGGGTCTTCCCCTTGCCCTTCCTCCGTCGACGGGCGGTGGTGCTACCGCTCCCACTGCTACCCGTGTCCGCCTCATCCAGCTTCATCCTGGAGGAGGCGTCCCCTTCGAAAAGCCTTCGAAGGGTCTCCACTCGCGATCCTCCCGGGGGAGTCTCGTGGCGGAGTTTGGCCTCTGCCTCCTCCATTGCGGCGGCGGTGGCTGCGGCAGCTCGCGCTTCGGCCTCTTCCCGAGCACGAGCCGCCTCGGCTTCCCGGGCCTGCAGCAGCTGCGCCTTCTGCGCCTCCAACGCCGCCAGCTCCGCCTCCGTCTTGGCCTTCTCCTCAGCGACCTTCCGTCGCGCGGCCTCGATGGCTTCCTTCTTGGCGGCGTCCTCCTGGGCCTTAGCCGTCGCTTCGGCGTGGGCCCTTTCCTCCGCCTCCTTCTTTGCCCTCCCTTGGGCAAGCGCCTCTTCCAGCGCCTTCACCTCGGCCTCCTTGCAGGCAATGGCCTCCTGCGTCAGGCGGGCTTCCTCGTCGACTGCCGCCAACTCACCGTTGACCTGGGCAGTTGTTGCACTATGGGCGGCCACGGCCGTGAGTCCAGCCGCGATGGCCGCCACGGTCTGGGTGTGGATGGCCATGCCATGCGCCCACTGCGCAGCCTCCTCCTGGGCGATGCCGGCGGCGCCCTCCACAGCAGCGCTGTACTGCTTGGCCCGTTGCCGGGCAACCCGACGGTTGCAGGGCACCCCACAGGCGCGCTCACAGGCGCGCGCCACGTCCCTTTCGGGAGCGACGCTGCTGCTGGAGCTGGCCTGGTCGGCCGGCGTCCTCCCGCGGTGGGCCGACTCGATGTCGCTGCTGGGGCCTGCTGAGGCCTGCCGGGCCTTCAGGAGCAGCGAACGGGGCTTGGCCTGGGTCTGCTTGGCGACTTGGATGTAGTCGCCAAGGGTGGTGGAGCCGGGGTGGTGTCCACCATTGGGCCGTTGGGGACTGGGGGCTGGGGTTCCGCCCTTGGCGCCTTGGGTGGCTTCGGTAGCCAGGGACTCCTGGTACTCCCGCCACCTCCGGTCCCTCTTCTTGTCCCCGGCGGACCGCTTCTCCGTCCCCGGAGACGCGCTGCTGCTGCCCTGCAGCCTGCGCTCGCTTCCCGGTTCCGGGAACTTCTTCTCGATCACGTCCCACAGGGAGACGTTGATCGAGGCGCCCGACGGGTAGGCGTTGGGGTCCTCGTCCTCCTCGATCCCGTCGGGGCGCAGCCCTTCGCCGGGCCTGTCCGGCCGGGTCCACGCCCTCCAGCGCCTCTGCTGGTGGCGGTACTCGTACCCCTCCGCCCGCAGCCAGTCCTCCACGGCCTGCAGGCGGTCGGGGGCGATGTCCGTGCGGAGCTCGAAGCTCCTGGGCATGCCCCCTTCGCACTGGGGGTTGCTGTGGCGGTAATGCTGGTCCCAAACCAACCCACGCAGCAGGCGTGCTGCATGGGGGTGGGGCCGCGGCCACGTCCTGCCCGCTTCCTGCCAATTCACCATGGCAGCGGGGGCGTAGATGGTCTTGAAGTCCTTGATGTGCACTCGTTCACCTCAACGAACTGGTTGTGGTTGTTGGGGAGGGTGCTGCAGCACTGGATTGGAAGTGCGGCTGGTGCTGGTCAGCCGGTGGTTGTGGAGGTGGTTGACGCGGCCTTGCTGGTCGGCCGGTGGGACTCCGGGTCGGCCGATGGGGCTGATGCAGGAGTCTTGGTCTGTGCACCTCTTTCACGGCTGCTGCGCGGTCAGGGCGGTGCTCTTGACGGCGCTGCGGGCTCCGTGACGAACTCGGCGCTGTCGCTGAGTGGCGCTGCGAGCTGCTGCGCTGCGCTGCGAGACGCTGCGCTGCGCTGCGAGCTACGAGCTGCGCCGCGCTGCTGCGACGCGCTGCTCGGGGTTGGTGGCCCCGAGTGGCACGCGAGGGTTGGGTAACCCCGCGGCGGTGAAACGCTTTTGACGCGTTCCCGTGGGGGGCCGGCCACGGGACGCTGCGGTGACACGCACAAGTGAGCAGGCAGGCAAGGCACTACGCTCACAAGGGCATCAATACGCCTGTGTCATGTGACAAAGCGTTTCAGAATCCTTGCCACTCTGCAAAGAGGGAACGAATGTATGTACAGCAACACATCAGGATATGTACACATGGGGTTAAGACTGGACTGGGGTAAGGGCATCAAGAGACAATAGACACTCAGTCCCGACTCATATCCCAATCCCAGGTCCGACCCTCTCAGTGGCTGATGTGGGCGGGGGTTCAAACACAACCCATGCCCTGCTCAGTCCGGACCCTGAAACCCTGCCAATGGGAGAGGTGTCCTGCACAGCCACAGGCGAGTTCCTGGGAACCAATGAGCTCCAAGGCCAACCGACAGTGGCTCCCTATGCTCCCTTACCGGCAGGTCCCAACTTTTCTCTGAGCCAGAGATATGGCCCCGCCATTATCACCCAGGAGTTGGTAGCTGAAAATGGGCTGTTTCAGCCCAAACTGAAATTAACTCAAAAATCCCCAAAATTGACCCCTCGTCCGGACCCGCCAGAGGTAGGGACGAGGCATCTGACCCTATGCCCTTCAAGTATGAACTCCTCGGAGCCCTCACCCAACCTGGTTCCCTCTGAGGTCCCGGCATCAGGGCAGCACGGATGAGTCATGTGGGGTCATGATGCCAAAATCACCAAAATTGGCGTCATTCTCACGTGCGGCTCGCCCGGCCAAGGTAAGACCAATGGCTCACAGGGTAGGAGGCAGGACCTAGGACTCATATCTGAGTGTACAACTTGAATTTAGGTCCGGGCTCCCTATGGGCTTAGAGAAATGGGGCCGCCAATTGACCACACGGAAGGGGGAAATTGGGGTCCCAAAATTGGGTCATTTTGGCTGCCTGAAATGAGCCAAAATTCAGTGTGCTCCAAATAGTATATCTCCACGCCGGCTTGGAGATCGGATCCGCCATTCCATACGTGATCCACCAGGAGTCCAACCGAGACTCCCATGCCCTTGGCTCCCAAAGATCTCCATGCCACTCGGCGTGGTGACGATCCCAATTGGGTCCACGAATGCAAAAATGGCAAAATTGCCCACACTCAATTTGGCCTAGCGCCTTAACGAAGGCGGCTCCGCTTCGCCCACGTGGTGTGTGGACCATGGGGACCATTACCCATAACACCCATGTCATATATGGTCCATTGGTCCATGCGTCTGGCGTGCACGAAGGTTAGAACATAGTGCACGGCGGGCAGCAAAAGTAGAAAAATGCTCAAAATGGCCAAAATTGCGCACACTCATGGTTAGGGCAAATGAGGCACATGTCCGACTCGGACCAGAGTGTGCCATAGGATTGGTATCAAGTCATATATGTCCAACATATCTTAACATATCTTTGGGACGTCGCCCAACTCCTCCGGTTTTGGGAATGGCAGGGTCGCCAAGTGAGCCCATGATTTGGGATAGTCCCAAATCGCCAACATGGCGGCCACGGTATGCCAAGCTCAAGAGGAGTTATTCGCCGGGTCCAAGATATGTTGGCGACCGAAGTATGCACCCTCATAACATACTTGGGTCCTGATGTCAATTGAGCTCAACGTTGAGATATACGTTCGCCACTTGACATCATGACGAGCCAAAAATGGCAAAATTGGCACAAAGACACACAAAAGTGCATTGAAAGGTGCACAATTATATTATAATATCTTTGGCTTGGTTCGTGCAATCAACTAATCCTTCTAAACACAATGACTTGACACCAATGACCTTCGATCCCACATATGTGCTCCACTTGGGGCGCCATGAAAGGTTACGAGCGCTGCTTCCCAAGTGGGCACATGAAAATATGGAAAATTGTAAAACACACACCTTGCTCCCAACGCATCGCTTCGGGATCACCACACAAGCTTCCTTTCACGAAGGTTAGGCTTGCAATTGACCGTAGGGAGTATGGAGAAGGGGCTTGCACAATATGAGGTCCATTGGCGGGTTCGACTTGGAGCAATGGACCCGCCAAATGGGCACGCAACACAACATATGGCACATACCACATATTGCCCCAAAAGGCAGCTCCCACCACGATATGTCATGCCCCTCCAAGGGCATAACTTTGTGTCAATCGCTCATAGGAACTCAAGGAGAGGTCCTATGCAACACCAACACTTGCGCGCTACACTCGAAAGTTATCTTAACGCACGCAATATCATGGCCAAAGAGTTATAACGCAAACTCTACCCTCTTGACCATGATCCATTACACTAGCGCGCATGTGTAGAAACGCAAGGCATATGAAGCTTCCTAAATTACGTCGGGAGTATTGTGAATACATCCCACGTTTCCTTATCGTCAATACTCGCAAGCAACACGAGATATGACCTTCACAAGTGGCCTCACGAATCAACTTTGTTTTGCCCATATCTTTAAGACAAATGGAGGGCAGGATAAAAGGGAAGTTGATTCGTGCATACGGAAGCACGTAGGTCCACTCGAAAGAGGTCCAATCAAGTGCGGGGATGTCGAAGTCGAAAATCCGATTTCGACATCCTGAAAAATTCGGATTAAGGTTGCGAGTATTAATTATGAAAATTGCGGAAGCATCCATGCAGTTCCTGGCGACTTTGGAGCCTTCGTCGCGGATAGCGTTAAAATTTCCATTATAAACAGTTAAACTGGCGGTTACGGTAAAGTCGCGAACCAACCGCCAGCAGTCAAAACAGTGAGTATCGGAACGGAAGCATAAAAATTGACGGAAACAATATGAAAATAAAACCCTGTTGATTCCTGATATTCTGATACCCAAATCTCCGCTGGCGGTGCATCGGTTGCCGATGCGGGGCTTCACGGCACGGAACACGCCGTGCATGGGGTTAGTGGACCGGAGACCGGTTGTATGCCGTAACCCGGCCATGGGGTTCTGGTTGTATGCCGTAACCCGGCCATGGGGTTCTGGGTACCGCTTCACCAGGAGCCACTGGACGGGTGCCGGGAGGGCCTTGATGAAACGGGCCTGCACGTGGTTAGGACCTGGGGCCTTGCCATCGGCCTTGTCCAGGGCGGACTTCAGGTCCTGCATGGAGTACTGCTGGACCTGTGTCCAGGCCCCCTCAGGGACCCGGGGGACGTGGCGGCCGAGGACCGCCTGGAAACCCGGGAGGTCCACCGGGCGTTTGTCATACAATTCTCGCCAGAAGGCGCGAACTGCGAACATCACGTTGTGGGCCTCCGTGAGGAGCGTTTGGGTGTTGGGAACCCGCACGTTCCAGAGGCCTGACGGGCCTGGGGCCTCTACCTCTATGGCTCCCCGCACGGCTTTCCATCGCTGGGCGATGTCGGGGGCGTGGCGGCGCCAGAAGTCCTTGATGGCGCGCTTGCGGTCTGCCGCCAGGAGGGCGCGGAGCTGGCGAATGTCCTCCTCGAGGACGACTGCTTGCCTCTCCAGCTCCTCCTGTAGCTGGCCCTGCGTGGTCGGGCGGAACCCGGGCGACACACCCTGCAGCTCCTCCGTGAGCCGGAGCGCCGCCTCGGACCGGATTCCATGCCTGGCCGCGTCCGCCTGGTACGCTGCCGGCGCGCGCGCTGCCAGGGTGTCATAGCGGAGGACCGCTGCCTGGAGCTGCTTTCCGCTCTCCGGGAGGTCCCCCTCCGCCGGGTCCGTTCCCGCCGGAGACGGCTGCCGGCGTCCCACCACGCGCGCCAGGGCGTCATGCGTCGCGTGGAGGTGTTCGAACACCTTGTCCACCGCGGCCGCGGGCATGGACCCGTAGTCGTGCTGCTCTGCGGGACCCAGCCAGGGCGCCAGGGAGGGTTCATCCTGCGCGGCGGTGACCGCCGCCCACAGGCAGTGTTGGACAGGCGCGGCCTCGGCGTCGTACGGGAGGAGGCGGCCCTCCGTGTGGCTGTAGGGGGTGGGCATCGCCGCGCGCCCCGCTGCGCTGAGGAGACCCGGCAGGGCCAGGCGGACCGGGAGGTGGTCCGAGCCGACTACCTGGGGGTGTGCCATGCCGCGAGCCCAGACGCTTTCCCGCAGGGACCACGGCAGGAGGGGCTCGTTGACCAGGAAGGTGTCCACCCTGTGCTGGGACGGGTGGAGCGTGGGGGTCATGTCCTCCTCGCCGCCTGCCGCGGCCCTTCGGAAGCCGCAGGCCTCCCAGCCCGCTCGGAAATGCTCCGTGGCCGGGTTGGCGGGGACATCCATGTAGATGTTGGTGTCGCCGGCGATGACCACCGGGTGCCTCCCGCCGAGGCTGCGTGCCGTGGCATACATTTGTATGTCGGCCCAGAACGCCGCCCGTCCCGCCCACGGGGAGCAGCCTGCTTGCGGCCCGTGGACGTTGATGAGGGTGAGGCCTCCCCCGTCCGTGCAGATCTCCAGGGCCGCGGCCCGCCCGGGGACAATTTCCGTGAAGCTGAGCACCTCGTGCTCCGCCACGTACTTGCTGCTGACTGCGGTGAGGAGGCCCCCCCCTCTCGAGGTGGAGGTGGCTCCCGTCTCCGCCAGCCGGCTGCTGAAGAAGGCGGTGTACCCCTTGTCCCGGAGCGCCGGGGCCACGTGCATCTCCTGCGCCCTGGTGGCGATCCCCGTTTCCTGGAGCATGATGGCAAAGCCCCCCTCCTGGGGCAGCATGCCGGTGATGAGGTGCTCCTTGTCGGTGCAGGCCGCCGACCCCCGGCGCTGCCGGAGTGTGTCCCGGAGGGACCGGTCTGGCGGCACGAGGCCGTTGCGCAGGTTCCACGAGAGGAGCCACAGGGCGTCGCCCGTCGTGTCCTCCTGGAGTCAGCTATCCCGCATCGGCATCGCCGCCGGGTTCCCCGGCGCCGCCGGGGCATCTGGGTGCACCGCATCCGCTGAGCCCGTTCCCAGCGGGGCCCACAGGGGGGCCCGGGGGACCGGGGGAGCCAGGGGGGCCAGGGGGGCCAGCCCCGCAGGGATGGACATGGACCCTGCTCCGGGTGCCTCCTCACCTCCATCTGCGTGGTCGGCTGCCTGGGGCGGGGGGCGCCGGGTGTACGGGGCGTGCCACGGGGACCTCCGTGCTCTCCCCTGCAGGATGTTGGCGGCCGCCTCCTTGTCGTCGGCCGGGGCCGCAGCGTGCACCGCGTGCCACGCCAGGTGTTCCAGCATTGCCCCGCTGGTGTAGTACTTGTCCGCACACAGGGGGCATTTCGTCGGCTCCGTGGCCCCTCGCGCCGGTGGGAGCGGCACCGACTTCCGAATGGCGCCCTCCGCCACTGGTTCGAAGGGCAGGTTGGCCAGCGGCACCGTGTGTGGTGCCAGCGTGCGGCCCGGGGCCGCCGCATCGAGGGCTCGCGTCGCGGGCGCGGGCCCGAGACCTCGGATGGCATCGCGCTGCCCGTCTGCTTGCAGCCACGTTTGCCAGTGCGTGGAGCCGATTTGGCGGTCAGATTTGCCCCTCCATCGCAGGTCGTGGAAGGCCTGTAGCCAGTGGTAACCCGCGGTCGGGACCGCCAGCTGGAGCTCCAGGTCGGCGGGGTGCGCCGCTGCCGGCCACACTCCCGGCCTCGCCGCCCGGGCGTTGTCCTTCAGCTTGACCTGGAGCAGGAGGGCGTGGTGTTCGCCCTCCCGCAGCGCCTTGATGATCATGCGGGTGCAGTCCGCCACACAGATCACGGCTTCGGGCCCCAGCAGGCGTTCGGGGTCGCAGACGACGATGTGCGCTTCCGCCGGGCTAAACATGCAGACCACCCACTGTGGGTTCTGCTGTCCCCGTTGGGCCACCGCCAGGGTAGCCGCTGGGCGGGCGTGCGTGATTGGCCCCGCGTGGAGGTCCGGGACGTCCGTTGCCCTGATGGCGTCTCCCTGCCACGCGGCCCGTAGATGCTCCTCCTGGTCGGGGCTCCACACCAGTGTGGGGGGGTTGACCCACCCCGGTTCCTGCCTCTTGTTGGGGGCGCTGACAGTGTGTAGCAGGACCGCCAGCGGCCAGGGGTCCGCCGACATATAGTAGGCCTGGGTGGGCCCCTGTTGCCAGTCGATGTGGGGCAGGGGCGGGAAAGCCCCTTGCCTGGCGGTGCTGTGCCAGATCGTCCATCGGCCTCCGGCCAGGACGTGCGACCGGTACCCTCCGGCGTGGCCGTGTCTGATGGCCTGGCAGCCTGCCGTTTGCAGTACCAGTGCCTCCCCCTGCTTAGGCCCGGGCGGGGGCGTGCCATCGCCCGCGAGCCAGACGCGGGTGCGCCCGCGGAGTGTGGCATGCCACAGGTCTGGTGCATCGCGCTGAGGCCCTTGTATGCATCCCGCAATTTGCGCCGGGCCGTGGTGGTGGACGAAGCTCTCCCCGCCGTCTGCTAGCAACGTCGCCGCGAGGACCTATAGTTGCTCCGCTGTGAGAGTGCCGTCGGCGCGTGCGTCGCGGCCGGCCGTCGGGGCCGCGTGTCGCGACAGGGGACGTGGGGCAGCAGTTGCGCCGGCCACGCCGCCACGGGACCCATGGTGACGGCCGCGACCGCGGACGCCGGCGCCGTGCGGTCCGTGGGTCTGTACTGCCGGAGCCCCGTGGTATCTCGGGCGAGGTGCCTGCAGGCTGCCATCCAGGCCACCGCTCCGCAGTTCGTGCAGTCCGGTTTGGCACCACCCGCGTCGTCGCTTCCCCTTTGCTGTACCGTGGTGGCGGTGTCGAGCGGGGGGGCCCGCTGTAGCGCCTCCGGGCCCTGCCCCGGCGGGAGGGCGGGCGGGACTGGCTGCGGGTAGTTTTGCGCGCCTCGGCGCTCCGGGTGCGTGTGGTACGGGTTTTGCCGGCCCTGTTCCGGGGCTGCCCGTGGTTGGAAGAGGAGTTGGTGCAGGTACCAGTGGCCCTCCGCGGTGGACGGGTTGCGGAGCGTTAGCCACTGTTCCACCACGCCTCCTGGGTGCGCGGCCTCGACGCGGCGCTGCAACCCCAGGCGGCCTAGGCGGTTTGACGTGCCCGCGGGTGGGATCTGGGCTTGCGGGTAGAGCACCCGCAGCGGCTCCAGCGCCAGGTCCAGCACTTCGTCGTTGAGCTGCTTCGTGAGGGCCGAGGCCCTGTGTAGGGCGTGGAGGACCCCGGGTGTGGGGGCCGTGAGCTGTTCGAGCACCGGTCCCGGCGGGTACCGCGCACCCGGGTTCGTTAGCCACTCCCTGGTGTGGCTCAGTACGGCCCCCCACACGTCCCTTGTAAAGGCGTGCTGGGGGGCCAAAGAGGGGACCATCCGTAGGAGGCGGTGGCACGCCAGCGGCGATCGCATGGGCTGTGGGGCGGCCGCCGTGATCCACCTGCACGCCGTGCCGGGCACGATCGCCCCCCATTCCACGGTCCCCATGCCCTCGGCGTGGATCAGCGCCTGGCCCTGGACCATGGGGAAATAGGGGCTCGAGCGCCCCTTTCCTTCCTTCCACCGTACCCAGGCGGCCCCCGCCTGCAGGCTGCGGAGCAGGGCCACGCCGGGGAGGAGCTGCTGCGGGAAAGCCCCCTTGACGGCCTGGGTGGCGTGGGCCAAGGTGCCCATGGGCAAGTACCACAACGGGAGGGTCCAGGGGCCCGGCAGCGGTTGCGCCACCCCCGCGTCCCATCGCCACTAGGAGTATGGCGGGGTGGCCGGGACCGTGCCCCTCTGCAGGAAGTGGCGTGCCTGCTTGTCGGGGTGCCGTTGGAGGGTTGCCGCGAGGCTGAGACCCTCTGCCGCTGGTGCCACCGGGAGGCCGCCCCGGGGCCTGCGCCAGGGGTAATCCTGGTCGGCCGGCCAGGTGTGGAGGTCCTGGGCGATGTCCTCCGCGGTCCCTGTGGGGGCGTCCTCTGGTGCCAGGTGCCACATGACGGCGAGCACCGCCCATGTGGAAAAGGGCCACGCCCGCGGGGGGGTGTACACCTGGATGGTCCACTGTGGGCACGCCCGCCGCATGCGGGACGCGTGGAGCGACCCTTGGACCATGTCCGCCGCCAGGACCAGCACCATTCCCGAGGGTTCCACAATGATCCCCTCTGCGGGTCCACCGTGGCGGCCCCGGGTGTGCAAGGCCACTGCCGCCTGTCCCACGTGGGTGACTCGGTCGACGGCCTCCTGGATGTTCACGCTGCCGCGCGCGGTCTCATCCAGGATCCAGCCCTGCGCCACCCCGTAGCGTAGGGCGGCGCGTGCGGCCGCGGGTTTCACCTCGGGCAACGCTCCGTCATCAGGGCCGGGCTGGGGGTGCTGTTTGGGGCACCAGCCTTCGCCGGTGCAGTGGCCCCGTTTCCACGCGGGGCAGATCGCGGGTACGCTGCCCGCTGGCGGCGCAGGTTCCGCGGGCGCGCCTCCCGTGGGGGGCTCCGGCAATGCCTCCAGGTCGGAGTCCGTGCCCGCGTCCCCCTGTGGGGGGTCTCCTTCGCCGTCTCTGAGTCCCAGCGCCCTGATGACCTCGTGTGCTTCGTCCAGCTTCGGAGATCGGGGGCGTGTCTTGCGTGGTGCCGCGGGTTCTGCCATTGCTGTGTCGCTGTGTCTAAGAGCAGGGGGTGGGGTGCGGATGTCCCGTGGCTGGTGCGTTGGTGCGCTGGTGCGTTGCTCGGTGTGGGGGTGGTGGATGGGCATCCCCGGGGGGGCGCTTTCCAGCGTTGCGAGGAGCGTCTGGTGTTAGGCGCTGTCCCTCTCCCGGCTGCCCGTCCTCTGGAGCGGGCAGCCAGGGTTCCGCGACCCGTGTGTCCCGGGTGCGGTCGATGCGGGCGCGTGGGCCCAGCACCGGCCCCACAGCGTGCGCCCTTGCGGGCCGGCGTTGCTCGCTGTGGGGGTGGCGGAAGGGCGTCCCCGGGAGGGGCGCCTTCCACCGTTGTGAGGGGCGCCTGGTGTCAGGCGCTGTCCCTTCCCCGACCGCCCGTCCTCTGGAGCGGGCAGCCAGGGTTCCGCGACCCGTGTGTCCCGGATGCGGTCGATGCGGGCGTGTGGACCCAGCACCGGCCCCACAGCGTGCGCCCTTGCGGGCCGGCGTTGCTCGCTGTGGGGGTGGCGGAAGGGCGTCCCCGGGGGGGGGTGTCTTCCACCGTTGTGAGGGGCGCCTGGTGTCAGGCGCTGTCCCTCCCCCGGCCGTCCGTCCTCTGGAGCGGGCAGTCAGGGTTCCGCGTCCCGTGTGTCCCGGGTGCGGTCGGTGCGGGCGTGGGGACCCAGCACTGGCCCCGCAGCGCGCGCCCTTGCGGGCCGGCGTTGCTCTCCTTGGGGGTGGCGGAAGGGCGTCCCCGGGGGGGGTGCCTTCCATCATTGTGAGGGGCGCCTGGTGTCAGGCGCTGTCCCTCCCCCAGCCGCCCGTCCTCTGGAGCGGGCAGCCAGGGTTCCGCGTCCCGTGTGTCCCGGGTGCGGGCGGTGCGGGCGTGGGGACCCAGCACCGGCCCCACGGCGTGCGCCCTTGCGGGCTGGCGTCGCTCGCTGTGGGGGTGGCGGAAGGGCGTCCCCGGGGGGGGTGCCTTCCACCGTTGTGAGGGGCGCCTGGTGTCAGGCGCTGTCCCTCCCCCGGCCGCCCGTCCTCTGGAGCGGGCAGCCAGGGTTCCGCGACCCGTGTGTCCCGGGTGCGGTCGATGCGGGCGTGTGGACCCTGCACCGGCCCCACAGCGTGCGCCCTTGCGGGCCGGCGTTGCTCGCTGTGGGGGTGGCGGAAGGGCGTCCCCGGGGGGGGGTGCCTTCCACCGTTGTGAGGGGCGCCTGGTGTCAGGCGCTGTCCCTCCCCCGGCTGCCCGTCCTCTGGAGCGGGCCGCCAGGGTTCCGCGACCCGTGTGTCCCGGGTGCGGTCGATGCGGTCCTGTGGACCCAGCACCGGCCCCACAGCGTGCGCCCCTGCGGGCCGGCGTTGCTCGCTGTGTAGGTGGCGGAAGGGCGTCCCCGGGGGGGGGTGCCTTCCACCGTTGTGAGGGGCGCCTGGTGTCAGGCGCTGTCCCTCCCCCGGCCGCCCGTCCTCTGGAGCGGGCAGCCAGGGTTCCGCGACCCGCGTGTCCCGGGCGCGGTCGGTGCGGGCGTGGGGACCCAGCACCGGCCCCACAGCGTGCGCCCTTGCGGGCCGGCGTTGCTCGCTGTGGGGGTGGCGGAAGAGCGTCCCCGGGGGGGGTGCCTTCCACCATTGTGAGGGGCGCCTGGGGTCAGGCGCTGTCCCTCTCCTGACTGCCCGCCCACTGCTGGGTGGGTTGCCGGGGTTCGTTGGGTGTGTGCGGTGTGTGTGGTGTCTGTGCCGTGCGTGTTGTGGTGCGTGGTGCCGTTCTTCCCTTGGTCCTCCGGTGCTCCCCTCTCCGGGGTCTCGGTGCGGTGTTGTGCTCGCCGTGTGCCCGCCGTGTCCCCTCTCCTGTGCGCGCCCCTTGCTCGTTCGCTGGCTACCCCTTGTTCCTTTCGCGGCTTCGTTGCTCTTTACCCTTTCCTCTACCCTTCTCCCTGGCATGCACTTTTTCCCTGCCTCCGCTTTGTTGTGTGTCTCTTTCTTTTTCCTTGTCGGCCCGGGCTTCCTCCTTTGAACCTGCGTAGAGAGAGGAGAGGGCGTAAACGGGCGTGCGGCGGCGGCGGTTTTGTCGCGACACGGCACCTCGAGCTGGCTGGTACGTCATGCGACATGCGTGTGCGACCAGCGTGTGCGTAGGTTTTTTGCCCCACTTGCTCCTGTCTTGACTCCACACCCCTTTGGCCGCTACCTTTACTCGTTGCCCGTTCCGCGTGCGCGGCGTGACATGCAACATACCTGTTTCTTTCCCCACTACCTTAACGTGTCCTAGTCCTCCCGCCTTGCCGGGCGTTCGCTAATGTGAGACGACGGCACGACGCAATACTTGCCTAAGCGTCTAAGACAACCCTACTTTAACGCCCAGACGACGCAAACGCGAGCATACGCTTCTCCTTGGGACCTGTGAGGGGAAGAGAACGTGGGTGCATGCACGTGTGTTTGTCGGGACCCGGCACACGTCGGCGCTATGCTATTTGTGTGTATGCTCCCCGTGTCCGCCTCCCTGGCTATTTGTGTGTTCTAATCAGCGCAACAAAAGGGGTGGTTGTGCTGTAAGAGCAGTTGTCACGGTTGCCCCGCATTGCACCGCAGGGCAGGACCGTTAGCCCCCCGTGACAACCACTCCCTGGCCGAAGGCCATTTCTTTTGTCCCCCTCTCGGTTGGTGGCGCGGGCCGGGCGGTTGGCGACGTGGCACGACATGGTAACATACTTGCGTTCTTGGTGGCGGTGTGTGGCTTGCCTACTATTTGTTTGCATGCGGCGGCATACCTTTTGTCCCCTTTCGCTCCCTTTCGCCTCCTACATAAGCGGGCGTGCGGGTGGGCGGTGGGCACGTCTCGTTTACGCCTCGTGGTCACCTTTTATATTTGTTGGCGTGGTTGCCGTTCTCGTCTCGTGTTCGTTGCGTAGTGTAGCGTGGCATGCAACATACTTGGACCCTACTAGTCACGTGTGTATGTTTAGTTTTTGTTTGTGTGTTTTTTTTTGTGTGTGTTGTGCTTCACCTCGGTGGCACGTGGCCTCCTTCACGCGTTCTCCTCTCCTTTGTTGGTTTGTTGTTCCCCCTTGTTTGTCCCTTCATACCATTTTGCTCGTCAGTGGCGGTGATGGCCTTGCGGCGTTCCGGGCACGCACGTGCGGGCATACCTTTCTTTCCCTATGTGAGCGGGGGTGAGCATAGGCATTCATTCGGTGCCACCTCTTGTTGGTTTTCCTTGCCAGTGCGGTTTTCGTTGCGCTTTTTGTGGCGGCGCACTTTGGCGTTGCTTGACACGTAACCTCCTTGTATTGCGTTTGTTACGGCGTTATGCATACAATATATGGCATATAACATACTTGCTTTTCGGCGGCCGGTGGCGTTGTTGTTGTTTGTGTGTATTTTTCATGCATGACATGCAACATACTTATGTACTTGTGCGGCTTCTTTTTTCTTTTGTTGTGATCCCCTTCGCGTGTTACGGCGTCGTCGTATTCCCTACGTGAGCGGGCATGCATTGCTTGGTCGTGTACTTGTGGT
Organism: Eutreptiella sp. 'Long Island Sound 2002'; assembly: GCA_964036045.1. NCBI lineage: Eukaryota > Euglenozoa > Euglenophyceae > Eutreptiales > Eutreptiaceae > Eutreptiella > Eutreptiella sp. 'Long Island Sound 2002'. The sequence goes on along the minus strand of OZ038379.1, from coordinate 83,353,145 downwards.
ATATCTCCACCTTGGTGCGGTTCGTTACATACTTGTTCTCTCCTTGTCTACCTCTTACCGCGTTGTGCTTGTTTCGTTGGTTTCTAGCGTTGCGCGGCACATAACATACTTGCTTGTCGGCGGCCGGTGGCGTTGTTGTTGTCTATGTGTGGTTTGTTTTGGGGCGCGCACAAGTCCCTAGTGCCTAGGGCACGCACTTTGCTAGGTGGTTTGGGGCAAGCAACGCTCAGCTCCTTCGCCGTCGCGACTCTATTGTTCGTCCTCTTTGGTGAGTGTCCTAAATTTCGCGACCTCGCCAAACAGCGGCGTAAAATTGTTGGGGGGGTTTCTGAGGTCGGAAAAGACGATTTTTCGCTTTATTTCTTCTGGCGGTGCGTCATTTTCTTGGTTTTTTTTTCTTCTGCTGCGATCGCGCGACGCATCCTTCAAGCCACATGGCGCATGAGAAACATTAAATGTTTGGTGATGTTTGCGCAAGGCCTCGCGCAATGGAGTTAATGAGCGCGCATAGAAACCAAAAATGGACGGATCCACCAACTATACAGCATGTAGATTCCCTCTGAAGCGGCGCTGCTGCATGGGCGCCCATACAGGTCCCGCTAGCATCTCTACTTTTCATACTGTGGTCACCGCTGACTTCACTGCCCAACAGCATTGGTAGCGCACCGCAACTGGATACCGCAGTTAGGATTAACCAGTTAAATGTTGGACCACCAGACAGTTACAGTAAAACAAAAAGGGTGCATGAGACCAGCGAATCATTGAATAACTTGTCGCGCGAAGACGGTGTGACAGGTTGATGTTTCAAGCAACAAACCTTTTCAAACAGCGATATTTAGGAAGATACATTTACACAATTTTTCTGTGCACGGTAACAATGCCCCTGCAAAAAGTGTCGGACTTCAAGAAGACAGTGGCCGCAGCACCTGGAGTATTCCGGGATGTCTACTCGGAGGAACCCCCATATCACACGGCTAAGGAATTGTGGGAGAGGCTAAAACAGGGGGACGAGGGCGCGCGATTGCTGTTTGTGTTTTTCCTGCGTCTGCGCAAAACTGAACGGACGCGTTGCAGCGTTCAAAAGGCAATCGCGGCAGAGGGCAAGAGACCGGTTGGTGTTTTGATAGCCTGGCGCCTTTATTTACTGATGCGCCACCGCGCAGTTCCGTACCAGGAAAAACCAAAGTCTGTTGTTGCGAGGCGCAGCGGCGCATCTTAGCAAGGTCCGGTCTGCCTCGATACAGCGCACCTTCAGTGAAAAAAAGAGCCGCAGTCAGGTAACAGACTACATGGAACAAAATACACCAGCAGTGGGTTGTGTTGTGGATGGACAACTTGTAGAACAAACAATTCACCACACACCCTGATAAGAACGACAAGAGCCTTAACGCAACAGCGTTGGCTGTCTTGCTACTACGGGATGCACCACTGTACTGGCATGGTCATCCTAGCCTGGAAAAGCTCGAACGGCGTGTTCCTGTTGTTGCGCACATGCTGGGGAACACCGAGAGAATCTTTGCACGTATCATGCGTGATCTAGGAGTTGCACACACGCGGCCTGTTGTGCGAAACATCAGGGCACTGCTTGACGTTATTCGCCCAGTGCCTGTCAAGAGACCGCATTGGCGGCCCCTCTGTTTAAGCAAAGAAAAGGTAAACAGCAACGTATTGCTTCTTGACCTACTGCATTTCACTAGGGACTTGGCCCAACACACTCGACCAGTTGTGCCTCCTTTGTGTGACGAGAACATCTATTACGGCATTTGTAAGATGATGTATGATGAAGAAACAACGGGCTGGACTGTCCGGCAATTTTTGTGGTCACACAATATATTATACGGCTTCTGGCACGTGTACAAATTTTGTGTTACCCAAACAGTTCGCTCATTTTGGTCAATTGTGGCTTTTTTCCGTAAGGGATTCTTGCGCAGCGGTGACACTGTCCCCTGTTTTCCCAAGCTGATCACGATTAGGATAACCGTAGGTGCACTGCTGTGGGGTATGGGCCCCCACATACGGCGCCTCAACAGGAAATGTCACTGCCTCGAGCCTGGCACGCCCAGCCAATCGGCGAAGTCGTCTTCGGTACGCTGTCTGTAAAGCCATGCAGGTTCTGTTAACACAATACTGTCCTATGTTACTATACCTAGGACACCTCGTAAGGCAGTGCAATTGGGCCGGTGAGACCGCTAACACGGGTGTTTTTGCTTCTGCGAGATTGCAGATCGTCATGTGTCTTATGGACCGTTTGAACATGGGGGACAAACTTTTAAAGTACGAACGCACTGTTGCAACTTCCTTATTGTGCCACACTGCGTGGCACTCAGCTATGCCTGGACGGATTTTTGCTGAGGAGTTCTGTGAAAGTCTGCTCTCCAGCCTTGTAACGAAGAAAGGGCAAAACAGAGGTGCAGTGACCATTGACGATGTTGGCGATCTGTACCATCCAATCCTTATCTGGAAAGAAGGCCACAGGGTTAATGTCTGCAAAATCCCCAATTCCTTTGTCAATTCCGCGTGTAAGCGGCTAACCGCTTCCTGGAATTCAGAGCGTGTGTACGTACTTTGGTTAGGTGGTGCGCGGAGCCTACTTATGCAATCCAGGCACATTGGCCACGCAGGGGTGTACCCAGTTTTCCACCATCTCTTCTAATTCCAAAGGCGTCTAACCATTACAAACAAGTCCTTGTTTCTGTGTTGTTAGTGCCGACTCAGCAGGGGCCGCTTAAGGCTGGTTTTAAGAGAAAATTGTCAGAGCTGATTCCCCAACGCAGTGTGTTGGAGGAGCAGAGAGAAGGAGACACGATCTGGAACTTTCGCAGAAGACTGGAGACCATGCAGTCATGCGCGAGGCCTCGCGCAAACTGCGTGAAACAACAGGTTTTTACACCCCCTCTCTTGCGCGAGGCCTCGCGCAAGGTTGTTAGCAAAAACAGTTGCGGTACCTTTCAGTTTTGCATTCCGAGCAATACCTTACCCGTTTTCGCTAAAAACGCGTCATACATCGATTCTTCTCCCCGATTCTAATCCTCTTTAATACTTCGTTTCTTGCGAAACAGGCGTTCTTCTTATCGCAGAATGGCAAGCCCCACCAGAAAGACAGATGAGGAACTGGTGGATACCGACTATGACTCTGAAGAAGAGGAATTGGAGACTGGAACGCCAGAGAAGGGGCAGAAGGAGAAGGAAACACCACATCCTGGCCTGACAACGGGTACAGACATCGAGGACCACCTGAAGCCAGATGGGAAGCAAGTGGAGATTGAGCTGAGCAAGGTGAGAATCGACCAGGAGAAGACAAAAGGACCGATCAGACGGAAAGATGCAAAGTTACTGCTAAAGCGTATTGAGTCTCTTCAAGCAGCACCACCAACTCGCCCCATACACGTCGTTTTTTGGGAAAAAGTATGTTTCCAACCGAACCAAACGTTTTTCTCATTGCGTTAGCCCCTGCGCATGGACCTGTCTTTTTTTCGCAGATGGCGAGTATTGGTGTGTATCTGGACAGCACAGCGTTGAAGCAATTTTGAAGATTTCGAACAAGCGACGGGCAGCATGTCTGGATTTGTACAAATGGCATACCACATGCACGGCCGATATTCTAAAGCCTGATACACCGTGGGCCTTCCGTGCGAAACTGGCGGGACAGACACAAGGAAGCGCAGAAGACGTTGAGCCAATACCACTGTATGAGGCGGCAGATAACCTCCTTCCGTGTGTTGAAGACCAGCTGCGGCGGAACATACCTGACACATACAACAATCTCAAGATTGCTATTGTGGATGCTGTGCTGATGAGTGCCCTTGTTTCAACCGCTGAACTGAAGCAACCGGGTCAATTCGTATGTTCAGTTAACATTGTTTCGACTCTGCTTGTTGCGCGAGGCGTCGCACATGACCTTGTCATTTTCAGGACAGAACGTATAAATTGTGGAAAGGTTTCATGGCGTTTGCCTATTAAGCTGGTCCGGATGCTGTGAAAAGTTTGCAAACGTTCAATGATAAAGGGGAGAAACTCTCGAACAATACACTAAAGAAACTGGAGGGTATCATCCTGCCGGAGTTCTAGAGGAAAGTGGCAGCCGAGATGCAGGAAGAAAAAACAACCCTCAAGTGGTTGCAGAAATCGATTGACATCATCGTCATTGAACAGTGGGTCTCAATGCATCTGGACCACCTGCACAACGGCCAGTACGTTCGACCTGAAGAAGGCTTGTATCATCGACAAGGCCTGGGTTGTGTTTCTACATGGCTGCGCTACACCCTCTCCTCTTCTGTTCTGTAGCCAAGGACATGCGCAGCTGCAAAGAGGTTGCTGCACTTGGAAAGCAAATCCTCAAGGTGACTCTTGGTACATGGGGCTATTGGCGAGACCCTGAAGGCAAAGGTGGCGGTCCATGGCCGGTGTGGAAATCCATGTTGCGCGCACCACTGTGGCAGGTGGCAGAGAAAGGCAAACCCGTTAGCCCGCAAATCCTAAATGTCAAAAGACTCTTTGGTACAGGAATTGCCAAGAGCCGTATGGTCCCCGCAGCTGCTGGCGCTGCTGGTGACTTCAAGACGGTGGAACAGCAGGATTTATTGCTCGCAAGTCAAACTATCACAATTAAGGCAACCAGAGTTGCAGCTCTGGTGACCAAACCCCCGAAGCGGTTCTTGGAGATGGACAAGAACCTGATTGTCATCAACGGCGACATATTTGAACATCTTGTCCGTGAGACGATGTGCCCGACCTGGCTATATGGAGAAATGGCGCGTGCTGATACACTTATCTGCGGATCTCAAAATGTCGTTGACGACATCTATGACGTTCTGGACACGGAGACAGAGAGGCGCCTCAACGATGATTTCAACGCGCCACGCATTTGCAACATGTTGCGGATTCCCATCTCCAGTTGGCCAACCAAACCAAAGGCAACGGGGGATCCTAAGTTGTTCGACGTTCGCTGGTTGCTGATTTCGGCACCGGATAGCTGGACCGGAAAGGTATAATTTCGTCGTTATGTCCTCTCTTTGCGCGAAGCCTCGCGCAATAACTTCTCCCTCTTTGCAGATTCGGAATTATCTGATGTTTGGGCATACCCAAGTACAGGAGCTGGTAGACACTGAATTTGGCGTCCCCCTGCCGATAGCGCATGTCATGTGGTATTTCGATACTCTCCTCCATCACCTGAAGAAGACTCAAGGGCCGGGCTACACGGCTGCTTTTGCGTTCATTGATCATCAACCCGACCTGGCTTGCAAGATTGATGTACCGCATATGTACCTTCTTGGTGCGTCAACCAACAGTGCCTCTGATTGGGTCAACAGAGTGCAGAATCAGCTGAACCACATCTTGACACGAGGGTCGAAGCTGGGCGAGTGTGGTGATTCGGACCAGCAGGCCAATTGGACAAACCATGGTATTCCCCTTTGGGTTCGCGATGAAAATGACGGTTCCAATGCGTGCGAGCTGAAGGAGGAAGAGATCGTTCAGAACGGTCAAGCTGCAGAAACACCCCTGCAGCAATGCGGAAGTCAACTGGTGAGGAACCTGCCCCCAAGAAGGAGAAGACTGCTTCTAAGCGCCACGCAGGGAAATCAGGCACCGCTGAACATACGGACGAGAGCGATGGAGATGAAGAGGAGGAGAGCGAGGAAGACGAGGAGTAGGAACCACAGGTCTCCGTAGGCAAGACAGCGAAGAAAGCGGCAGTGAGACCGGGGGCCGAGGGGAGCCGGGCCAGACTTCCATTCAAGCAGCCAGCTCGTCAGTCCCTACCAAGAGACCGGCCCGCAAAGCCACCACCAAAGGGTAAAACGTCCGTTGCTAAGTCTATGGGTGCTAAGCTGCAAGCTGCTCCAAAAAAAAAAGTAATTTTTTCGCTTGTTCTGATAAGTAAGAAAAAGTGCTTTTCCTTTGCTTTGGGACATACTCTAGTTGTATTAGAGATGCACTGAGCATCCATGCATTTTTATCTTAGTATTGGTCCAGCCAAAAGTGGTGAGAACACATTTTGACCTATGGAACCAAACACCCAATCAGGATATGGAGTGGACCCCTTAATCCCCTTTCAATCAGAAGTAAAACATCTTTTCCTGAGTTGACTGAGCACCGACATACCTAAGGTAGAGCCTATGAATTTATCTATGTTTTTCCATGAATACTTATCTGCCCTAGTGGTATGCACCATAGGGGGTTAGGCACCTCTTTTTGAGAGGTCCTGGGTTCAATTCCTGGTCAGCCTAACTAAGTAGGAAGATCCCAACTGAGTAGGAAGATCCCATGTGACATGGCAGTGACCTCATCGCCACATACCATGCCACCTCAGCACATATGGGAGCCAAAACAAAGAGTGCACATCTCCTAAGATGGCACTATGGAGAGAGAGTGATCCTGAGGCAGTTTTCTAACTCTTTTCCCAAAACATTTCAGCTATCTCTGTGAATATGCATTCATTTGTATCCTGAGTTGCAGTTTCTGTGAATACCTAATCATCTTTCTGAGTGTCTATTTTTTTTCGCCCTTCATGCTTTGATCCTGAATTACCTTCTCTTTGCATACTGTTGGCTTGGGCTATCCTGGATTGAGTTGGCTTTACTGTATTTCAACAAACAAAAGCTTTTCATCATCCAAAACCAGCAGCAGGACACCCTACAGCAACAACAAGCAGCAGGAGAAGCAAAAACACAGTGCTGAAAACACTATAAACTTTTCTGGTAGCAAGAGGCAGCCTGTCTCTGTGCACCGGCAGCGACCCCGCGCCGTACAACCAGTGCTCCGAGCAGGCAAACATAAGCAGAAGGGTGGATTAAGATGGATCCAGGAAGAGTGGACGCCGAGGTGAACACAGCGCCAGCGCCAGAGACACCGGCAAGGCCGGCGCCTGACGCTGTACCTTCGGTGGAGCCCTTACATGGGCCAATGGATACGGCGGAGGACTCCTTGGATGGCCTCCAGACGGCCTTTGGGGCCCTGTCGGTGAAGGAAATGGTCTCTCAGCCTCAGCCTGTGAAGAGGAAGAGAGGAAACGAGAGCGAGAAGGATGCTGGAGAAGGAGCAGACGAAGGAGAGGAGCAAGGGCAAGACCCGACGGATATCCCTACCTTCGAAGGCGCACCAAGCGCTTCTGGCCTCCAAGCATCACCCTCTCCCATAACCACCACACACCCAGCCGCCGCTACATCCACTTCCACAACCAACCAGCCTATGGCAGAGGGCACAGGCTTTACTGGCATGCCTCACTACCCCGCCTATGGCATGGGCCCACCTACCACTGCGCTCCTTGAGGCAACTACTGCCAGTGAGCCGGTGGCTTCCAGCTCTGCGCCGCGTTGGTATGCGGCTGACCATCCCCATCCACTCCACGCCACGGGAACCTACATGGAAGTTCCTGGGTATGCTCCTGGGTGTACACCTGGGTATGCACCCCTGAGTGGGTTGAGGAGAGGACCAGAGTCTCTGGGAGGCAGGAGTAGAGGATCGGGAAGATCCTCCAACAGGTCCCTGACGCGGTCGGAGATCAACGAGGTGCTCCAAGGAGCCACTTCGAAAATCGTGAGCGACCTCACGCAAGAGATCAGAGAGAAACTGCAGCCCCTGATGATCCCGTCCCATGCGTCACCGACGACAGTGGGGATGTCACCCCACCGAGTACAGGCTAACCACCTGGCGGCAGGGTTGACGAATACCCTGGGGAGCCTGAGGAGCCGACCGATGCCGACTCCTGCAGCAGTACAAAGAAGCCCATTCGTCCCGAGGACAGCCCAGCCGCCCTACAGTCACGTGACTAACTCGACGAGGGCCGAGCTGGACCAGCTGGGGCTGACAGCCCTAAGGGCTATGGTGGACGTGGAGCCTTATGGCTCCAGTGATCTAGGCGGAGACCCCCCCGATGATGGGCCGCCTTCGATGACATCTTCTTCGCCATCGGATGACGAAGACCCTGAGGACCCCGAGGACTCCAAGGGTAAGAAGAAGAAGAAGAAGAAGAAGAAGACCCGACGCCCTGAAGGACGCCGAGCTCAGGAGGCGAAGGCTATTGCCACCTCCAAGATAATGGTGAACCTGCCTGAATTCACAGGCAAGGACCTCAGCGAGTTCGCTGAGAACTTTGGCCGGTTCCTACGACTGACCGGTCAAACCCACGCGAGTGGGCGAGTGAAGTGCGACCTGCTCCTGCAGTGCTGCAAGACGAAGTACCTGGAGAAGCAGGTCAGGCAGATCGTCACCAACTCCGCCACCTTTGCCGACGTGTTGGTTGCCCTGGAGAGGCAGTACCCAACCTACGAGACCGACCTCTCCATCAGGGCCGAGATCCAGAACCTGCCCGTGCTGCCGAACAACCCCAAACCCGGCAGGGTCTCCGAGATGTTGGCGGACCTGGACCACTGGGCTGGGCGACTGACGCCCGGTTCCTACAGCAGCGACGACCTGCTGTTTTGGTTGTGCTCCAAGCTCCCCCGTGAGCTATGGGACGAGTGCCGTCTGACGGCTGAGCGCAAGGCTAGATCCCTCCGCTACGAGGATCTATGCGTGCTGCTCCTGGAGATGGCGCTGGAGAAGGAGAGCGACCAACACCTGAACCACTACCGTCCTGGTGGTGGAGGTTCTGGAGGCAAAGGGTACCAAGGGTCCCGACCTGGGCAGGGGACTACCCCCAAACACGCCCACGCCCGCCTAATGGAGAACGTGAAGGAGCTATTCTGGTGTGATGCCAGAGATGAACAGGGCCACCTGCAGCATGCCTCCGACTGCGAGCAGCGAGACTGCTTTGTTGTCCAGGGGAAGCAGCAGGAAAAGATCACCGGCGCCAAGGTGAAGATGCCGGATCATTACCGCTGCACCATCACGTGTGCATTCTGCGGTAAGCGGAAGCACTATGAGGACGAGTGCTACCATAAGCAACGCCTATCGGCGAAGCTTAAGGGGGAAGATCCTGGCAAAAGCTCAGGCAAAGGTGGAGGCAAGGCCAAAGGCAACGACTCCGGCAAGGGCAAGTCGAAAGGACGTGGTCAAGGTGGTCAAGACAAGGGTCAAGGCGGACGAGGAGGAGGCGCTAATCGCCAGAACGACAACAAGAACAAGGACAAGAACGGAGGTAACCCCAACCCTAATCCAGGGGGGAACTCCGAGCCCTCTGGAGGGCAGTCTGGACCTACCACACGCTCACAGACGCAGGCCCAGCAAGAACAAGGAGCCAAGCGTGAGCATGAAGGTGGTGACGACGGCAACGCCAAGAAGAGAAGCCGTTTCATGAGGATGGCCCGCAAATTGCGGAACAAGGGGTTCGAGGTGACCTGTCCCGCGGAGTTCTGACGGGGACGCTCTGGTGGCACCCAAGACCTGGTGTTTTGTGTACGTATCCGACTAGGGGGACGTGAATACCTGGGGGTACTGGATACTGGAGCCACAATATCGATAGTGGCCAAGAAAATTTTACCTTGTGGGAGCCTGAAGAACACCATGACCACCGCCGCTATACGGATGGGGGATGGACATGTGGTGCACAGCTGCGGGGACTGCGAAGTGGAGGTACCTATGGGCTCCAGGACTATCGCCCATCGGTTCTATGTGATGGACACTGATGCCTTCGACTTTGTACTGGGTACTGACTTCTTCGTGCAGCACTCCCAGATACAATCCCTGACGCTGCAAGCGCCCTACCTCCTGTACGTGGACCACGGCAGTGGCAGAGAGTCTGTGCCACTGGAGCAGTCGGAACATACCTCGAGTTACCTGAGACTATCGAAGGAGGAGCCCTCGAACATGATGGCGGCCTCCAAAACTGAGGACTATCAACTATTGGGGGAAGTCCTAGACCAAGGTCTGAAGGAGTTGGGTTACTCTCGAGAAGACCTAAGTGTTGAACTGTTCGCCAGCGACAAGCAGCATGTACTGGACCTATACTGCAGCAAGGGGAAGAACTGCAGCTACAAATTTTACTGGCCCTCTTTCGGGATGGCCTACGGGAACCCCAGATTCAGTGAACTGGGGAAGGTGCTGACCAAGGTGGCCTTGGAACGTTCCTGTATGGTCCTGTGTTCCCCCGATTGGGGAGCCCATGGGGGCAACGAGTACTGGCGAACCCTCCTTGACAAGCTGACTATCAGCTCTGTGCGGTTACCTGATGAGGCCATCTACGTGCCTCTGGGACGCAAGACGCCCATTGGGAAGCCCGGATGGGGGAGTATGCTCAGCGTGGTGGACAGAAGTCTTACCACCATCCCCTGGGAAGACCTGGACCCTACTCTGGTCCAGGCTATACAACGAGAAAGCGATGGACTCGCCTTGGGTGACTTGAAGGATCGTCTACGACCTCAAGATGCTGTTGAAACTACACCCGGAGGAGATGAGTACGTCGTGACTGACACCAACGCCCCCAACTCTCCCTGTCATGTACCTGGTCCTGATGGAGTCTCTGAGTGTGGACTATCTGAGCTACCTAGCTCTATCCACTCAGACGACGAAACTGAGCACGACGCCTTCTTCGTGCAGACTGCGGTGGAAGAAGTGGAGAACGCCGAGTACGTCGCCCCACTAAAACCCCTACTCTCCATGAGGGTGGAAGACCCCGTGGATGAAGAGCTGGACCCTAGATCCAGGCTCAGGGAGTATGTGGATTCCAAGAGGAAGTTGGTGGCGAAAAAGCTATGCTACGCGAAGCCTACCCGCAGCTCGTGGCCGCTGAAGCAAGGACGTATGGGAGACCTATCCCAACTGAAGGAGGACCTCGAACAGAAGATCACCACCTGGCAAAGGGAGGTAGATCTCAAGCTCATGAAGAGCGTATGGGGTGCCCATGTGAGGACCCCAGATGAGGACGACCTCTCGGAGGAATGTGTATGTGAACCCCCTAAAGCGTGCCTATGTTGCCATCGTCCACCGGAGATGGTTGAGCAAGACCTTCTGTATGCCTACCAAGGGCTGAAGGATGCTACCGCGGGCGAAGAGTCGGTGGAGGACCACCTCCCGATGTCTATTCAAGGGGCAAGCAACTTACACTCCGACGAGGACATGGAGGACAAGATCAAGGTACTGGACCCGCGGGTGCAAAAGCTGATAAGGACCTATCTGGAGGTGTTCGGAGAACTACCCCCTCCAGCCTCATGCGACAAGCTGGTACAGATGGACCTCAAGCTGAAACCCGAGTTCGTGGGTCACAAGATCCGGAGGAGACCCTATCCAGCTCCTAAAGAGCAGGCCGACGAGATTGAGCGACAGATACAAGAATGTATCGACGCTGGCCTAGTCCTGGAGTACAAGGATGGGGACTACCCCCTACACTGCAGCCCCTGTTTCCTGGTGGCTAAACCTGGGTCTACAGCCAAACGGCTGGTAGTGGACTATGGAGAGCTGAACAAGAAGACGCTGAACCACTCAGGGTCCATTCCCAATATGGAGTCTACCCTGGAGAAGATAGCCTCCTGTCGCTACAAGACCAAGATGGACAAGCGAAGTGGATTCTGGCAAGTGGACCTGACGCCCAACGCGCAGGAACTACTGGCCTTCATCACCCCTCAGGGGAGGGTATTCAAGTGGAAGGTCATGCCATTCGGCGTGGCTAACGCCCCCGCTCTGTTCCAAGAGCTGATGAACAAGATCTTGTCCATCCTACGAAGGAGACCTAAGGTGCAGGAGCTCATATCCCGTGGGGCCCAGATGGAGGCTCACATCGACGATGTATGCCTCGGGACCAATACCCAGGAGGATCACCTAATCCTCTTGGGTGAGTTCTTTGCGGTCTGCCAGGAGAACCACACACGACTCAAGCTGGAGAAGTGTGAGTTCATGCAGGAGACCATGCAGTACCTGGGGTTTGACGTTGGCTATGGGTGGTGGACCCCAGCGGCCTCTAAGGCCAAACCCCTGATGGATGCCAAGATACGACACGAAGACCCCAAGAAAGGACTTCATGATGTACGCAGTTTCATTGGGGCGTGCAACTTCTATCGCCGCCACATCAAAAACTTCACCTACACCAGCGCGGTACTGACTGACTTGATCAAGAAGAGTACTACTTGGCGCTGGGGCCCACAAGAGCAACAAGCGTTTGACGAGCTCAAAGACAAAGTAGCCAACGCTAAGTGCTTGGGCGTGCCTAGGGCACAAGGGGAGATTATCCTGGTGACCGACGCCAGCAATGTGGGCGGTGGTGGAACGTTGTTCCAATGGCAAGCACTAGAGAAGGAGGAGTTCGACTCGGCCATTTCCCAATGGGGGACGGAAGGTCTCAACCGAGATGGAACCCTCAAGCACAGCTACCCTGACGACAAGTGGGTCCTAGTACCTCTGGGCCACTGGAACTGGAAGTGGAACCAGGCCAGGGGGAACTACTCCACCTATGAGCAGGAACTGCTCGCGGGTATGCTGGTGCTATCCTCACAAGCACGACTGTTGGGGAGTAACCCTGTGGTCTGGCTATGCGACCAAGAACCGGTCCGCAGTTTCCAGAAGGGCCCCCCACCTGAGAAGGCCAAGCTACGTCGCTGGTGGACCTACCTCAGTCAACTACGGCTGACGGTACACCATATCCAGGGAGTGAAGAACGAGTGTGCAGACTACATCAGCCGCAACAACTTCGACGCCCTGATTGGTGCCCGGTCTGAAGCGCTGGCTAAGGAAGCGTTCAGCCGTATGGACGTACACCTGGACCTGAACATGACCATGATACGCCCCCTGGATGGACTCCAACAATCGGAGTACCTACAGGAGTTTGGGGATATCTACCGGCGCCTGGAGAAACGCCTTGAACCCCTCCTGGTCAACCAAGACCAGTGGAAGCGGGACAAGAGCTACCTCTGGCACGAGGACCGCATCGTGGTGCCTAGTGACCGAGTCCCAGCGCTGCTGAAGTGGACCCATGAGTCCAGTGGTCATGTGGGTGCTGACCGTACCCTGAGGCTGTTCAAGCAGTGGTTCCACACTACGTGGACTGACGACCAGCTGCGAAAGACGCTCCTGCCTATCGTGGACAAGTGCCCGTGCAGGTCCTGTAAACCAGGGGATATCAGGGACAGAGGTCTCTACTCGACCCTGCCCATCCCTCACTGTGCTAACAGTGTTCTATACGTGGACTACACGGAGATGCCGAAGTTCGGGGGCTATGACTTCGCCCTCGTGGTAACCTGTGGGTTGACCAGGTTTACCAGGGTGTTCCCATGTACCAAGCACATTACCGGAGAGGAGACTATCAAGATACTCCTGGAGGAGTGGTTTTGTGTCTATGGGGCGCCCAAGGAGATCAACTCCGATGAGGACGTACGAGTACGCTCAGATACTGGCTGGTACAAGAGGGTCCTGAGGTCCCTCAATGTCCAGGTATCTACGGGGATTCCCTACTCTCACACGAGCAACCCCCTATGTGAGCGACAGATTCGTGTCCTGAAGGAGAACGTCAGGATATGGTGCAAAACTGAACGCACCAGAGACTGGGTGAGACTACTCCCCGTCATATCCTTGATGATGAACTCCCAAGAGAGTTCAGCTACTGGCTACTCGCCACATGAACTATTCATGGGGCGCCCGGCATGGTTTCTACATGCCCCCTATCCAGAGGACACCCATTCTTCTGTGGGTGAATGGGTCCAAGAGCAACAAGCGAAGGTGGACAAGGCCAAGGCTATGCTCCAGAGAGTGAGGGAGCGTCAGTGGAACAAGAAGAACAAGCACCGTGTACCGGCCACCTACCAAGAAGGGGACTGGGTGCTGGTGCACCACAGTCGACTACCTGCCTGGCCACGCTCTACCAGCGATGACCCATACTTCGGGCCGTACAAGATCCTATCTGTGGATGGACACCGTATCACCGTGCGGTGTTCTCCCCGTCTAGGGGGGACCCTGGTGTGCGCCGCTCAACACCTGAAGCGCTACCATGATCCTGAAGACCTCTGTGGGGAGGAGTGGGAGCTGAACGACGAGGAAATCGCCGCTCTGGACCTACAAGGGGCTGCCAGCCCTATGGAAGTTGAAGGTGAACTCCCCGACATGAACGCCGAGGAGATGGCTAAGGAGGGCTTCTACCTGGTGAAGTCTGTCCTACGCCACCGCTATCGCCAGGGTTGGCGCTTCCTCACCCTCTGGGAAGGGTTTGGAGTCGAAGAGGCCACCTGGGAGCCCTTCTCTGCATTTGTTCTACCTGAGGGACGCCTAAACTCAGTTCTGGTTGACTACTTGTCCCAGAACAACCTTGGTGAGTTGTTGAGGCTCGCTGAGATGCTTGCCTCCAAGAATAAAGCTAGGGACTGAACCTTACCCTTACCTGCCAAAGCGTATGTGTGAGTGTGCTAGTCCTAAGGTCCTGAGAGCAAGCCGCAGAAGTGGTGTCCTAATTATACCCAAGTCTGCGCCCTTGCTGAACCTGGAGGGTTGGCTTATTGATGCCACGGGGTACGCCCCGGGTCTCCCCTCCCCTATGCGCCCAATTTCTGTGATGGCGCAAAACCTTGGGGGAATACCCAGAGTGTTAATCCAGGTATTGTTTTCCCTACCTACCTGTCTACTACAGGGAGGGGTGGCCAAAAGCTATGAAGGCATGCAAAACGCCTGTTTGCTATGTGGCCAAAAACACTAACCTAACCCACTGTCACAGCCCACCAACCCAGCTAAAATTGCAGGAAAAGGGTGGGACAGTGACACGCCCCCTACAGGTCCTACACACCCTACAGTGGCACCATCCTGGTGGGCGAGCGCTGGGCAACTGGCTCTAGCCCCCACGCAGGACTACCACTCCTACACGCACGCTCTACTTGGCGTTGCGAAGGCAAAGGTGTCGTGGGTCCTAGAGACCCACCTGTGAAATGACAAGAGAACACAGCGCTGCTAAGCAACTGTGGCCTCACAGGGGACGCCACAACGCGTTTCCCCTGCAAGGGCTTGGAGGGAAGGAGTGCTCTCGTGTGCAAGGCGCAGATGTCGATGAAGTCGGACTCCCTGCTCTGCCACAGGCGGAGCGGAGTTACTTGTTTGTGTGATCTGCGCCCCTGTTTAGCAGGACATAAAAAAAATGCTGCTGCACCACTCACCCTACCTGCCCACCTGTAAAACAAAGGCAAATGAAAGGGCGTTTGCGGCGGAGGAACCAAGGCACACTCCAGGTATTATACCCTTCTCAGTGTGCCCTATAATACGCTGTCCGCAAACACGCTGCATGGAGCAGCTACCCTTATCAAGCAAGCAAGCGTTAAGGGACTCCTCAGGTTCTCTTAAAGAACGTACCGAGGAGCCCCTGGGTAGCCTAAACAAGGTTTACCGTGCGCACCTCGCGTGGCCTACCCTTTAATGCGTGTGTGCATGCACGACTATGCACGATCACGTGGGCAAACCTGCCCATCTCCACAACAATCTTGACTCCACCAGGGGGTGGCCCCGCCTGGGCGTACCTACCTTACCTACCGCTGGGAAGTGAAGCAAGGAGAGAAAACAAAAGGGGCGCACGCGAAGAACGTTGCTATGCACTTGTGTGTATGACTAATCACCCTGATCTGACCGCTAATCATCTGCAATCTTTCTAATCAATCCCTCTACCGCGTTCTATCGTGGTTATCGTTGTTAACGCTGCTACACGACTCGGTCACGGAGACTCGAGACGAGCAATGTGTATGCGGCATGCAAGACGAGCATACCTGTAGTTTATACCTGATTCATTGAAGTCTTTTCAATTGATTTTCGAATTCTTGAATTTTTGAAGCTTCTATTAGTGTGGGTGGAATCTGTATGTTTGTTTATTAATGTGTGTCTCGTCATTTTCAAGACTACGTGATACATACGTTTATAATTCCATTATTTTTCCATTTTCCGGCGCTTCGCTAGGAGCCGCTCCTGCGCGCCGCCATTTTATGCGTATGAATTTCTGGACTTAAAAAAATCCAGAGATGACTATAATTTCTAAAAAAAAGTGCTGAAGATGCACAATTGGATTCTGCTCAGGTGTGTCGTCTTAGAAAAATTCTGCGCCGTCATTTGACGGATTTTGGTGTCGTCGCTTCGTTTTTGCGTGGATTCGTCCATAATTCTCCCATTCCTGCCTCTGCAGATACCCACGCGCAGCCTCGCTGAGTAGGCCGTGTTCGGGCCGGAACGCAGGTGCCTGGAGAGACTGAGCAGAACCAAGACCCCGGCAAGGGGCAAATTAATTTCTTTTCGACTCCCTACGCCCTAAGACAGGTCACAGATCGCCAGCAGGTTTACGAGAACCCATGCGAGTGTGTATAATGTGTCTTGCGTTTGGGTTGTGTCGACGCTGCGTCTTGGAGGAAGGGATGCATATGCACATGTTTGGCATGCTCCCAATCCAACCCAACCAAGCCACAGGAGCCCCGGCAGCGCCGAGAGCGCTGAGTCTTCTGTAGGAAACTGTACAATCAGAGCAGCAAAAGGACGCCAGCCATGGTGAGCGCCCGTTTTTCAGTGTGAGGGATACTGTAGGTATTTTAAAGTAGATGTGGAAACCAAGGAAAGGCCAAGAAAAAATTCCCTTTTTCCTAAAATGCGACAGTGGTGGCCACCACAGCACAAGGGGGGAGTAAGAAAAAGTGCTTTTCCTTTGCTTTGGGACATACTCTAGTTGTATTAGAGATGCACTGAGCATCCATGCATTTTTATCTTAGTATTGGTCCAGCCAAAAGTGGTGAGAACACATTTTGACCTATGGAACCAAACACCCAATCAGGATATGGAGTGGACCCCTTAATCCCCTTTCAATCAGAAGTAAAACATCTTTTCCTGAGTTGACTGAGCACTGACAGACCTAAGGTAGAGCCTATGAATTTATCTATGTTTTTCCATGAATACTTATCTGCCCTAGTGGTATGCACCATAGGGGGTTAGGCACCTCTTTTTGAGAGGTCCTGGGTTCAATTCCTGGTCAGCCTAACTAAGTAGGAAGATCCCAACTGAGTAGGAAGATCCCATGTGACATGGCAGTGACCTCATCGCCACATACCATGCCACCTCAGCACATATGGGAGCCAAAACAAAGAGTGCACATCTCCTAAGATGGCACTATGGAGAGAGAGTGATCCTGAGGCAGTTTTCTAACTCTTTTCCCAAAACATTTCAGCTATCTCTGTGAATATGCATTCATTTGTATCCTGAGTTGCAGTTTCTGTGAATACCTAATCATCTTTCTGAGTGTCTATTTTTTTTCGCCCTTCATGCTTTGATCCTGAATTACCTTCTCTTTGCATACTGTTGGCTTGGGCTATCCTGGATTGAGTTGGCTTTACTGTATTTCAACAAACAAAAGCTTTTCATCATCCAAAACCAGCAGCAGGACACCCTACAGCAACAACAAGCAGCAGGAGAAGCAAAAACACAGTGCTGAAAACACTATAAACTTTTCTTGATATATTAAGCGCGAGGGCTTGCGCTGGTCATTATTCTTCGGCGACCTTTCTGCTGTCACTTTGTGCGGCACATTTTTCCCTCTGATGCATTTTATTGCGGTGTTGTGCTGATGTTTGTGTGAGGCCTCGCGCAAAGAAGGGTGTGAAAAAATGCTTCTTGCGGTGCTGCATGCAAAATGTATTTCAGAAACTGGTTTTCGAATGGATTGCTAGCTAATGGCCTTTTTAAATATGAAAGCATAAGTGGTAGAAGAAAAAAAAAGTCATGGTTTTCCAAAAAAAAAGCAGTGCACTTTCAGGCAGATAATTGTTTACTGGGGCAGTTGGTTTTCTTTAAAACAAATCAAAACGGTCCAAGTAATCAATTTTTTGCTTGATATTGTGTCTCTTTGTCTTCTGGCCCCCCAAAAAATGGTGCTGACAGGCACTTTTGCGCACATTTTGGCCCTGCAAGTTGAGCCGCCTGGGATTTGGGGTGCCTTGGAAATAGGAATAGGAAGATGGAGGGTGCCATCCTGTCGCACTTTTTTAGTCGAAAGCCCCAAAGCCAGCGGACAGGGCAGGGGAGCAGTACCAGAAACACTCGCCAGCTAACCAGCCAACCAATGATAAAGCTGTGATGCCAGCACTCCGAGTCAAATTATCCTGAACTGAAAACAGTGCGCCTGGTATCCATATACTATAATCTCAGCAATGCAACAAACACAAACACAAATGCAGGCCTGTCTGATTCAGAACAATTGATTAGTGAACCCTGTGCCAGTCTGGGATTCCGGTCTCCACTTCCTTTCTTCCGGGGATTCCGGTTTCCGCTTGATTCTGACTGGAATGGACTCTGAACGTGATGCCTGCGACAACTAAAACAAGAGCAGAAGGAAGAGTGGACACAGACAGAGCAGAGGTGTCACACCAAACTGAGACAAGTCATGAGAAAGTACGGTGTAAAAGGGCTTCCCCTCCAAACAGTTTTGAAGGGCCCACCCGCCAACAGTTGGTAAAAAAATCGAAGCGTCAATGACACCTGTCGCGCAATGTTTTGTCACAGGGGGGGGGGACCGCAGCCAAACAAATCCTGAATCCCACCCTGCACTGTACCTCGCAATCAGCACCCTACCTTTCGATGACTCCATAATGACTCCTTGATCTTGAATCTTTTGAAGCCTGTGAAGCAGCAAGGCGTGGATATGACACATTTTCACTCCTGACGCCTGCAGAGGGGGGCTATTCTGGTCTTGAGTCCGTCTCCATACGCTTCAACGAGCGCCGTGCAGCCTTCGGTACGACGGAGTACAGGTGGGAGAATGTCTGACTGCTGGATTTTCATACAGCGGGCTGCATCACACCCACAGGACCAGCCACTCCCCCTTTGGTTGTAGCGTAGAGAGGGGGTGTCATCAAAACACACCACTCTGTCATTATCGGACCCTTTTGGATGATGGGGTCGCACGGTCCGCCCCAAGTCCCAAAGCAGCGGGGGCCTTAGGATGCAGCCTTACCCCCGGTCTCCGGATCTCATTTGGCCGGGTCACCTGCATGGCACGGGCTGCCTCAGTGAACAGGCTATGGACACTGGGGTTCCTACTGTTGTGTGGCGCTTGTGTTCCGGTCTGGGTTTCGCGGTAACCCCGCCATTCCTGGCTGGGGTCTTGGGTGGGTGTGCTTGGGTACGGGTTTTGGTTTCGCCCCTCCATTCCTTGCTTGGGTTTTTTGTCTGTGCGGTTTGTCTCGGGTTTCGGCTGCGCCCCGCCACGCCTGGCTGCGGTGTTGGGGTGTGTGTGTGTTTGTGTGCGTGCTCCGCCTGTACCCCGCCACTCCTGGCTGGGGTGCGCGGTGTGGGTGTGTGCGCTTCGGCTCGGCTTTCGGCTGCGCCCCGCCACTCCTGGCTGGGGTGTTGGGGTGTATGTGTGTGTTTGTGTGCGTGCTCCCCTTGTACCCCGCCCCTCCTGGCTGGGGTGTGGGTTTGGGTGTGCGTGCTTGGGCTCAGGTTTCGGCTGCGCCCCGCCAGTCCTGGCTGGGGTGTTTGGGTGTGTGTGTGTTTTTGTGCGCGCTCCGCTTGTACCCCGTCAGCTCCTGGCTGGGCTGTGCAGCGTGGGTGTGTGTGTTTGGGCTAGGATTTCAGCTGCGCCCCGCCACTCTTAGCTGGGGTGCTGGGGTGTGTGTGTGTTCGTGTGCGTGCTCTGTTTCCGGCCCGCCACTCCTGGCTGGGCTGTGCGGTGTGGGTGTGTGCTTGGGCTCAGGTTTCGGCTGCGCCCCGCCACTTCTGGCTGGGGTGTCGGGGTGTGTGTGTGGTGGTGTGCGCGCTCCGCTCGTACCCTGCCACTCCTGCCTGGGGTGTGCGCTGTGGGTGTGCGTGCTTGGGCTCGGGTTTGGGCTGCGCCCTGCCACTCTTGGCTCGGGTGTTGGGCAGTGTGTGTGGTTGTGTGCGCGCTCCGCTCGTACCCTGCCACTCCTGCCTGGGGTGTGCGCTGTGGGTGTGCGTGCTTGGGCTCAGATTTCGGCTGCGCCCCGCCACTCTTGGCTGGGGTGTTGGGGTGTGTGTGTGTTTGTGTGCGTGCTTCGCCTGTACCCCGACACTCTTGGCTGGGGTCTGCGGTGTGGGTGTGTGCGCTTGGGCTCGGTTTCGGCTGCGCCCCGTCACTCCTGGCTGGGGTGTCGGGGTGTGTGTGCGCTTGTGTGCGTGCTCTGCTCGTACCCCACCACTCCTCGCTGGGGGTGTGCGGTCTGGGTGTTTGCGCTTGGGCTCAGCTTTCGGCTGCGCCCCACCACTCCTGGCTGGGGTGTTGGGGTGTGTGTGTGTTCATGTGCGTGCTCTGTTTGCGGCCCGCCACTCCTGGCTGGGCTGTGCGGTGTGGGTGTGTGCTTGGGCTCAGGTTTCGGCTGCACCCCGCCATTTCTGGCTGGGGTGTCGGGGTGTGTGTCTGCTTGTGTGCACGCTCCGCTCGTACAGCGCGACTCCTGTCTGGGGTGTGCGCTGTGGGTGTGCGTGCTTTGGCTCGGGTTTCGGCTGCGCCCGGCCACTCTTGGCTGGGGTGTTGGGGTGTGTGTGTGCTTGTGTGCGCGCTCCGCTCGTACCCTGCCACTCCTGCCTGGGGTGTGCGCTGTGGGTGTGCGTGCTTGGGCTCCGATTTCGGCTCCGCCACGCCACCCTTGGCTGGGGTGTTGGGGTGTGTGTGTGTTTGTGTGCGTGCTTCGCCTGTACCCCGACACTCTTGGCTGGGGTCTGCGGTGTGGGTGTGTGCTCTTGGCCTCGGTTTCGGCTGCGCCCCGTCACTCCTGGCTGGGGTGTCGGGGTGTGTGTGCGCTTGTGTGCGTGCTCTGCTCGTACCCCACCACTCCTCGCTGGGGGTGTGCGGTCTGGATGTTTGCGCTTGGGCTCAGCTTTCGGCTGCGCCCCACCACTCCTGGCTGGGGTGCTGGGGTGTGTGTGTGTTCATGTGCGGGCTCTGTTTGCGGCCCGCCACTCCTAGCTGGGCTGTGCGGTGTGGGTGTGTGCTTGGGCTCAGGTTTCGGGTGCGCCCCGCCACTTCTGGCTGGGGTGTCGGGGTGTGTGTCTGCTTGTGTGCACGCTCTGCTCGTACAGCGCCACTCCTGTCTGGGGTGTGCACTGTGGGTGTGCGTGCTTGGGCTCGGGTTTCCGCTGCGCCCGGCCACTCTTGGCTGGGGTATTGAGGTGTGTGTGTGTTTGTGTGCGTGTTCCGCCTGTACCCCGACACTCCTGGCTGGAGTTTGCGGTGTGGGTGTGTGCGCTTGGGCTCAGGTTTCAGCTGCGCCCCACCACTCCTGGCTGGGGTGTTTGGGTGTGTGTGTGTTTGTGTACGCCCTCTGTTCGTACCCCGCCACTCCTGGTCGGGGTGTGCGGTGTGGGTGTGCGTGCTTGGGCTCGGGTTTCCGCTGCGCCCCGCCACTCCTGGCTGGGGTGTTGGGCTGTGTGTTTGTTTGTATACGCGCTCCCTTTGTACCCCGCCACTCCTGGCCCGGATGTGCGGTGTGGCTGTGCGTGCTTCGGCTCGGGTTTCGGCTGTGCCCCACCACTGCTGGCTGGGGTGTTGGGGTGTGTGTGCGCTTGTGTGCGCGCTCGGCTTGGTCCCCTGCCACTCCCGGCTTGGGCGCGCGCTGCGGGTATGTGTGCCTCGGCTCGGGTTTGGGCTGCGCCCCGCCACTCCTGGCTGGGGTGTTTGGGTGTGTGTGTGTTTGTGTGCGTGCTCCGCCTGTACCCCGCCAGTCCTGGCTGGGGTGGGCGGCGTGGGTGGGTGCGCCTGGGCTCCGGTTTCGGCTGCGCCAGGCCACTCCTGACTGCGGTGTTGGGGTGTGTGTGCGTGTTTGTGTGCGTGCTCTGCTTGTACCCCGCCACTCTTGGCTCGGGTGTGTGTTGTGGATGTGCATGCTTGGGCTCGGGTTCCGGCTGCGCCCGGCCACTCCTGGCTGGGGTGTTGGGGTGTGTGCGTGTTTGTATGCGCGCTCCGCATGTACCCCGCCACTCCTGGCCGGGGTGTGCGGTGTGGATGTGGGTGCTTGGGTTCGGGTTTCGGCTGCGCCCCGCCACTCTTGGCTGGGGTGTTGGGGTGTGTGTGTGTTTGTGTGAGTGCTTCGCTTGTGGCCCGCCACCCCTGGCTGGGGTGTGCGGTGTGGGTGTGTGCTCTTGGGCTCGGGTTTCAGCTGCAGCCTGCCACTCCTGGCTGGGGTGTTGGGGTGTGTGTTTGTTTGTGTACGCGCTCCGCTTGTACCCCGCCACCCCTGGGAGGGGTGTGCGGTGTGGATGTGCGTGCTTGGGCTCAGGTTTCGGCTGCGCCCCGCCACTCCTGGGTGGGGTTTTGGGGTGTGTGTTTGTTTGTGTACGCGCTCCACTTGTACCCCGCCACTCCTGGCTAGGGTGTGCGGTGTGGGTGTGCCTGCTGGGGCTTGGGTTTGCCGCGCCCCGCCACTCCTGGCTGGGGTGTTGGGGTGTGTGTGTGCTTGTCCGCACGCTCCGCTCATACCCCTCCACTCCTGGTTGGGGTTTGCGGTGTGGGTGTGTGCGCTTGGGCTCGGGTTCCGGCTGCGCCCCACCAATCCTGGCTCGGGTGTTCGGGTGTGTGTGCGCTTGTGTGTGCACTCCGCTTGGTCCCCTGCCACTCCTGGCTCGGGCGCGCGGTGCGGGTTTGTTTGCTTGGGCTCCGTTTTCGGCTGCGCCCCGCAACTCCTGGCTGGGGCGTTAGGGTGTGTGTGTGTTTGTGTACGTGCACCGCCTGTACCTCGCCACTCCTGGCTGAGATGGGCGGTGTGGGTGTGTGCGCGTGGGCTCTGGTTTTGGCTGCAGGCCCGCCTCTCCTGGCTGGGGTGTTGGGGCGTGCGTGCGTGTTTGTGTGCGTGCTCCGCTTGTACCCCGCCACTCTTGGCTGGGGTGTGCGTTGTGGGTGTGCGTGCTTGGGCTCAGGTTTGGGCTGCGCCCGGCCAATCCTGGCTGGGGTGTTGCAGTGCGTGTGTGTTTGTGTGCGCGCGCCGCATGTACCCCACCACTCCTGGCTGGGGTGTGCCGTGTGGATGTGTGTGCTGGGGTTCGCGTTTTGGCTGCGCCCCGCCACTCCTGGCTGTGGTGTTGGGGTGTGCTTGTGTGTTTGTGTGCGCGCTCTGCTTGTACCCCGCCACTCCTGGCTGGGGTGTGCGGTGTGGGTGTGTGTGATTGGGCTCTGGTGTCGGCCACGCCCCGCCACTCCTGGCTGGGGTGTTGGGGTGTTTGTGCGTTTGCGTGCACGCTCCACTTGCACCCTGCCACTCCTGGCTGTGGTGAGCGCTGTGGGTGTGTGTGCTTTGGCTGGGGTGTCGGCTGCGCCCTGCCACTCCTGGCTGGGGTGTTGGGGTGTATGTGTGTTTGTGTGCGTGCTCCGCCTGTACCTCGCCTCTACCAGCTCGGGCGTGCGGTGTGTGGGTTGGGTGTCGCCTGGCACCTGTTCCTGTGCAGTCGTTCGTTGCAGCTTGTGCGCGCTGCCCGGGTTTGCGGCACCCAGTGGCCGTTTTTGCTTGGCACCTGTCCTTGTGCCTTGATTGTGGCCGGCGGCATGCCTCTCTGGCGTGCACCGTGGCCCCGCGTTGGTGCGCCGCGCTTCGTCTGCTCCGGTCACTCTTGGTGCTCCGGTCGGCTTTCCCGAGGCTGTGGTGCCTTTCCCCACCCCAGGGGGCTTGCACCCCCAGATCTACCCGGCTGCTGCGCAGGGCACATGGAGGCCAGCCGAGAACCGGGCACTTTGTGTCTGCCCATGGCTGCTGCCGACGCAGCTGTGGTGGGCTGGCTCCCCGTTGTACCCGCCCGGGGCCTCGCGATAGAGTTGTCCCTGGCGGGTCACTCGGGCGTCGGTCTTGGTCTGCGTGCGCTGCGGTGGTTTGCGTGTGTGGACCCGGTCAGCGACGCATCCGGTTTCCCGTACCGTCCGTCTTTCGACAGGGGACTCGGCCGGTGCAGCGGGGCTGTTTCGTGTGGACGCCGACACCGCCCCTCTCAGGTCAGAGGAGGCCACGCCCGGGTCCCGTGTGTGTGTGCAGGTGCGTGCTTTCTGGGCCGGGTCGCTCGCGCCGGCACCCCCGGCGTGTTTTTGTGCGCTTCACCTTGTCCTGTTCCTGTTCTTGGTGCTCTCTTTGTCTGCTCGGCCCCCTCTGGGCTGGGGTTGCCCTGCCTGTGGTTGTTCTTTCTTTTTACTTTTTCCTTGTGCGCCTCCCTTGTCCCTGGCTTTCGGTAATTTCGTGCCCGGGATGCCTTGGGCCTCTGCGTCCTGTGGTCCCCCCCCTCTGTCGTTTCTTTTTCCTTTTTTCTTTCTCCCCACCCCTTTGTGTGCTTTCCTTTTTCTCTCCTGTTGTTTTTTTTTACAATTCTTCCTCCTTCCTTTCTTTTTTTTTTTTGCTGTGCCGTCGTGTGCTGGGTGTGGGGTGCTGGGTTGGCGTGTCCTGGGCTTAGGGGTTAGTTGGTGTGTGTTGTTGTCGGCCTTGTGCTTCGGCGGGGGCCAGTGTGCGTTCTGTTGTTCGGTGCTCCGTGCCTGCCTCCTCCTTCTTTTGTGTTGTTGCGTGTTGTGTTGCGCGTGCCCGCTGGCGCCGTGCTGGCTGCGTTGCTCTTCTTCGTGCTGCCTCTGGTGGCTGTTTTGTGGTGGTGCCCACCCCCCCCCTCGGGTGGTTTGCGCGGGGTTTTTTTTATGTGCTTGTCGGTGTTTGCTGGTTTCGCCCCCCCCCCCCGGCTGGTTGTGGCGTCCTCTGATGTGCTTTGTCGTGCTTCGTGTCGTGTGGTGCTGCGGTCTGTGGTGTGTTTTGTGTTGTGCCCGGTGTTGTGTGGCCTGCTTGTGTCAGGTTGGGTTCTTGCGCCGTTTTGTTCGGCGCGGTGTTGTGCTTGGTCGTTTTGTGGTGTTTTTGGTGTGCTTTGCTGTCGTGCGCTGCTGCGTTCTCTGCTGGTTGTTTCTTTTCGCGTTGTTCCTTGCCTTTTCGTGGCCCTCTGGGCTGTTCCTGTTTCTGTGTTCTGGTTGTGCGGTGCTGTGCCGGTGTGCCTGCGTCGTTGCTCTCTGTGCGGTGCTCCCTCGGCCCTGCGGCGCTGGCTGATGTTTTGCGTTGTTGCCTGTCGTGTTTGTGTGTTTGCTATTGGGGCTGGCTGTCCTGGGGTGGATCCTGGGGGCTCCTGGTGTCCTGATTCGGTGGTGTGCTTTGGTGTGTCCCTGGGTGCTGTGCTGCGCCGTGTTGCTGTGCATTGTGCTGTCTGCCGTTGTGTTCTTGTGCGCTGTGTTGTTTTGTTTTGCTTCGTTTGGTGCTGTCGCGCGCTGTGTCCTGTCCTGGGGCGCTGTCCGTTGTCCTGGGGTCCTGTGCCTTCCGGCCCCGTGTTTTGTCTTGTCTCCCCGCGCTGTGTGTGTTTTTCTGTCGTGTGTTGCTGTGTGGTGTTGTTCGCCGCTGTGCTCCTTGCCGTGTGCCTCCTGGGGTGTCGTGCTGTGCGTTCCCTGTCCTCTTCGCCCTGTGCGGTGTTGCTGTGCGGCCCTGCTCTCCGTTGGTGCCCTTCTCCCCTGTGCTGTGCCCCGTGGTGCTGTGCTGCCGTGTGGTGCTGCGGTGTCCTGTCCTGCTGCCTTGTTTGATTTGTTTCCTTTGTTTGTTTGGTTTCTCCTACTTGAAAACAGCCGCAAAATTTGTTAAAACATTTTTTTGAAAATAAAAAAAAATTGTAAACTACCCAATGCACGCACACTCTCACACTTGCAGGGAGCAAGACCATGTCCGCTTCACTGCCTCACATCGAGAAGTCTTCACGCTGACACTACAAGAGGTCCAGTACCATCGCAACACCTGCCCCGAATACATACTTCACCAGCGGGGCCCCCCCACCAAGGTGGGGACCTGCGTATGGGACCACCTACAACTCCTGCTACCCCACCACCAGCATGTCATCCAATGGAACCATCGGTGCAGGGAAATCGGCCCTCTGGCGGTCCTACACACGAATGTGGGTGGGGGGCAAACTGGAAGCACCACCACTCTGGACCTGGTGGACACCACCCTACAACTCGTACCAGTCACCCCAGACCAGATGCGAGCCCTCCAACGGGTGGGCACACAGCACGTCCCATTCCTGCAACACCCAGAATGGCCCAACAAGTCAGTCCTGGAAAGTCACATGCGCAGCGCAGCCACATAAACCGGACACCCCCAGCCGACCGATGGGGAAGTACGTGAGGCGTATAACCTGTTTTGGAGCACGCACAAGCGGCCCCAGTCACCGGACCCACCAGAAGAGAACCAGGCCCACCACCGGCCACCGGAGCAGGTGGGGTATGTACCAGGCACCACGGTGCCAGCAGTACTCCTCTTGGCACCCAGCGGACTCAAAGCCACATTGCGACCTATCAGAATGCGGGGCAACCTGTGGATGCTGCCACCACCCACGGCACGCCCCTTCTGTCCGCCACCCCTGTCGCAAGACAAGCTGACGGGCACCCCCACCACTTGCTGGAGATGTGGACCCCAAGCACTAGCCACCCAGTGGCCAATCCTCCAGTTGTCGGCGCGCTACCACCCCATACCAACAGCCCACGCTACCCCCGAACAACACCGGTGGCTACACACGCACTTCGAACGGGCCGCGGAGAGGGACACGGCCACAGTGGCTCGGCGCCCCAGAGCCGCGGCAGAATGGAAATTCCAACAAGGAACGTGGGACACCAAGCACCCAGACAACCACACATCGCAGTGCCACGCCATAGGACCCTGCCTACCCGGTTAAACACCGATGCTCCCAAGTCCAGGACTGGCAGACGGTCGAGTGGACCACATTCCACCAACAGAAAGCGTACCTGCTCAAATATGTGTACAGCTACCTGACACAGGGCCACGAGGGGAACAACGACTATGTCTGCATGAACCCAGCGGCAACCGAGATTATCTGCCAGGGGGTGGGCGTGTATGCTACCCAGAGACTCCAATCGGCCGCCCCCACGCCATGGGCCACCACGGAACGGGGGGCACACATCCATGCCTACCAACCAACGTCGCCGTGCCGCCCGCTGTACCCGGACGACCACAACACCGTCATTTTTGCGGATGCCTCTGGCACCACAAGACTCACTCCAGCAGCCCGGGGGGCAGGTTTGGAGTTGACGACGGACGCGACAGGCCGACTCCACCAACACCACCTCACATGGGCTACCATCTTCGGGGCCTCCTCTCACGGGGAACTGAAAACACTGGCGATCATCGTGGACGCCGTCAATGACACCCACCAAGAACCGCGTGACCACACGCACCATGTGTGGGTCGTAATAGACGCGGCAGTGGACTCCCAGATCGTTTGCAAACTGCCACGGCAGCCCCTCCAGAATAAAGACCGACTCTAGCCTGGGCACCCAGGCCCTACACCTCTGGACAGCCTTGCGGCGCCTCCCCAAACACGTCCTCTTACACCTCGTCAAACATGAGTCTCATCGGTATAGCCTGGGCAACGGACACATAGACTTACACGCCCAAAACCAGCTTGCCGAAAACATGCCGGACGGCGAGGACCCTCCGCTACAGGACCACATGCACACGCACCTTCAACACCTGCCACCAATCCCACACCCCGGAGAACCACCAGCCTGGGTACCAGACAGTCGAATCTAAAACGGCACGGGACGGGCATGCCACTACCCGCAACCCATCCGCACCACGGCGCACATTCGAGGCGGCTAAGCCGACAACACCTTCATGAACCACCTCCAACATAAGCTGCGAATCGCATTATACTTCTCAGCTCTTGACCTGTCCCTAATACCGGTACACCTACAAACGCGACGTGCCCAACTCTTGCTCGAACAACTGCCCCTCCTAGACAGGGTGGCACGCTGATATGGCCGACGAGGTATAGACATACCCCCGGAATACACCATATGCCCCTGCCATCTCCAACAGCCAGAGACGTTGGAACACTTCAAACACTGCCCATTGGCCCAAGGGGGCATCCACCCCGCCACGTGGACGCCAGAGGACACCATAGCACAACACGCCGGGTGGGGCCTGGCCACGCCACCGGCAAATGGGGTTCGGCGCCTGATGCGGCAACCGGAGATCAAGGAAGCGGTGCTCAGGGGAGCGGTGCCACTGCAACTCTACAGGGTCATCGCCGACCACGCCCCAGAACCTAGGGCCACAATACGTCACATGCAACTCATCGCCGTCAAGAGAGCGGACGCACAGTTACAGCACCGCGTCCAGGTGTACGCACAAGAAGCACATCAAACAACCTACGACCGCCGTATGTATTATATCCTCCCCCTCCACTACCAACACGCACAGCCCAGCGCCTAATCACACACACCGGCACGCAGCAACCGCCAGGCAACTGCCATCGCACCACCCACCACGCCGCACTACAACGGAGTGCGCGCACTCCCTCCCGATAGAGGCCCGATCGTCACGCGAACAATACCTCTCCTCGGGATACCCGAAGGTGAAGCTCCACACCTGCGGCCGGGAAACCCGTGCGGAGTCTGCTGGGAGGTGAACGACGAAAACGGCACTCCGCTCCGTGGGCAAAACCTCAGCTGCGGCGGCAGGGAGCAGCTGCACTGGTTCTGCAGCCCGTGCATCGCGAACTTGTGGTCATGCCCACTTTCCCCACGATCGCATCCACTCTGCACAGCTCCGCCGCCACGCGAACCACAAGCCGAAGACCTCAGGCTCCACACACTGCGCACCCTGATCCAGCAAAATGTCTTGAACAATGGCGCGGGGGGGGACAGCCCTAACGTTGAGTGGTTGGCTGTCCTCACGAACGAGGACCCGGCGACACCGCCACCCCGCCACCCCTGGCGAGCACCAACATGGGCGCTGCCACCCGAGGGGGCGGACCCCAGGATTTACGTCCTCGACCACAAACATTACGACGACGTGCCACGGGGCAGTCTACCCCCCGTTGGCAATCTGCCAGACAGTCGGGAGCCCGTCACCCCGATGAACTTCAACAACTACCGCACCACCGTCGTCACCCCCAACATCCGCCTCCCGTTCGCCTTCGGCTCGCTGGTGGGGGACGCGGAATGGGCGATGGGAATCGTCCACGGCGCCCATGGCGGCGAATGGGGGGATTTCTTCCAGCGCAGCGGGGCCATGACTCAGGGGGCGACTGAGAGGCTGATGGCGGCCTATCTCACATGGAGGCGCGCCCAACAGCCGCACGTACGGCAATGCCACAGTGGCCAGGATGATGTCTGGAGGTGCCTGGCACCACAGCTCCTCCTCCTCCTCCCGGAGAACCGCAACCATCACCATCCCCGCGCCCCGATACCGCGCCACAACAGCGACTAGGGCCACGAATGTACGCGCCCTGGCACCGTCGGGCGTCGGCGCACCGCAAGCCCCAACAGCCTCCACGTCCTCCGGCCCATCCACCTCCGCCCCCCACGCACCCGTCACCACACCACACCAACAGCACGCCGCCAACGCCACGCGGACTACGGACGCTCCGGCACCATTGAGGGCCGGCACGCCACAGAGCCCCCGACAAGAGCGTGCGTCCAAACGGGCGGCAGAACGACACCCACCACCACACCACGTGGCGACATGGATCCAGGGACACCCGGCGTCACCTCCCGGCAGCGGAGCCGTGCCAAGCCCCACGAGTACGGCTGCGGTGGGCACCCGACCTGAGCTACCCCCCGGTACCGCACACAGGCACATGGACCCGACCCCGCAGCCCCAAACACCACCCGGCAAGTCCAGACACAGTCACCAGCCGGCAGCCAGCCGGGCAGCGGCAACACAGGCCCACCTGGAGCCCCGCCCACGCCATGGCACACCTGACCGGCCGACGGCGGGCCCAGCAAACGCGCCGCCCGAGGACCCCCTAACGCAGGCACGTGCTACAACACCAACCGACACCACAGCCACCCGGTCCTCAAACACCGTGCACCCCCACGCCCACAACCCCATCGAAGGCCCAAATCCCCAGACTCTGGCGAGATCCAGCACAGCGGCCCCGGGGGACCTCCCGGCGACGGCACAAGCCGAACGGGCGTCCCAGCGGCACCACGCCCCACCAGCTGGGCCGGCGGTACAGCCCACAGAACCGTCATCTCCCGGTCGCCCGGCTCCCAACCCGGACCCAGGTCCAGACCCGGCACGCACCACTTGCCCGGCTGACGGCCGCGGTCCGCAGGCCCGGGAAGCCAACCCGGGCCGCCGCCCGTTTCGGAAGGCCACGCCCGAGAGGGGGCGCGACCGGCGGACGATGCAGCCAACCCGCCCGCACCGCAAAACCAACTACAACGCGGGGAGCCCGCGATGGGCGCGGAGGACATGCAGGGACGCCCACAACGGACAACAACACCACCACCAGTAGGGGAACCTAGCGGGGTAGTGGACCTGCCAGCAATACAGCATGCCGACCCACCGGGCATGGTGGCACACGGAAGCGGCGAGGCATCGACCGCTGGCCACCCTGGTACGGAACCCGACGAACCAATGCTGGACACCGGACGTGAGGCCGGCCTCCCCCACCGTCACCCCATGGGTTACAACCCGCGGGTCGCGTGGGCGCCGCCCCCTTGGCGAACCTGGCGCATCACGCTGACGCAAGCGCGCCGGGAAGGGCGCCACCACGGGACCCACCTGCAACCCGCGCGAAGTCAGAGACCCGGGAAATCACACCCGACACACCCCAACGTGCGGCTGGCAGGGAAACGTCGCCCAGCAGACACAACCGCGACAGGGACTCTTTGACGCTTTCATGGAGTCCTGCATGGGTGACTCCCACACGTTCCAAAGCCAGCAGCACCACGCGTCCGCCCGGAGCAATGAAGCGACCATGCGGAGGGCACACACCTCAGGATGTGACGCCAGGCACACCTCGAGCGCGATTACACCGCCCTGGGGCGCACTGAGCATGCTACCGCTACGGATGACGGGCAGGCGGCCGCGAGCGGAGCAGCGAACCAGACCCCGGACGGGCGCGGCGCCCCAGGAAGTGGGGCGCGCATGGAAGCCGGCACCAACACCGCTAGTGAGCCTACCGGCCCACCGCCGGGGACCGCCCGGACATCTGGACTACGCACGCTTGGAAGGCGACGCCAGCCCCCCCAGCGGCCAAGTGGACCAAGCGGCGGCCCAAGACCTGGGCCTATGGATTAACAGGCTCACCGCAGCAGGGCAGCTCGCCCTGGCAGTCCGCATCTGATGGCTGCTTACTTCGCGGTCCCGCCACCGTGCGGAAAGAAGCCGCACCATGGCAGACACATCACCTTCGGCCATCGGATGGGGCACACGCCCCCCGCCACCATGAACCACCCCGGCCAATGGCAATGTGGGCCCACCCGGCTCATAGCGCATATGGGGACCTACAGCCCGGAGGAAATCCACGGACTGCACTGGCAATGGCACCAGCGCGCAGCCCTGCGCATCCGTACGGCCATGCAGCAGCACAACATCTGGGACATCCCTGGGTCCCCGGGCTACCAAGGGCACGCCTCAGGCCACCAGCGGCCGCGGTCCCAGGATGTCCCGGAGCCTCCCAGGCAGGTGGTGCTCCGTAACTCCCCAGAATACCCACGGGGGCCACCACCCGGAATGGGTTCCCCCTCTGGCACGTACAGAAGCCGCCTACGACCGTTCGCCCCGCAGAGGGGCCCAGGTAGTCCTCACACCTCAGGGAGGCAAGGCGGCACGCCGGAAAAGCGCCAGGTGACAAGGAACCCCAGCCGTTCCTGCCGCCGCAGCCGCACGCCGCCTCCCGCGGCACGGCTACTTGTGTTCCATGAGGATACGGACAGGGACCATGGAGGTCCCCACGACCTCCGCGCCCAACGGACATCATCTACCACTGATGCGGGATGCCAATCCAAGAGGCCCCGCACCGAGCGGGCGCACATCCCCACCATTCACACGACAGCCGAGCGCGAGCGACTGGCAGCGCTTCACACGGGCCCCCACCGGGCAGCATACGAGGCGTATAGCTCATCCTCCACCTCCCTCCCAGGGTCGGCGGCCGACGCGCTGCCGGGGGGACAAAACGCCACGAACACGCAGCCAAGAGAGCCCGCGGCCGACCAAAGGCCTGCGCAAGGGGTGGGGGGACGCCCCCCTCAAAACCCGCCGCCGCGAGCGGGCCGCGATGACACCGGTCCCGGACACGGGCACCGACCACCCGACCAACCGCGCCCGTGCCCCACGGGGTTCCCCACCCCAGCTGCAACACAGTCAAACCGCCAGGGCGCGGAGGGCGTGTCGCAACAACGGGAACACGACGCGAGCGGCCCAGGGGCGGACGCAGAAATGACGGAGACCTCCGACCCTCAGGAGTCCGATGACCCACTGCCCACTACCACGACCTGCTCGATGCCCCAGCAACAGGAACCCTCCACGGGGTACGTGCCTTGGGGAGACCCTGGCACCACCCTGGGGCACCCCTCCCCGACTAGCGCCACGCCGAACCAGGACCGGGAGACCATACCACACCCACCCCCCCGGCCACCGCAGCGAAGGAGGACGGATCCCTTCGACGTCGCGGAACTGAGAAGGCTCTACGGCATCCAAGCCACCACACCCTCGAGCGAGCTAGTGGCAGCCCTCTGGGACCACCTCCAGACGTCAACGCGAGCAGGCTCTTCGCCATGGTCCCCCTGCCCCACGCCGCAAAAACCGAAATCTTTGTGC
This sequence comes from Eutreptiella sp. 'Long Island Sound 2002', assembly GCA_964036045.1. Taxonomy (NCBI): domain Eukaryota; phylum Euglenozoa; class Euglenophyceae; order Eutreptiales; family Eutreptiaceae; genus Eutreptiella; species Eutreptiella sp. 'Long Island Sound 2002'. The sequence goes on along the minus strand of OZ038379.1, from coordinate 83,320,704 downwards.
GGCAGCTCCAGGCGCTCGTCAGCCCCCGGACACAGATCTCGAACAACCTTGTTGAAGCGTGGATCTGGTGGTTCAACACCCACAAGCCAGCCCAGGGAGGCGTATGAATCCCACACCTGGGCCGGGCACACACGCTCATAGCACCAACGACGGACCCCAGGCCCGCGCCCAGCACCGGGGGCCGGGAGCGGGCCGCCCAACCGCCGAGACCCGAAACCCTCCGCATGAGACCGTACGAAGGCCTGGCGGATCAGAATGGGAAAGCGGGACAGACCGCGACAGGGGGCGTAACCTGACGAGCATGGCGGAGCGGTACCCGGAGACGGCATGCGCAGCGCCCTAGCCGCACGAACATGACCCCAGCACCATCGTCGTGATCGTGTTGGAAAATGGCCACTACTACCTAGTGCGGATCATCCCGCACCCGCAGGAGAGCCACTGGAGTCTGGAGGCCGTCGACTCCATGCTCCTGGCGACCACGGCCCTGCCAAACAGCCCCACCCTCCTGCTCAACGGCCTGCCCCCGGACCCCCGGACGGCGATCGTGTCGGGGACGGTCGGCAGCTGGCACCCAGGTCATGCCCTCTACTGCCTCTGGCGCTAGGCGCGGCGCCGCTGGCGGCACACCAGAGTATGGTCGGCGACATGGAGGTTCCACCTGGACGCCCGGCAGCAGCTGGAGGCCATCCCCCAGCGCGAGCGGACGGCAGAGACCCCCACTGCTCCCTACCTGTGCCCCGTCTTCGCGATCCACCAGATCCGGGCGCTGGCGCTAGGCGAGCAACTGCAGCCCACCATCGGCACTGAGACGGAGGCCCGGGCGGCACGTGCGGCCCTCGTGCACGAAATCCTCAGTGCCCTCCGCAGCGCCCTCGTGCTGCGTGTGGGGGACCCCTCAGGGCCCTGAGCTGAGGCGAGCCAAAACGGGGAACACACCCTCATGAACACGCGGGACCACCCCGCCCCACCCGACACGGCACACCCTTGCCCTGTCCACCACAGCCGGCCACCGGCACTGCAGCGACGATGCACCGCCGCGCACACACGACGCGAATCCTGCACCGGCCATCCGCAAGGGAGGAGACGGCACGGCGGCCCGGGGATCATCTCCTGAAGCCGGTTCGGACCCCCGTGGCCATCTTTGCGTCACTTGGGGTGTGTATCTATGTGCCGGCAGGCCGCCATTGGCTGATATCATACTCTCCCATCCACCTGAACTAACCCGATGTGATAGTGTGATAGGTTTGGCCATTCCGGCTATGAGCGGCCATATTGAGTACCGAGGAGCCGCCAGCTGAGATTTATATATCAGAATATCAGGAATCAACAGGGTTTTTTTATCATAATGTTTCCGTAATTTTTCCACCTTCCGTTCTGATGGTCAATGTATCGGCGACTGTCAGTTGGCTCGCGATTTTGCGGTAACCGATTGGTTAACTGTTATTTCCAGATATTTTGGCGGAAACCCCGATGAAGGGTCAGATTTCATCAGTAAAGGGTTCGTTGCTTCCGCAATTTTCTAAATATGCACTCGAAATTTTAATCTGAATTTTCCACGATGTCGAAATCGGATTTTCGACTTCGACATCGCCGCACTTAATTTGGTCTTCTTTGAGTGGTCATACTCCTTTCTCTATGCCCAAATCAGGTTTCCCTTATACTTGCCACCCATTTGACTGGGAGATAAAAGGGAAACAAAAGTGAATCGTGGGACCACTTTGAAGGGCCATTCCTACGCGCGAGTGTGAGGAAAGAGAATAAGGAAGGTTGCGTTGCAAGCGCCTTAGTCTCAACTTATTTCTAGTAGGGTCCAACCCCTTAAGTCGTCACACACACTCGTTGTATCATAGGATCATGGTCAACATGGTGGAAACTTGTTTATAACTTGTTGACCATGTGTTCGGACTTGATATTATGACTTTCGAGTGTAGCGCATGAGTCTTGCGGTTGCATAGCATCTTTCCTTAGGTTCCCACGTCCATTTAACCCAAAGTTATGACCATGGAGAGGCATGGCATACCATGGTGGGAGCCTATTTTAAGGGCTATGTGTGATATTGGTAGTATATGTCTTGATATGCTCATGACCATGTTATATATCTTCGTGTGGCCGAAGAGATGGGGAGCCACACGTGACAAGGGCTTTGCCCATGTCCCAATTGTGGAATTCAAAGCGCTAGACTAAGTCTACCGCGTATGTATCGCTCATGGTAAGTTTGGTAAAGAGATCCATGAGTGCACTCCCATTTTCATGGGGCATGTAGATATGAGTGGCGAAGGTATCTCCATGCGCCCGATTGGGGATCCAAGTGGGGGAATGGTTTGCAAATGGTTCCAATCATTTGTGTATTGAACCATGAGCGGATATCATGGGTGAGCATAGAGATATACTATCATGACAACTTTGTGTTTGGACATATTTTCATGTTTTTGACCTCAATTTTTGCTCATTTTTGCGTTTTGTGTACTTACCTGGTCGGCGAACAGCAACGAGCCTATGGAGAGTCGAACCATGGTATGTTGTTCATATGTTGACAAATGCTTCGGAGTTGAACACCACCATATGCCGGATCGTGTACTCCATTTGGCTTGGCGCACGAAGGATCACAAGAATTGGTCTCAAGATCATGGGCTGACTTGAGCAGTGCGTGGCGCCCATATCCGAAGGCATTTCGAGGGTAAAGTGGGGATGTACATGGGCATTGACCTTTGGTATCTATCCTCCATGAATACTAGACTTCGATTCCATGCATACTTTGAGCCTTCGGATAAGTGGTAACTTCAATTTTGAGCATATATTTGATATATGGCCAATATGGTGTGAATTGGCAGTTTTTGGCATGTTATGAGTTCAAACTCATGGGGCATATCTCTAAGCCCATTTGACTCCAAGTCCAACTAAGTATATGTCAGCGTAGGGCATGGTCCTGAGTGCCACTCTGGGCCATGACACGCCACCTCCCCTATTGGGCTAGGATTTAGAGGCTTGGGAGTGCGCCGGCGACACGAAGGGGGCCAGGATTCAGTACCGCAGGCCGCCGCCCAGAAGGGGAGCAGGGAGGCCGCGGCGTGACACCCCCCCCCGCCCCCCCACCGGCCCGCGGGCCGCTGGGGCCCCGGCCCCCACCCCCTGAGGCAGGGGGGATGGTCCCTCCCCGCCCGAGAGAGGAGCCGGAGCGCGACCCGCCCCCCCGCCCCAGCCGCCGGCCCCCATGGGGGCCGCGAAGAACAAGCGAGCCCGCGCCTACGCGCCAGGACGCCGCACAGATCGTACCCAGAGAAGCCTGGTGAGCACGAACCGGAGTGGTATGGGGGGCCACGCCCCCCATGGACAGCACAACGCCAGTGACACCCGCTTTGTTGCCTGCCCAGGGAAGGCAGAGGGACGGAATGAGGCAGAGCGACCCCCCTCCCTACAGGCCCCCCCCCGGCCGCACAAACGGGGGGTACGGCGCACGCCCCCCCCCCCCGCCAGCCCGCCCCCCAGCACATGAACGCCACGGACCCGCCCCGCGGCGCGCAGCCCCCACAGGGCGTGCTGGCCGAGGGGACAGAGCAGGGCCCCCACACCCGCACCCCCGCGCCCGAAACACGTGGATCACGGGCCCCGGCAGCCCACCCAGTGAGCGGGCAGTCGGGGGAGGGGGAGCGCATGACCCCAGACGCCCCTCGCAACGGTAGAAGGCACCCCCCCCGGGGACGCCCTGCTGCCACCCCCACAACCCCAAGCCAAGTAGGGGGGAACCGGGACCGGACCGCCCCCCCCCAAGCACGCCAGACGGAGCAAGGGACCGGAACAGGACACGCGGAGGGGCACGGACCACGTGGAACGGCCCTACCAGCGCCCAGTGCCGGGGCCACGCGAGGTGCGCACGCCACACCACCCAGGGGGGGGGGGGCGGACACCGCGAGAGCGCGAGCGCACACACACGAAAGGGACACGCGGGGACTACCAGAAGGGCAACCGGACCGAGCGCGCGGAACGCACAGACCACGTGGAATGGCGTACCAGCGAGCGAGGGTAAGGGACACCCGGACGGGACGGCCCGCCACACGCAGCGCCGAACACGCGGGGCGGGGAGGGGGAAAAGAGAGAGACACAACACCAGGTACCGGCCCGAACCCCCCGAACCGGCCGCGAGCGCCGCGCACACACAGACGGGGCACTGCACCCGCCAAGGCAGTAGTGGCGCACAGCGCCACGCCCCAACCCCTAGGCTAGGCAGCCTCCGCGCCAGCCCAAGGGGGTCCCACTGGCGACAAGCCAGTAGCACGGGCCCGGCGGCGCCGGCGCCCCGGGCGACCACGCATTAGGGGGGCGACGCAGTGGGTAAGCGCCCGCAGCCACGGCTGCGAATTGATGCACTGACCGGGGAGTGGCGAAACGGGGAAGCCGGGGAAGGACGGGGCTCCGAGCTCTGTGAACCCGGGGGACTCCGCCACCAGGCAGGAGGTGCGTCTTGGAGGGCCCCCCACTAGGACCCGGTGGGGAGGATATCACCTGGCCCGACCAGGTGGCCCCCCGGGGCCGAAAGGCGTCTAGTACCCGCAAAATCAAACCTCAAACCTCAAACCTGTCAGGGTAGGGTATGGTCCTGAGTGCCACTCTAGGCCATGACACGCCACCTCCCCTATTGGGCTAGGATTTAGAGGCTTGGGAGTGAACACATTTTTGGGGTTTTGTGTAGTGACTTGTGACACATGGCATTGAGCCATCTCATTTGACCTGGTTCAGGGCAATATTTGGGTGAGTCAAGAGAAGGTCTTGAGTCCAGGGAATGAGGGGTTTATGGCTGTGAATGTGTATGTTTACCTCTTTCCCCAACTTTGCTTTATTTGTGTTCATATGCCAATTTCAGGGCTTTCTTCTTTGGTGCAATTCTTGTACATGCCCGCCACCGTGGGACGACCGGTGTGCTGAACGGAAGCCCGCAGTGTGTATTGGATTGTGGATCGGGTTATTGCTGTATTTGTGGGATCCGGTTGCTGTTCAGGGTTGAAGGAGGATTTTCTTTTCTTTTTTTTTCGATTTTGGACCCTGGAGTTTGAGGAATGCAATCGTTGATCCGGAGTAAATCAGCAGGGGTAACAGGCGCAGAGGGCACAGCGGGGGCCGGTCCTGGTGAGGACCTTCTTTATGGTAGCAGAGGCTTACCTGCTGCCCCTACCTACCGCCGACCCGGGGACTTGGGCCCCTATGAGCCCTGCCCAAGTACGCCCCGGGTGCGTATTGTGGACTCGGTGGAGACCACGCCGGAGATTGGAGCCAAAGCAGAGCCGAGACGCTCATGGGCATGGCGAAGTCCGGAAGTTGAAGCCCGAAGAGAAGTACGACGTTCGGGAAGAGGAGAACCTGACATGGAGGACCTGGTCTCCATGTGTGAGCGTCGGCATGCAACCTCCACTCCGCCGCGGAGGACTCTGAGGAGGCCTGCCATTCAGGCAGCAGTGGAGGACGGGCCCGGCGCTACCGGAAGCGCAGGTCACCCAAGTCCGCGGCACGGGACGCCGGGGCTATGGATACGGACCCCAGCCCGGTCAGGCTGTGGGACTCCGAGGGGCACTCCGAGGGCTATCGGACAGCCTATGAGCAGCCTTCGGAGTCGGAGGAGACGGCCAGACCGCCCACAAGGGCGAACACGGCCCCAGAACCCAGCCTGGAGCATGACGCCGAGGCGTTGGAGAGGCCCGCCAGAGCCAGGACGGCGCCTGTGGCCCGGCACACGGAGCCATCGCGGGATAGCATGGGCGATACACCCATGGCGGAAGAGTCCGAGGCGCCGGGAACCGCGGGATGCGCGGAATCCGGCGGAAAGCACGCTGAGTGCCACTGCGAGCACGTGTCCTTCCTCATGGGCAAGTACCGAAAGATGGGGATGGACACCATCGTGCATCGTCTCGACAGCCTGGACAACGCGAAGGACGGCCTAGAGGAGGACGTCGCCGGGATCGTGGATGATCAGTCGGCAGTGGAGAGAGACATGACGGAGCTGCGAGCGGAACGGGACCGGTACCGGGAGAATCTGGAGCTGGCCCTGGAGAAGCAGCAGAGAGTGGTGGACAGCCTCCTCCACCTGGTGGAGGACATGTCGGGACGCCTGAAAAGGCTAGAGGAGCTACAGCCCCTCGCCTCGGGTCCGGAGCTCCCGGCAAAGCCGGCCGTGGCAGAGCTGGTGGAGCGGGTTAAGACCCTCAGGAGCGCCATGGATAAACCCATGGGCAGCCCTGCAGAGGCACCCTACGCGCCTTCGCGTGTTGACCCGGGTGCGCTGCCGTTTGTTCCCATGTTCAGAGAATCCACAATGCTCGGTGAACACACGGCACCGGCTGGGTCCATGCGGGAAGGGCACGTAACCACGGACCCGAGGAGCCTGACGGTACAGATGTCCCACGCCGCCCAGGATCTACCGATCACTACGACTGCCCATGCAGTTTATGCGGAAGAGGAGATCCAGGGCCAGACCATGCAGGCGCGAACCATGGGAAGCGCCGACCGACATGGTCGAGGTCATCCAGGCGGAAACGTGTGGGCGAAGGACCCCAATACGGGGATATGGACGGCCGATGGAGCAAGTCCTTCCCGCATTCCAAACCCTATAGGTTCAGGCCCAACTGGACAGCACTCCATGGAGGAGAGGGATGTACGGGGAGTGTACTCACACCCCCCGGCCACAGGTGGTATCCGTCTCGGTGGAGTGGTGGCTGGGGACGTCGGAGACGCCATCAGGATTGACGACCTCAGGGGAATCAAAATCCCCTACTACGATGGCAACCCCTCCAACCTGGATGACTTCATCCTGGATTGGGAGGACTTTGCCGAGGAGGTCGTCGGTGAGATGCGGGGAGCGCCGCGGGACAAGTGGGTATGCCGGACATTCCCACACCGGCTGGCGCAGGACCTGAAGGAGGAGCTGCGGGATCAGATCCTGGAAGGATTGATCTGTACGGAGCACGCCTGCCTCCAGTGGTTGGAGGATGAGGAGCGGGTGGAAGCTCCGAATCAGAAGCTGCAGGATTTGTGGTCCATCCCGCTGCAGCTGGACCGCGGTGAGTTGCGAGTCCGGGAGTGGAACCGGTACCTGCGGAAGTACCGACGGAGCCTCAAGCTGGGGGAGGACTGGAACGAGTCCAGCCAGATCCGCCACCTGCTGAAGGACGTCCTCCCCGGCCACTGGAAGAGGCGAGTGGAGGACGAGGAGAAGAAGCGGGCGAAGAAGCGCGTGGCAGTGAGGATCATGGCGGCGGAGGATACCCATGCGAGTATCATGGAGTTCTTCAGGAGGAACCTGGGCGAGCCCAACCGGATGTTGGGACTGAAGAACGCCGTGTACGTGGAGGTATTTGGAGACTCCATTGGGCAAAGGTTGCTGCGCCTCAACAACGTGGAGTGGAGGCGCGGGGAGCCGCTGAGGATGCAGGTCATCCTCCCCCAATTGGCCTGGACGAGATCGTGAAGTACATCACGGTGGATATGAAGCTCAATGCGAAGAACGAGGCCCACGTGCAGGATCGACATGGTCATGGACAACGAGGCCACCGAGAAGACCGCCATCATCGGAAGATCCAGGAGGACACGACCAACTCTGCGGAGAATGGTAGTGGAAGCGGCCAAGACGACTGGACCTGGTCCCGGGAGGATCACGAGGAGGCCCACTTCTTCGCGTTTGTGGCGCACAACGTGAGGGACCATGGGCAGGATCGGTCAAGATGGAGCCGGGTGGGACCCAAGAAGGGCAATGAGCCAAGGAGGATCGGGAACCCACCGCTCTCGTTCCGGGAATACAGGTCTCAGCACGACGGGTGCTGGGTCAGAAAAGTTTGTAGTGTTTTCAGCACTGTGTTTTTGCTTCTCCTGCTGCTTGCTGTAGGTGTAGGGTTTCCTGCTGCTTGTTTTGGAAGAAGAAAACCTTTGTTTTGCAGAAATAGAGTCAATCCAGGATAACCCAAGCCAGAAGTATGCAAAGAGGAGAAGATCAGGATCAAAGCATGAAGGGCTGCAGTGTGAACAGTGAAAGATGATTGGATATTCACAGAAACTGCAACTCAGATTACAAATGAATGCAAATTCACAAAGATAGCTGAAATGTTTTGGGAAAAGAGTTAGAAAACTGCCCCATGGTCACTCTCTCTCCATAGTGCCATCTCAGGAGATGTGCACTCTTTGTTTTGGGTCCCATATATGCTGAGGTGGCATGGTATGTGGCGATGAGGTCACTGCCATGTCACATGGGATCTTCCTACTTAGCTAGGCTGACCGGGAATTGAACCCAGGACCTCTCAAAAAGAGGTGCCCAGCCCCCTAGGGTGCATACCACTAGGATAGCTAAGAATTCATGGAAAAACATAGATAAATTCATAGGCTCTGCCTTGGATATGTCAGTGCTCAGTCAACTCAGGAAAAGATGTTTTACTTCACATTGAAAGGGGATTAAGGGGTCCACTCCATATCCTGATTGGGTGTTTGGTTCCATAGGTCAAAATGTGTTATCACCAGTTTTGGTGGGACCAATACTAAGATTAAAATGCATGGATGCTCAGTGCATCTCTAATACAACTAGAGTATGCCTCAAAGCAAAGGAAAAGCACTTTTTCTTACTCCCCCCTTGTGCTGTGGTGGCCACCACTGTCGCATTTTAGGAAAAAGGGAATTTTTCTTGGCCTTTCCTTGGTTTCCACATCTACTTTAAAATACCTATAGTTTCCCTCACACTGAAAAATGGGCGCTCACCATGGCTGGCGTCCTTTTGCTGCTCTGTATGTAACATGTCCTACAGAAGACTCAGCGCTCATGGCGCTGCCGGGGCTCCTGTGGCTTGGTTGGCTTAGTATGGGAGCATGCCAAACATATGCATATGCATTCCTCCCTCCAAGACGCAGCGTCGACACAAACCCAACGCAAGACACATTATACACACTCGCATGGGTTCTCGTAAACCTGCTGGCGACCTGTGACCTGTCTTAGGGCGAAGGGAGTCGAAAAAGAAATTAATTTGCCCCTTGGTGGGGTCTTGGTTCTGCTCAGTCTTTCCACGCACCTGCGTCCCGGCCCGAACACGGCCTACTCAGCGAGGCTGCGCGTGGGTATCTGCAGAGGCAGGAATGGGAGAATTATGGACGAATCCACGCAAAAACGAAGCGACGACACCAAAATCCCTCAAATGACGGCGTAGAATTTTTCTGAAACAACACACCTGAGCAGAATCCAATTGTGCATCAGAAGCACATTTTTATAGAAATTATAGTCATCTCTGGATTTTTTAAATCCAGAAATTCATACGCAAAAAATGGCGGCGCGCAGGAGAAATAATGGAATTATAAACGTATGTCTCACGTAGTCTTGAAAATGACGAGACACACATTAATAAATAAACATACAGATTCCACCCACACTATTAGAAGAATCAAAAATTCAAGAATTTGAGAATCAACGAAAAAGACTTCAACGAATCAGGTATAAACTACAGGTATGCTCGCCTCGTATGCCGCATACACATTGCTCGTCTCGTGTCTCCGTGAACAAGCCTCGTAGCAGCGCTAACAACGATAGGACGCGATAGAGGGATTGATTAGAAAGATTGCAGATGAATAGCGGTCAGATCAGGGTGATTAGACATACACACAAGTGCATAGCAACGTTCTTCGCGTGCGGGCCTCACCCAGCGGTAGGTAAGGTGAGTAAGCCCAGGCGGGGCCACCCCCTGGTGGAGTTCGAGATTGTGGTTGAGATGGGCAGGTTTGCCCCACACCTTCGCGCATACTCGTGCATGCACACACGCATTAAAGGGTAGGCCACGCGAAGTGCGCACGGTAAACCTTGTTTAGGCTACCCAGGGGCTCCTCGGTACGTTCTTTAAGAGAACCTGAGGAGTCCCTTAAGGCTTGCTTGCTTGACAAGGGTAGCTGGTCCTCCAGCGTGTTTGCGAACAACGTATTATAGGTCACACTGAGAAGGGTATAATACCTGGAGTGTGGCTTGGTTCCTCCGCCGCAAACGCCCTTTCATTTGCCTTTGTTTTACAGGTGGGCAGGTAGGGTGAGTGGTGCAGCAGCATTTTTTTATGCCCTGCTAAACAAGGGCGCAGATCACACAAACAAGTAACTCCGCCTCTGCCTGTGGCAGAGCAGGGAGTCCGACTTCATCGACATCTGCGCCTTGCACGCGAGAGAACTCCTTCCCTCCAAGCCCTAGCAGGGGAAACGCGTTGTGGCGTCCCCTGTTAGGCCACAGTTGCTTAGCAGCGCTGTGTTCTCTTGTCATTTCACAGGAGGGTCGCTAGGACCCACGACACCTTTGCCTTCGCAACGCCCAGTAGAGTGTGCGTGTAGGAGTGGTAGTCCTGAGTGGGGGCTTGAGCCAGTTGCCCCGGTGCTCGCCCACCAGGATGGTGCAACTGTAGGGTGTGTAGGACCTGTAGTGCGTGTGTCACTGTCCCACCCGTTTCCTGCAATTTTAGCAGGGTTGGTGGGCTGTGGCAGTGGTTAGGTCAGTGTTTTGGCCACATAGCAAAACGGCGTTTTCATGCCTTCATAGCTTTTGGCCACCCCTCCCTGTAGTAGACAGATAGGTAGGGAAAACAATACCTGGATTAGTACGCTGGGTATTCCCCAAAGGTTTTGCGCCAGCACAGAAATTGGGCGCTTAGGGGAGGGGAGACCCGGGGCGTACCCCCTGGCATCAATAAGCCAACCCTCCAGGTTTAGCAAGCGCGCAGACTTGGGTATAATTAGGACACCACTTCTGCGGCTTGCTCTCAGGACCTTAGGAATAGCACACTCACACATACGCTTTGGCAGGTAAGGGTAAGGTTCAGTCCCTAGCTTTAGTCTTGGAGGCAAGCGTCTCAGCGAGCCTCAGTAACTCACCAAGGTTGTTCTGGGACAAGTAGTCAACCAGAACTGAGTTTAGGCGTCCCTCAGGTAGAACAAATGCAGAGAAGGGCTCCCAGGTGGCCTCTTCGACTCCAAACCGTTCCCAGAGGGTGAGGAAGCGCCAACCCTGGCGATAGCGGTGGCGTAGGACAGACTTCACCAGGTAGAAGCCCTCCTTAGCCATCTCCTTGGCGTTCATGTCGGGGAGTTCACCTTCAACTTCCATAGGGCTGGCAGCCCCTTGTAGGCCCAGAGCAGCGATTTCCTCGTCGTTCAGCTCCCACTCCTCCCCACAGAGGTCTTCAGGATCATGGTAGCGCTTCAGGTGTTGAGCAGCGCACACCAGAGTCCCCCCTAGACGGGGAGAACACCGCACGGTGATACGGTGTCCGGCCACTGATAGGATCTTGTACGGCCCGAAGTATGGGTCATCGCTGGTAGAGCGTGGCCAGGCGGGTAGTCGACTGTGGTGCACCAGCACCCAGTCCCCCTCTTGGTAGGTGGCCGGTACTCGGTGCTTGTTCTTCTTGTTCCACTGACACTCCCTCACTCTCTGGAGCATAGCCTTGGCCTTGTCCACCTTCGCTTGTTGCTCTCGGACCCATTCACCCACAGAAGAATGGGTATCCTCTGGATAGGGGGCATGTAGGAACCATGCCGGGCGCCCGAGGAATAGCTCATGGGGCCAGTAGCCAGTAGCAGAACTCTCTTGGGAGTTCATCATCAAGAATATGACGGGGAGTAGTCTCACCCAGTCTCTGGTGCGCTCAGTCTTGCACCATATCCGTACGTTCTCCTTCAGGACACGAATCTGTCGCTCACATAGGGGGTTGCTCGTGTGAGAGTAGGGAATTGAGGGATCTCAGGACCCTCTTGTACCAGCCAGTATCTGAGCGTACTCGCACGTCCTCATCGGAGTTGATCTCCTTGGGCGCCCCATAGACACAAAACCACTCCTCCAGGAGTATCTTGATAGTCTCCTCCCCGGTAATGTGCTTGGTACATGGGAACACCCTGGTAAACCTGGTCAACCCACAGGTTACCACGAGGGCGAAGTCATAGCCCCCGAACTTCGGCATCTCCGTGTAGTCCACGTATAGAACACTGTTAGCACAGTGAGGGATGGGCAAGGTCGAGTAGAGACCTCTGTCCCTGATATTCCCTGGTTTACAGGACCTGCACGGGCACTTGTCCACGATAGGCTGGAGGGTTTTCCGCAGTTGGTCGTCAGTCCACGTAGTGTGCAACCACTGCTTGAACAGCCTCAGGGTACGGTCAGCACCCACATGACCACTGGACTCATGGGTCCACTTCAGCAGCGCTGGGACTCGGTCACTAGGCACCACGATGCGGTCCTCGTGCCAGAGGTAGCTCTTGTCCCTCTTCCACTGGTCCTGGTTGACCAGGAGGGGTTCAAGGCGTTTCTCCAGGCGCTTGTAGATATCCCCGAACTCTTTCAGGTACTCCGATTGTTGGAGTCCATCCAGGGGGCGTATCATGGTCATGTTCAGGTCCAGGTGTACGTCCATACAGCTGAAAGCCTCCTTCGCCAGCGCTTCAGACCGGGCACCAATCAGGGCGTCGAAGTTGTTTCGGCTGATGTAGTCGGCACACTCGTTCTTCACTCCCTGGATATGGTGTACCGTCAGCCGTAGTTGACTGGGGTAGGTCCACCAGCGCCGTAGCTTGGCCTTCTCAGGTGGGGGACCCTTCTGGAAACTGCGGACCGGTTCTTGGTCGCACAGCCAGACCACAGGGTTACTCCCCAACAGTCGTGCTTGTGAGGATAGCACCAGCATACCCGCGAGCAATTCCTGCTCATAGGTGGAGTAGTTCCCCCTGGCCTGGTTCCACTTCTAGGTCCAGTGGCCCAGAGGTACTAGGACCCTCTTGTCGTCAGGGTAGCTGTGCTTGAGGGTTCCATCTCGGTTGAGACCTTCCGTCCCCCATTGGGAAATGGCCGAGTCGAACTCCTCCTTCTCTAGTGCTTGCCATTGGAACAACGTTCCACCACCGCCCACATTGCTGGCGTCGGTCACCAGGATAATCTCCCCTTGTGCCCTAGGCACGCCCAAGCACTTAGCGTTGGCTACCTTGTCTTTGAGCTCGTCAAACGCTTGTTGCTCTTGTGGGCCCCAGCGCCAAGTAGTACTCTTCTTGATCAAGTCCGTCAGAACGGCGCTGGTATAGGTGAAGTTCTTGATGTGGCGGCGATAGAAGTTGCACGCCCCAATGAAACTGCGTACATCATGAAGTCCTTTCTTGGGGTCTTCGTGTCGTACCTTGGCATCCATCAGGGGTTTGGCCTTAGAGGCCGCTGGGGTCCACCAGCCATAGCCAACGTCAAACCCCAGGTACTGCATGGTCTCCTGCATGAACTCACACTTCTCCAGCTTGAGTCGTGTGTGGTTCTCCTGGCAGACCGCAAAGAACTCACCCAAGAGGATTAGGTGATCCTCCTGGGTATTGGTCCCGAGGCATACATCGTCGATATGAGCCTCCATCTGGGCACCACGGGATATGAGCTCCTGCACCTTGGGTCTCCTTCGTAGGATGGACAAGATCTTGTTCATCAGCTCTTGGAATAGAGCGGGTGCGTTAGCCACGCCAAACGGCATGACCTTCCACTTGAAGACCCTCCCCTGAGGGGTGATGAAGGCCAGTAGTTCCTGTGCGTTGGGCGTCAGGTCCACTTGCCCGAATCTGCCTCGCTTGTCCATCTTGGTCTTGTAGCGGCAGGAGGCTATCTTCTCCAGGGTAGACTCCATATTGGGAATGGACCCTGAGTGGTTCAACGTCTTCTTGTTCAGCTCTCCATAGTCCACTACCAGCCGTTTGGCTGTAGACCCAGGTTTAGCCACCAGGAAACAGGGGCTGCAGTGTAGGGGGTAGTCCCCGTCCTTGTACTCCAGGACTAGGCCAGCGTCGATACACTCTTGTATCTGTCGCTCAATCTCGTCGGCCTGCTCTTTAGGAGCTGGATAGGGTCTCCTCCGGATCTTGTGACCCACGAACTCTGGTTTGAGCTTGAGGTCCATCTGTACCAGCTTGTCACATGAGGCTGGAGGGGGTAGTTCTCCGAACACCTCCAGATAGGTCCTTATAAGCTTCTGTACCCGCGGGTCCAATACCTTGATCTTGTCCTCCATGTCCTCGTCAGAGTGTAAGTTGCTTGCCCCTTGAATAGACGTCGGGAGGTGGTCCTCCACCGACTCTTCGCCCGCGGTAGTATCCTTCAGCCCTTGGTAGGCATATAGAAGGTCTTGTTCAACCATCTCCGATGGACGATGGCAACATAGGCACGCTCGAGGGGGTTCACATACACATTCCTCTGAGAGGTCGTCCTGCTCTGGGGTCCTCACATGGGCGCCCCACAGGCTCTTCATGAGCTTGAGATCTACCTCCCCTTGCCAGGTGGTGATCTTCCGTTCGAGGTCCTCCTTCAATTGGGATAGGTCTCCCATACGTCCTTGCTCCAGTGGCCATGAGCTGCGGGTAGGCTTCGCGTAGCATAGCTTTTTCGCCACCAACTTCCTCTTGGAATCCACATACTCCCTGAGCCTGGATCGAGGGTCCAGCTCCTCGTCCACGGGGTCTTCCACCCTCATGGAGAGTAGGGGTTTTAGTGGGGCGACGTAGTCGGCGTTCTCCACTTCCTCCACACAGGTCTGCACGAAGAAGGCGTCGTGCTCAGTTTCGTCATCTGAGTGGATAGAGCTAGGTAGCTCAGATAGTCCACACTCAGAGACTCCATCAAGAACAGGTACATGACAGGGAGAGTTGGGGGCGTTGGTGTCAGTCACGACGTACTCATCTCCTCCGGGTGTAGTCTCAACAGCATCTTGAGGTCGTAGGCGATCCTTCAAGTCACCCAAGGCGAGTCCATCGCTTTCTCGTTGTATAGCCTGGACCAGAGTCGGGTCCAGATCCTCCCAGGGAATGGAGGTAAGACCTCCGTCCACCACGCTTAGCATACTTCCCCATCCGGGCTTCCCAATGGGCGTCTTGCGTCCCAGAGGCACGTAGATGGCCTCATCAGGTAACCGCACAGAGCTGATAGTCAGCTTGTCAAGGAGGGTTCGCCAGTACTCGTCGCCCCCATGGGCTCCCCAATCGGGGGAGCACAGGACCATACGGGAACGTTCCAAGGCCACCTTGGTCAGCACCTTCCCCAGTTCACTGAATCTGGGGTTCCCGTAGGCCATCCCGAAAAAGGGCCAGTAAAATTTGTAGCTGCAGTTCTTCCCCTTGCTGCAGTAAAGGCCCAGTACATGTTGCTTGTCGCTGGCGAACAACTCCACACTTAGGTCTTCTCGAGAGTAACCCAACTCCTTCAGACCTTGGTCTAGGACTTCCCCCAATAGTTGATAGTCCTCAGTTTTGGAGGCCGCCATCATGTTCGAGGGCTCCTCCTTCGATAGTCTCAGGTAACTCGAGGTATGTTCCGACTGCTCCAGTGGCACAGACTCTCTGCCACTGCCCTGGTCCAAGTAGAGGAGGTAGGGCGCTTGCAGCGTCAGGGATTGTATCTGGGAGTGCTGTACGAAGAAGTCAGTACCCAGTACAAAGTCGAAGGCCTTAGTGTCCATCACATAGAACCGATGGGCGATAGTCCTGGAGCCCATAGGTACTTCCACTTCACAGTCCCCGCAGCTGTGCACCACATGTCCATCCCCCATGCGTATAGCGGCGGTGGTCATGGTGTTCTTCAGGCTCCCACAAGGTAAAATTTTCTTGGCCACTATCGATATTGTGGCGCCAGTATCCAATACCCCCAGGTACTCACGTCCCCCTAGTCGGATACGTACCCAAAACACCAGGTCTTGGGTGCCACCAGAGCGTCCCCGTCAGAACTCCGCGGGACAGGTCACCTCGAACCCCTTGTTCCGCAATTTGCGGGCCATCCTCATGAAACGGCTCCTCTTCTTAGCGTTGCCGTCATCACCACCTTCATGCTCACGCTTGGCTCCTTGATCTTGCTGGGCCTGCGTTTGTGAGCGTGTGGTAGGTCCAGACTGCCCTCCAGAGGGCTCGGAGCTCCCCCCTGGATTAGGGTTGGGGTTGCCTCCGTTCTTGTCCTTGTTCTTGTTGTCGGTCTGGCGGTTAGCGCCTCCTCGTCGTCCACCTTGACCCTTGTCTTGACCACCTTGACCACGTCCTTTCGACTTGCCCTTGCCGGAGTCTTTGCCTTTGGCCTTGCCTCCACTTTTGCCTGAGCCTTTGCCAGGATCTTCCCCCTTAAGCTTCGCTGATAGGCGTTGCTTATGGTAGCACTCATCCTCGTAGTGCTTCCGCTTACCGCAGAATGCACACGTGATGGTGCAGCGGTAATGATCCGGCAGCTTCGCTTTGGCGCCGGTGTACTTCTCCTGCTGCTTCCCCTGGACGACGAAGCAGTCTCGCTGCTCGCAGTCAGAGGCGTGCTGCAGGTGGCCCTGCTCATCTCTGGCATCACACCAGAATAGCTCCTTCACGTTCTCCATGGTACGGGCGTGGGCGTGTTCGGGGGTAGTCCCCTGCCCAGGTCGGGACCCTTGGTACCCTTTGCCTCCAGAACCTCCACCACCAGGACGGTAGTTGTTCAGGTGCTGGTCGCTCTCCTTCTCCAGCGCCATCTCCAGGAGCAGCACGCATAGATCCTCGTAGTGGAGGGATCTAGCCTTGCGCTCAGCCGTCAAACGGCACTCGTCCCATAGCTCTCGAGGGAGCTTGGCCACCAACCAGAATAGCAGGTCATCGCTGCTGTAGGAACCGGGCGTCAGTCGTCCAGCCCAGTGATCCAGATCAGCCAACAGCTCAGATACCCTGCCAGGCTTGGGGTTGTTGGGCAGCACGGGTAGGTTCTGGATCTCGACCCTGATGGAGAGGTCGGTTTCGTAGGTTGGGTACTGCCTCTCCAGGGCAACCAACACATCGGCAAAGGTGGCGGAGTTAGTCACGATCTGCCTGACCTGCTTCTCCAGGTACTTGGTGTTGCAGCACTGCAGGAGCAGATCGCACTTCACTCGCCCACTCGCGTGGGTTTGGCCGGTCAGTCGTAGGACCCGGCCAAAGTTCTCAGCGAACTCGCTGAGGTCCTTGCCTGTGAACTCAGGCAGGTTCACCACTATCTTGGAGGTGGCAATAGCCTTCGCCTCCTGAGCTCGGCGTCCTTCAGGGCGTCGGGTCTTCTTCTTCTTCTTCTTCTTCTTCTTACCCTTGCGGTCCTCGGGGTCCTCAGGGTCATCGTCATCTGAGGGCGAAGAAGAATCCATCGACGGCGGCGCGTCATCGTCTCCGCCTAGATCACTGGAGCCATAAGGCTCCACGTCCACCATAGCCCTTAAGGCTGTCAGCCCCAGCCGGTCCAGCTCGGCCCTCGTCGAGTTCGTCACGTGGCTGTAGGGCGGCTGGGCCGTTCTCGGCACGAAGGGACTTCTCGGAATAGCTGCAGGCGTCGGCATTGGTCTGCTCCTCAGGCTCCCCAGGGTATTTGTCAACCCTGCTGTCAGGTGGTTAGCCTGTACTCGGTGGGGTGACATTCCCACCGAGATAGGTGACGGTTGGGGCGGGATCATCAGGGGCTCCAGCTTCTCATGGATCTCTTGTGTGAGGTCGCCCACGATTTTTGAAGTGGCTCCTCGGAGCACCTCGTTGATCTCCGACCGCGTCAGGGACCTGTTGGAGGATCTCCCCGATCCTCTACTCCTGCCTCCAAGAGACTCTGGTCCTCTCCTCAACCCACTCAAGGGTGCATACCCAGGTGCATACCCAGGAGCATACCCAGGAACATCCATGTAGGTTCCAGTAGCGTGTAGTGGATGGGGATAGTCAGCCGCATACCATCGGGGCGCAGAGCTGGAAGCCACCGGCTCACTGGCAGTAGTTGCCTCATGGAGCGCAGTGGTAGGTGGGCCCATACCATAGGCGGGGTAGTGAGGCATGCCAGTAAAGCCTGTGCCCTCTGCCATAGGCGGGTTGGTTGTGGAAGTGGATGTTGCGGCGGCTGGGAGTGTGGTGGTTATGGGAGAGGGTGATGCGTGGAGGCCAGAAGCGCTTGGTGCGCCTTCGAAGGTACGGATACTCGTCAGGTCTTGCCCTTGTTCCTCTCCTTCGCCTGCTTCTCCTCCAGCATCCTTCTCGCTCTCGTTCTCTCTCTTCCTCTTCACAGGCTGAGGCTGAGAGACCACTTCTCCGACAGACAGGGCCCCGAAGGCCGTCTGAAGCCCATCCAGGGAGTCCTCAGCCGCGTCCACTGGCCCATGTAAGGGCTCCGCCGAAGGTACAGCGCCAGGTGCCGGCCTTGCCGGTGGCTCAGGCGCTGGCGCCGTCTTCACGTCGGCGTCCTCCTTTCCTGGATCCATCTTCTTTCACCCTTCCGCTTATTTTTGCCCGTACTCGGCGCACTGGATGTACGGCACGGGGTTCCTGCCGGTGCGCAGAGACAGGCTGCCTCTTGCTACCAGAAAAGTTTATAGTGTTTTCAGCACTGTGTTTTTGCTTCTCCTGCTGCTTGCTGTAGGTGTAGGGTTTCCTGCTGCTTGTTTTGGAAGATGAAAACCTTTGTTTTGCAGAAATGGAGTCAATCCAGGATAATCCAAGCCAGAAGTATGCAAAGAGGAGAAGATCAGGATCAAAGCATGAAGGGCTGCAGTGTGAACAGTGAAAGATGATTGGATATTCACAGAAACTGCAACTCAGGTTACAAATGAATGCATATTCACAAAGATAGCTGAAATGTTTTGGGAAAAGAGTTAGAAAACTGCCCCATGGTGAAGCCGGTTCGGACCCCCGTGGCCATCTTGGGGTCACTTGGGGTGTGTATCTATGTGCCGGCAAGCCGCCATTGGCTGATATCATACTCTCCCATCCACCTGAACTAGCCCGATGTGATAGTGTGATAGGTTTGGCCATTCCGGCTATGAGCGGCCATATTCAGAACCGAGGCACCGCCAGCGGAGATTTATATATCGGAATATCAGGAATCAACAGGGTTTTATTATCATAATGTTTCCGTAATTTTTCAGCCTTTCGTTCTGATAGTCAATGTATCGGCGACTGTCAGTTGGCTCGCGATTTTGCGTTAACCGATTGGTTAACTGTTATTTCCAGATATTTCGGTGGATACTCCGTTGAAGGGTCAGATTTCATCAGCGAAGGGTTCGTTGCTTCCGCAATTCTCTAAATAAGCACTGGAAATTTTAATCAGAATTTTTCGCGATGTCGAAATTGGATTTTCGACTTCGACATCGCCGCACTTGATTTGGACTTCTTCGAATGGTCATACGCTTTTCCCTATGCCCGAATCAGGTTTCCCTTATACTTGCCACCCATTTGACTTGGAGATATAAGGGAAACAAAAGCGAATCGTGGGACCACTTTGAAGAGACATATCTACGAGCGAGTGTGAGGAAAGAGAATAAGGAAGGTTGGGTTGGAACTGCCTTGGTCTCAACTTAATTTAGGAAGCATCAAACGCCTTTGGTGTGTACACATGCCCGATATTGTAAGGGATAATGGTCAAGAGGGTATAAAGTGATATATAACTCTTGGACCGTGCAACCGAATATTTTAATGCGACTTTCGAGTGTGCCGCATGAGTGTTGGGGTTGCATAGCAACTTTCCTTGGGTTCCTACGTATTTTTAACGTGAAGTTATGTCAATGGAGGGACATGGCATATCATGGTGGGAGCCATATTTTGAGGGTATGTGTTGTATGCATGGTATATGTTTGATATGCTCACGCCCATGTTATATATCTTCGTGTGGCCGAAGAGAAGGGGAGCCATACGTGACAAGGGCTTTGCCCATGTCCCGATTGTGGAATTCAAAGCGCTAGACCAAGTCTACCGCGTATGTATTGCTCATGGTATGTTTGACAAAGAGATCCATGGGTGCACTCCCATTTTCATGGGGCATGAAGATATTAGTGGCGAAGGTATCTCCATGCGCCCGATTGGGGATCCAAGTGGGGGAATTGTTGGCAAATGGTTCCAATCATTTGTGTATTGAACCATGAGCGGATACCATGGGTGAGCATAGAGATATAGTATCGTGACAACTTGGTATTTGGACATATTTTCATGTTTTTGACCTCATTTTATGCTCATTTTTGTGTTCTATGTGCTCAACTGGTCGGCTAACAGCAAAGTGCCTAGAGATTCGTGAACTATGGTATGTTGCTTATATGTTGGCATATGCTTCGGTGTTGTACCTCACCATATGCCGGATCACGTGGTCACTTTGGCTTGGTGCACGAGGCCTCACAAAATTAGGTCTCAAACTCATGAGCTGACTTGTGAAGCATGCCATGTACATAACCGGAGGAGTTTCGGAGCCAATGATGGGATATTCTTGGGCATGGACCTTTGGTCTATATCACCCTTGTAGATTACTTTCCGGTTTGACACATGCATGGAGCATATGAACATTTGCCATATGCATTTTGGAGTATATAATTGATTTTTGGGCATAATGGTGTGATTTGCCTGATTTTGCCATGTTGTGAGGTCATCTTCATGGGGCAGTTCTCCAAGCCCATTCGACTCCAAGTCCAACCAAGATTATGTCAGGGTAGGGCATGGTCCTGAGCGCCACTCTAGGCCATGACACGCCAGCTCCCCTATTGGGCTAGGATTTATAGGCTTGGGAGTGAACAAATTTTTGGGGTTTGTGTAGTGACTTGTGACACATGGCATTCAGCCATCTCATTTGACCTGGTTCAGGGCAATATGTTGGTGAGTCAAGGGAAGGTCTTGAGTCCAGGGAATGAGGGGTTTATGGCTGTGAATGTGTATGTTTACCTCTTTCCCCAACTTTGCTTTATTTGTGTTCATATGCCAATTTCAGGGCTTTCTTCCTTGGTGCAATTCTTGTACATGCCCGCCATCGTGAGACCATCGATGTGCTGAACGAAAGCCCGCAGCCTGATTTGGATTGTGAATTGGGTTATTGCTGTACTTGTGGGATCTGGTTGCTGTTTCAGGGTTGAAGGAGGATTTTATTTCTATATTTTTGGATTTGGACCCTGGAAATTGAGGAATGCAATCGTTGATCCGGAGTAAATCAGCAGGGGTTACAGGCGGAAGGGGCACAGCGGGGGCCGGTCCTGGTAGGGACCTTCTTTATGGTAGCAGAGGCTTACCTGCTGCCCCTACCAACCGCCGACCCGGGGACTTGGGCCCTTATGAGCCCTGCCCAAGTACGCCCCGGGTGCGTATTGTGGACTCGGTGGAGACCACGCCGGAGATTAGAGCCATAGAAGGACCGAGACGTTCAAGAGCATGGCGAACTCCGGAAGTTGAAGCCCGAAGAGAAGAACGACACTCGGGAAGAGGAGGACGTGACATGGAGGACCTGGTCTCCATGTGTGAGCGTCGCTGCCGAAAGGCATGCAACCTCCGCTCCGCCGCGGAGGACTCTGATGAGGCTTGCCATTCAGGCAGCAGTGGAGGACGGGCCCGGCGCTACCGGAAGCGCGGGTCACCCAAGTCCGCGGCAAGGGACGCCGGGGCTATGGACACGGACCCCAGCCCGGTCAGGCTGTGGGAATCCGAGGGGCACTCCGAGGGCTATCGGACAGCCTACGAGCCACCTTCGGAGCCGGAGACGCCCGCGCCGATCGTCAGGGCGCATACGGCCCCTGAGCCCGCCCTGCAGCACGACGCCGAGGGCTTGGAGAGGCCAGCCAGGGCCCGGACGGCACCTGTGCCCCGGCACACGGGACCAGAGACGGACGCCATAGGCGATACGCCCATGGGCGATGAGTCCGAGGTGCCGGGAACCGCGGGATGCGCGGAATCCGGCGGAAAGCACGCTACGTGCCACTGCGAGCACGTGTCCTTCCTCATGGGCAAGTACCCGAAGATGGGGATGGACACCATCGTGCATCACCTTGACCGCCTGGACAACGCCAAGGACGCTCTAGAGGAGGACGTCGCGGGGATCCTGGACGACCAGTCGGCCGCGGAGAACCACATGGAGGAGCTGCGAGCGGATCAGGCCCGGTACCGGGAGAATCTGGAGCTGGCCCTGCACAAGCAGCACCAAGTGGTGGACAGCCTCCTCCACTTAGTGGAGGACATGTCGGGACGCCTGAGAAGGCTAGAGGAGCGACAGCCCCTCGCCTCGGGTCCGGAGCTCCCGGCAAAGCCGGCCGCAGTAGAGCTGGTGGAGCGGGTTAAGACCCTCAGGAGCGCCATGGAGAAACCCATGGGCGGTCCTGCAGAGGCACCCTACGCGCCTCCGCGTGTTGACCCGGGTGCGCTGCCGTATGTTCCCCTGTTCAGCGAGTCCACAATGCTCGGGGAACACACGGCACCGGCTGGGTCCATGCGGGAAGGGCACGTGACCACGGACCCGAGGAGCCTGACGGTACAGATGTCCCATGCCGCCCAGGATGTACCGCTCACGACGAATATGGCAGTCTATGCGGAAGAGAAGATCGAGATCCAGAACCAGACCATGCAGGGGCGAACCATGGGAAGCGCCGACGGACATGGTCGAGGCCATCCAAGCGGAAACCTGTGGGCGAAGGATCCCAATACGGGGATATGGACGGCTGATGGGGCAAATCCTTCCGGCATTCCAAACCCCATGGGTTCGGGCCCAACTGGACCGCACTCCATGGAGGAGAGGGATGTACGGGGAGTGTACTCACACCCCCCGGCCACAGGTGGTATCCGTCTTGGTGGAGTGGTGGCTGGAGACGTCGGAGACGCCATCAGGATCGACGACCTCAGGGGAATCAAAATCCCCTATTACGACGGGAACCCGTCCAACCTGGATGACTTCATCCTGGACTGGGAGGACTTCGCCGAGGAGGTCGTCGGCGAGATGCGGGGAGCGCCGCGGGATAAGTGGGTATGCCGGACATTCCCACACCGCCTGGCGCAGGACCTGAAGGAGGAGCTGCGGGATCAGATTCGAGAAGGATTGATCCGTACGGAGCAGGCCTGCCTTCAGTGGCTGGAGGATGAGGAGCGGGTGGACGCTCCAAACCAGAAGCTGGAGGACCTGTGGTCCATTCCACTGCCGCTGGACCGCGGTGAGTTGCGGGTCCGGGAGTGGAACCGGTATCTGCGGAAGTACCGCAGATGCCTCAAGTTGGTGGAAGACTGGAACGAGGCCAGTGAGATCCGCCACTTGCTGAAGGACGTCCTCCCCGGCAACTGGAAGAGGAGAGTGGAGGACGAGGAGAAGAAGAGGGCGAAGAAGCGCGTGGCGGTGAAGATTATGGCGGCGGAGGATACCCACGCGGGTATCATGGAGTTCTTCAGGAGGAACCTGGGCGAACCCAACCGGATGTTGGGCCTGAAGAACGCCGTGTACGTGGAGGTATTCGGGGACTCCATGGGGCAAAGGTTGCCGCGCCTCAACAACGTGGAGTGGAGGCGCGGGGAGCCGCTGAGGATGCAAGTCATCTTCGCCCGCATGAGCCTGGACGAGATCGTGAAGTACATCACGGTGGAGTTGAAGCTCAATGCGAAGAACGAGGCCCACGTGCAGGATCGACATGGTCATGGACAACGAGGCCACCGGGAAGACCGCCATCAGCGGGAGATCCAGGAGGACACGACCAACTCTGCGGAGGATGGTAGTGGAAGTGGCCAAGACCACTGGACCCGGGAGGATCACGAGGAGGCCCATTTCTTCGCGTTTGTGGCGCACAACGTGAGGAACCATGGGCAGGATCGGTCCAGATGGAGCCAGGTGGGACCCAAGAAGAACAAAGAGCCAAGGAGGATCGGGAACCCACCGCTCTCGTTCCGAGAGTACAGGTCTCAGCACGACGGGTGCTGGGTCTGTTATGGCAAGGGAAACAACCATGCACACGACCACCGTCAGTGCAAGGTGTATGAGGCGGACAAGAAGGCCTACTTCGCCGCTCACCCCGAGAAGAAGCCCAAGGAGCAGCGGATTTCCGATTGGAAGGCGAAGGGCGGAGACGGGGGAAAAGGCCAAGGCAAAGGCCAAGGAAAAGGCGGAGGAAGAGGCTATGGTGGAGGACCCGGCCAAGACCGACGAGCTAGGTCGATCGAGGAGGTTGCTGAGGACATGTTGAGGACGTTGGAGGAACTCAAAGCCCAGCAACGGGGAGGACAAGGTCCTGGCGGATCGCAGCCGGAAGGGGCTGCGGGAAGCCAAGTCTAGAGGAGCCCCCACGGGAGTGGGACCTCGGAGGTCTCTCCTCCGAAAATCAGTGGAATCCCTGAGAAAGCAAAGGCACATCGGGTGCCGAAGAACGCTCCGGAAGAGCCAAAACCACTGAGTTTCGCCACTCCAAACCCCTGGAGCGCCCTGCCAAGGGAAGTACATGTGGGTACGGGACATGGCAAGAAGGATGGAGCGACCACGGAGAGCCCCGTGGACGGGCAGGACCAACCCAAGATCTACACCATCCGCGACCATACCCTTGAAGTCCTGATGCACCCGGACGTGCTAGAGTTGCATGCCGTGAGAGTCGTCCATACACCTCATGGCGACGAGCGGCAGTTGCACTTGAAAGTGCGACTACGGTGCGGACGAGAGGAGAAGGTGGTGGATGTGTTAGTGGATACGGGTGCTGGGGTGAGCCTGGTCCGGAGAGGGTTGTTCAAGGAGGAATTCCTGCAGCCCAGCCGGAGACCGGTCCGCCTGAAGGTCGCCAACGGAGAGATCATGGGTGGTGGCACCCATGAGGCCACTATCAGTATGGAATTCTGGGAGCATGAGCGCTTGAACCGCCCTGATCAGGCGAAGAGAAGCACTCTATCCGGGAACTTCTACGTGGCCGACATTACCGATTGGGACATGATCATGGGGTATGACTTCATGGTGGCAAACGCCATTGGAGCCCTTCCCCATCGTGCAACGCTGGTCCGGGAGGATGATGAGTGCCTAACATGGCTATCCACGGACTATGCATGCGGATCATCCCAATGGAATGCTGAGGAAGAGGATCGGATCGTCCAAGCGGTGCAAGCTGTGGGTGCCAAGTCCAGAGGAGACCGTGGAGTTCAGCTCACGGAGTATGGAATGGCGCCGCAGGTGTATACCAGGATGATCCAGACGCTGGGAGCCGAAGCGCCCGAGACGGACGTCTTTGCTTCCCGGGATGCCCCACTTCTGCGGAAGTGTCGGAGACATTGGCATCGAGGAGACTCAGCCTGGCACAGGCATTGGGGTTTGAAGGAGTGGGGACCCATGTATTGGCATGGCTCCCTGGAAAACACCAGACGTACGGTGGAGAACATCATCGCGGATAGGGCGAAGGTGATCCTGGTCGTAACCGGCATAGGATCCACCCCATGTCCGCTGGACGGTCTCAAGTCGACGCTGGACTCCATCACCCTGAACGAGATGTCATTCGGGCCAGAGGAGGAGCTGTTCATCGACGCCAAGGGTGTATCAATGCCCTCCCCGGGTCAAGCGTGGGGTACCAAGGCTTTCCTGGTGGATGGGGCGCAAGCCCAGCCCACGGGTGATGAAGCATTCATCCGTAGGGTGGAGGCGGTGCCCATGAAGGTCATGTTTGAGCCCAAGGAGGGGACAGATCAGCCAATTGATGGCATTGACGTCCTGTCCCACGCCGAGATCGACGACGTCGTCAACTACATGCGGATGGGGATGCACGACCGTGTGGCAGCCAAGAAGAGGCGGGCCATGGTCACATCTCCGCATTGGTGGGATGACAAGATGTTGGTCACCGGCAAGTACGAGAAGGATGAGTTCGTGGCGAGGGTCATGGATCACATCGCGGACCAATACGATGGTCCGGTTGGGTCGGACCCACCAACGTGGGTTTTTCCGAGAGTGGGAACCAGTAGCGACGAGCACCAGCCCGAGGCCGCAAATTTTCGAAGACTATCGGTGGGAATCGCGACCCACGACGATGAAGACGGCATATCGGACGAGGAGAAGTCGGACTCGGACCCAGAAGAGGCCTATACCGCAGTGCGGTCGGTTGTGTCTATACCGAAGCAAGCGGCTGAAGACGCCCAGGAGAACCCGAAGGTCGCCGAGCTGAAGGAGAGGCTGATCCATGCCTATCCGCGGCTATTCAGTGGCGTCGCCAACAAGAACCCTCCAGATCGTGGGAGGTTTGGTACAGCCAAGATCAAGCTGAAGCCGAACCCGAAGATCTATCGTCATCGGGAGTACCAGCTTCAGGGCGATCGGGCCGAGGCCATGAAGAAGCTGTTGGCCGAGTTCATTGAGCGGGGATGGATCGAACCCTCCGACAGTGAGTGGGCCAGCCCAGCCTTCATCGTACCCAAGAAGGAGAAGGGCGAGTGGAGGTTGGTGGTTGATTACAGAGGTTTGAACGAGCAGACCGAGCACGACTCGTACTCGCTTCCCCTGATCGACTCCATCCTCCAAAAGCAACAGAAAAAGCGGATTTTCACGGTGTTGGACCTGAAACACGGTTACCACCAGATGCCGCTACACCCGGACTCCAGGCCCTGCACAGCGATGTCGACGCCGCTGGGGCCCATGCAGTGGAAAGTGGTGCCTATGGGTGCCAAGAATGGCAACGCCGCTTTCCAGCGCATGATGGAGGACCTACTCGGTCCTGTCCGGGACTGTGCCGATCCCTTCGTGGATGACATCATCATCGGGTCCGGCACGGAGAACATGACTGAGGACGAGCTCATCGACGCGCATGAGAAGGATCTGCGCCGAGTGCTCAGCGAGTTGGACAAGCACAACATGGTGTGCAAGCCCACCAAAGCCTCACTCTTCGTGAAGGAAGTGGAGTTCGCGGGTCACGTGGTTGGTCACGGGCAACGCCGTCCCATGCCTGGGAAGCTGGCGTCCCTGCACCACTGGGAGAAGCCCCAGACCATCAGCGAACTCCGGTCCTTCATGGGGTTCTGCAATTACTCTTCGGGCTACGTCCGGATGTATGCAGAACTCTCGGGGCCGCTGCACAAGATGCTGCAGGTGGGGAAGTTCGATGGCCGGAAGGGGAGCAAGAAGAAGCTTGCCTGGACCCCTGAGGCTGAAGATGCGTTCAACAGCCTGAAGGAGCGACGTCTGGGGCAGTTGGGGCTGTTCCTGGTGGACCCGGACAAGGGATTCGTGCTACGGACAGACGCCTCGGACTATGCCGTGGGGGCAGTCCTCGAGCAAGTCCGGGACGACGGGACTCATGTTCCCGTGGCGTTTTGGAGCAGGATCCTGGCTGAGGGCCAACGCCGAACATGGACCGCGAGGGAGAAGGAGACATACGCCATTGTATGTGCGCTCAGGAAGTGGTCTGGCCACATCGGACTGCAGCCGGTGGTGGTTTGCACGGACCACCAGTCCCTACAGAGCTGGCACAAGGAGCATGTCGACACCCCCTCAGGACCAGCGGCTAGGAGGGCCCGATGGCACGAGACGTTCGCCAAGTTCGACCTCAGCGTCGTGTACGTCCCGGGGAAGGACAACACTGTGGCAGATTGCCTCAGTCGCTGGGCCTACCCTGCGGGCAAGGCGTGGATGGACATATCCAGCCATGGCGACGCCGAGGAGACCGAGGAGGCCAAGCGCATCATCGAGATGGAGAAGGTCATGGAGCAAGAGGGGGTCAAGTGCTTTGTGGTGATGGCAAATCGTACGGACCTGGCCAAGTTCCGGGGTGCCCGCGTCCAAGCTATTCGAGAGGAAACCCTCGAGCAATGGATGGTGGCCCCTGTAGAGCTAGTCAGGTCGGTGCTCACAGAGGACTGGTCGGATGACTACGCGGCATCCGAGCACTGGAGCAAGTACTGGAATGCCGTGAGCGCCCCGTCGGACGACGAATGGCCCGAGGGCTTGACCGAGGATGGCGACAAGTTGTTCCTCAAAGACAAGCTGCTGGTGCCCGAGAACCGAGTGGAGGAGCTCATTGACCATTGGCACAACGCCCAGCTCATGCACCCTGGCCGAGACAAGATGCAGCAGGACCTGGAGTGGCGTTTCAAGTTCCCTCCGGGGTACTATGCCATCCTGGATAGGTACTGCAGCGACTGTGCCGTGTGTCGGGCCACGAAGAGCCCCAACCACTCCACAGCGGGCAACCCGGTGTATACGGCTATACCGGAGGCCCCTATGCGGTCCGTGGCCATGGATGTATTCGCCATGCCTGAGGTCACCGTGGAAGGAGAGACCTACGACTGTGTCATCCTGGCGGTGGATAGGCACAGTGGGTATATCGTGGCGGTCCCTGGCAAGAAGTCCAAGAAGAAGGACAAGAAGGACAAGCATGGAGTGGGTCTGCAGGCCAAGACCGTCGCTAATGCCATGATCAGGCATTGGCTGACGATTTTCGATGTCCCAGCTGTCATCTGCAGCGATCGGGGCAGTCAATTCGTGGGGACGTGGTTCAAGACGATGTGTAAGCACATGGGGATTCGGCACGCCAAGACCGTGGCTTACCACAGCCGGTCGAATGGCCGTGCTGAGGTGGCCGGGCGGCAGATGTTCGAGAAGTTCCGCCAGCTGCACATTGACGAACCGGGCCGGAACTGGTATAACTCGCTGTGGAGAGTGCTCCAGGCGTATCACGACCTTCCGGGACCCACTGGACTGTCGCCCCATCGCATCCTGTTCCTACGGGATCGAGTGTCGCGCACTCTCCCGTGGATGAACCATGGCAAAGTGGCTCGGGATGCGAATGCCATGATGGCTGAGGCGGACGACACGGCGGCCAAGGTGTGCAAGGCATTACAGGACGAGCATGACAAGAGGGCCAAGTACTTCAAGCAGGGAAAAGTCCAGAAGTATGCTCTCCAAGACACCGTGTGGGTGGAGCGGCACCACAAGGATGTCCTGTCCAGGCATCGGCAGGCATCTTGGTATGTGCCGGGGGTCATCGTGCGGAAGGTCGGGCAGGACGTGTATGCGGTTCGTGTGGGGGATAACAAGATCCTGGACCGCGACCATACCCAGCTTCGTCCCCGAGCACCAGACCCCAGCGGACGTCCCGTCACCTTCGAGTTCACGGCCGGCGATGTGGACTCGGACGACGAGGGTGAGGACGACGACTTCACCGCCGAGAAGATCCTGGCGGACAAGCCGGACCCGGGGACGCCTGGGGGTAGGCTTTATAAAGTCCGTTGGAAGGGTTTCGCCGCATCCAGGGACTCGTGGGAGCCTCCGAGCAGTTTTGTGCCGAGGTACACCACGGTCTGGATGGACTACCTAAAGAAAAAGAGGATTTTTATTGGATGTCAAGGACGTGTTGGTCCATTTGGTCGCTGCTGTAGCACCGTAATGGATCCCCCCTTGGTATTTTGTTTGTTTCTGTGAATGGGGAGACAAGTGAGGGCGTTCATCCGGGGATTTTTCGGCCTTGATTGGCCATATACCCCCTTCACTCGATCTCCACATATATATTGCATTGTGGTATACTTATTTAGGTCGACCGACGACGTTTTTCTATCTTTGATCCCCTTGGTCCATGTTGTAGATCAAGAGGAGACCGGATATGGCGTAGGGCGCTGATTATCAGTGTCCTCATCCCTCCCTTGGGGCATGTGGGACGCCTACGACGTGTGTGGGGCCTCCATGTGTCCTTGGGACATGGAGGGGGGGGTTGGAGCCCATTGGGGTCCTCCCGTCCTCTCTTCATTGGTTTCCGAGCGGATACAACGCTCTGAGAAGGGGGGTGAAGCCGGTTCGGACCCCCGTGGCCATCTTGGGGTCACTTGGGGTGTGTATCTATGTGCCGGCAAGCCGCCATTGGCTGATATCATACTCTCCCATCCACCTGAACTAACCCGATGTGATAGTGTGATAGGTTTGGCCATTCCGGCTATGAGCGGCCATATTCAGAAACGAGGCACCGCCAGCGGAGATTTATATATCGGAATATCAGGAATCAACAGGGTTTTATTATCATAATGTTTCCGTAATTTTTCAGCCTTTCGTTCTGATAGTCAATGTATCGGCGACTGTCAGTTGGCTCGCGATTTTGCGTTAACCGATTGGTTAACTGTTATTTCCAGATATTTTGGCGGATACTCCGTTGAAGGGTCAGATTTCATCGGCGAAGGGTTCGTTGCTTCCGCAATTCTCTAAATAAGCACTCGAAATTTTAATCAGAATTTTTCGCGATGTCGAAATCGGATTTTCGACTTCGACATCGCCGCACTTGATTTGGACTTCTTCGAATGGTCATACGCTTTTCCCTATGCCCGAATCAGGTTTCCCTTATACTTGCCACCCATTTGACTTGGAGATATAAGGGAAACAAAAGCGAATCGTGGGACCACTTTGAAGAGACATATCTACGAGCGAGTGTGAGGAAAGAGAATAAGGAAGGTTGGGTTGGAACTGCCTTGGTCTCAACTTAATTTAGGAAGCATCAAACGCCTTTGGTGTGTACACATGCCCGATATGGTAAGGGATAATGGTCAAGAGGGTATAAAGTGATATATAACTCTTGGACCGTGCAACCGAATATTTTAATGCGACTTTCGAGTGTGCCGCATGAGTGTTGGGGTTGCATAGCAACTTTCCTTGGGTTCCTACGTATTTTTAACGTGAAGTTATGTCAATGGAGGGACATGGCATATCATGGTGGGAGCCATATTTTGAGGGTATGTGTTGTATGCATGGTATATGTTTGATATGCTCACGCCCATGTTATATATCTTCGTGTGGCCGAAGAGAAGGGGAGCCATACGTGACAAGGGCTTTGCCCATGTCCCGATTGTGGAATTCAAAGCGCTAGACCAAGTCTACCGCGTATGTTTTGCTCATGGTATGTTTGACAAAGAGATCCATGGGTGCACTCCCATTTTCATGGGGCATGTAGATATTAGTGGCGAAGGTATCTCCATGCGCCCGATTGGGGATCCAAGTGGGGGAATTGTTCGCAAATGGTTCCAATCATTTGTGTATTGAACCATGAGCGGATACCATGGGTGAGCATAGAGATATAGTATCGTGACAACTTGGTATTTGGACATATTTTCATGTTTTTGACCTCATTTTATGCTCATTTTTGTGTTCTATGTGCTCAACTGGTCGGCTAACAGCAAAGTGCCTAGAGATCCGTGAACTACGGTATGTTGCTTATATGTTGGCATATGCTTCGGTGTTGTACCTCACCATATGCCGGATCACGTGGTCACTTTGGCTTGGTGCACGAGGCCTCACAAAATTAGGTCTCAAACTCATGAGCTGACTTGTGAAGCATGCCATGTACATAACCGGAGGAGTTTCGGAGCCAATGATGGGATATTCTTGGGCATGGACCTTTGGTCTATATCACCCTTGTATATTACTTTCCGGTTTGACACATGCATGGAGCATATGAACATTTGCCATATGCATTTTTGAGTATATAATTGATTTTTGGGCATAATGGTGTGATTTGCCTGATTTTGCCATGTTGTGAGGTCATCTTCATGGGGCAGTTCTCCAAGCCCATTCGACTCCAAGTCCAACCAAGATTATGTCAGGGTAGGGCATGGTCCTGAGCGCCACTCTAGGCCATGACACGCCACCTCCCCTATTGGGCTAGGATTTATAGGCTTGGGAGTGAACACATTTTTGGGGTTTGTGTAGTGACTTGTGACACGTGGCATTCAGCCATCTCATTTGACCTGGTTCAGGGCAATATGTTGGTGAGTCAAGGGAAGGTCTTGAGTCCAGGGAATGAGGGGTTTATGGCTGTGAATGTGTATGTTTACCTCTTTCCCCAACTTTGCTTTATTTGTGTTCATATGCCAATTTCAGGGCTTTCTTCCTTGGTGCAATTCTTGTACATGCCCGCCATCGTGAGACCATCGATGTGCTGAACGAAAGCCCGCAGCCTGATTTGGATTGTGAAATGGGTTATTGCTGTACTTGTGGGATCTGGTTGCTGTTTCAGGGTTGAAGGAGGATTTTATTTCTATATTTTTGGATTTGGACCCTGGAAATTGAGGAATGCAATCGTTGATCCGGAGTAAATCAGCAGGGGTTACAGGCGGAAGGGGCACAGCGGGGGCCGGTCCTGGTAGGGACCTTCTTTAATGGTCACACTCTCTCCATAGTGCCATCTGGGGGAATTGTGCACTGTTTGTTTTGGGTCCCATATATGCTGAGGTGGCATGGTATGTGGCGATGAGGTCACTGCCATGTCACATGGGATCTTCCTACTTAGCTAGGCTGACCGGGAATTGAACCCAGGACCTCTCAAAAAGAGGTGCCCAGCCCCCTAGGGTGCATACCACTAGGATAGCTAAGAATTCATGGAAAAACATAGATAAATTCATAGGCTCTGCCTTGGATATGTCAGTGTTCAGTCAACTCAGGAAAAGATGTTTTACTTCACATTGAAAGGGGATTAAGGGGTCCACTCCATATCCTGATTGGGTGTTTGGTTCCATAGGTCAAAATGTGTTATCACCAGTTTTGGTGGGACCAATACTAAGATTAAAATGCATGGATGCTCAGTGCATCTCTAATACAACTAGAGTATGCCTCAAAGCAAAGGAAAAGCACTTTTTCTTACTGGGTCTGTTACGGCAAGGGAAACAACCATGCACACGACCACCGTCAGTGCAAGGTGTATGAGGCGGACAAGAAGGCCTACTTCGCCGCTCACCCCGAGAAGAAGCCCAAGGAGCAGCGGATTGCCGATTGGAAGGCGAAGGGCGGAGACGGGGGAAAAGGCCAAGGCAAAGGCCAAGCGAAAGGCGGAGGAAGAGGCTATGGTGGTGGACCTGGCCAAGACCGACGAGTGAGGTCGATCGAGGAGGTTGCTGAGGACATGTTGAGGACGTTGGAGGAACTCAAAGCCCAGCAACGTGATGGACAAAGTCCTGGCGGATCGCAGTCGGAAGGGGCTGCGGGAAGCCAAGTCTAGAGGAGCCCCCACGGGAGTGGGACCTCGGAGGTCTCTCCTCCGAAAATCAGTGGAATCCCAGAGAAACGAAGGCACATCGGGTGCCGAAGAAGGCTCCAGAAGACCCAAAACCACTGAGTTTCGCCACTCCCAACCCCTGGAGCGCCCTGCCAAGGGAAGTTTATGTGGGCCAGGGACGTGGTAAGAAGGAAGGAGCGACCACGGAGAGCCCCGTGGACGGGCAAGACCAACCCAAGATCTACACCATCCGTGATCATACCCTCGAAGTCCTGATGCAGCCGGACGTGCTAGAGTTGCATGCCGTGAGAGTCGTCCATACACCGCATGGTGACGAGCGGCAGTTGCACTTGAAGGTGCGAGTACGGTGCGGACAAGAGGAGTTGGTGGTGGATGTTTTGGTGGATATGGGTGCCCAGGTGAGCCTGGTCCGGAGAGGGTTGTTCAATGAGGAATCCCTGCAGCCCAGCCGTAGACCGGTCCGCCTGAAGGTGGCCAATGGAGAGATTATGGGTGGTGGCACCCATGAGGCCACTATCAGTATGGAATTCTGGGAACATGAGCGCTTGAACCGCCCTGATCTGGCGAAGAGAAGCACTCTATCCGGGAACTTCTATGTGGCCGACATTACAGATTGGGATATGATCATGGGGTATGACTTCATGGTGGCAAATGCCATTGGAGCCCTTCCCCATCGTGCAACGCTGGTCCGGGAGGATGATGAATGCCTCACATGGCTGTCCAAGGACTATGCATGCGGATCATCCCAATGGAATGCTGAGGAAGAGGATCGAATCGTCCAAGCGGTGCAAGCTGTGGGTGCCAAGTCCAGAGGAGATCGCGGAGTTCAACTCACGGAGTATGGAATGGCGCGGCAGGTGTACGACAGGATGATCCAAACGCTGGGAGCCGAAGCGCCCGAGACGGACGTCTTCGCTTCCCGGGATGCCCCACTTTTGCGGAAGTGTACGAGGCATTGGCATCGAGGAGACTCAGCGTGGCACAGGCATTGGGGTTTGAAGGAGTGGGGGCCCATGTATTGGCATGGCTCCCTGGACAACACCAGACGTACGGTGGAGAAGATCGTCGCGGATAGGGCGAAGGGGATCCTGGTCATAACCAGCATAGGATCCACCCCATGTCCGCTGGAAGGTTTCAAGTCGACGCTGGACTCCATCACCCTGAACGAGATGTCATTCGGGCCAGAGGAGGAGCTGTTCATCGACGCCAAGGGTGTATCAATGCCCTCCCCGGGTCAAGCGTGGGGTACCAAGGCTTTCCTGGTGGATGGGGCGCAAGCCCAGCCCACGGGTGATGAAGCATTCATCCGTAGGGTGTAGGCGGTGCCCATGAAGGTCATGTTTGAGCCCAGTGAGGGGACGGATCAGCCAATTGATGGTATTGACGTCCTGTCCCACGCCGAGATCGCCGACGTCGTCAACTACATGCGGATGGTGATGCACGACCGTGTGGCAGCCAAGAAGAGGCGGGCCATGGTCACATCTCCGCATTGGTGGGATGACAAGATGTTGGTCACCGGCAAGTACGAGAAGGATGAGTTTGTGGCGAGGGTCATGGATCACACCGCGGACCAATACGATGGTCCGGTTGGGTCGGACCCACCAACGTGGGGTTTTCCAAGAGTGGAAACCGGTAGCGACGAGCACCAGCCCGAGGCCACAAATTTTCGGAGATTATCGGTGGGAATCGCAACCCACGACGATGAAGACGGCATATCGGACGAGGAGAAGTCGGAGTCGGACCCAGAAGAGGCCTATACCGCAGTGCGGTCGGTTGTATCGATACCGAAGCAAGCGGCTGAAGAGCCTCAGGAGAACCCGAAGGTCGCCGAGCTGAAGGAGAGGCTGATCAATGCATATCCGCGGCTATTCAGTGGCGTCGCCAACAAGAACCCTCCAGATCGTGAGAGGTTTGGCACAGCGAGGATCGAGCTGAAGCCGAACCCCAAGATCTATCGTCATCGGGAGTACAAACTTCAGGGCGATCGGGCCGAGGCCATGAAGAAGCTGTTGGCCGAGTTCATTGAGCGGGGATGGATCGAACCCTCCGACAGTGAGTGGGCCACCCCAGCCTTCATCGTGCCCAAGGAGGAGAAGGGCGAGTGGAGGTTGGTGGTTGATTACAGAGGTTTGAACGAGCAGACCGAGCACGACTCGTACTCGCTTCCCCTGATCGACTCCATCCTCCCAAAAGCAACAGAAAAAGCGGATTTTCACGGTGTTAGACCTGAAACACGGCTATCACCAGATGCCGCTACACCCGGACTGCAGGCCCTGCACAGCGATGTCGACGCCGTTGGGGCCCATGCAGTGGAAAGTGGTGCCTATGGGCGCCAAGAATGGCAACGCCGCTTTCCAGCGCATGATGGAGGACCTACTCGGTCCTGTCCGGGACTGTGCCGATCCCTTTGTGGATGACATCATCATCGGGTCCGGCACGGAGAACATGACTGAGGACGAGCTCATCGAGGCGCATGAGAAGGATCTGCGCCGAGTGCTCAGCGAGTTGGACAAGCACAACATGGTGTGCAAGCCCACCAAAGCCTCACTCTTCGTGACGGAAGTGGAGTTCGCGGGTCACGTGGTTGGTCACGGGCAACGCCGTCCCATGCCTGGGAAGCTGGCGTCCTTGCACCACTGGGAAGAGCCCCAGACCATCAGCGAACTCCGGTCCTTCATGGGGTTCTGCAATTACTATTCGGGCTATGTCCGGATGTATGCAGAACTCTCGGGCCGCTGCACAAGATGCTGCAGGTGGGCAAGTTCGATGGCCGGAAGGGGAGCAAGAAGAAGCTTGCCTGGACCCCTGAGGCCGAGGATGCGTTCAGCCGCCTGAAGGAGCGACGTCTGGGGCAGCTGGGGTTATTCCTGGTGGACCCGGACAAGGGATTCGTGCTACGGACGGAC
This sequence comes from Eutreptiella sp. 'Long Island Sound 2002', assembly GCA_964036045.1. NCBI lineage: Eukaryota > Euglenozoa > Euglenophyceae > Eutreptiales > Eutreptiaceae > Eutreptiella > Eutreptiella sp. 'Long Island Sound 2002'. Next base: position 83,285,127 of record OZ038379.1, on the reverse strand, counting down.
GCCTCGGACTATGCTGTAGGTGCAGTCCTCGAGCAGGTCCGGGACGACGGGTCACACGTACCCGTGGCGTTCTGGAGTCGGATCCTGGCCGAGGGCCAACGTCGAACCTGGACAGCGAGGGAGAAGGAGACGTACGCCATTGTTTGTGCGCTCAGGAAGTGGTCTGGCCACATCGGACTGCAACCGGTGGTGGTTTGTACGGACCATCAGTCCTTGCAGAGCTGGCACAAGGAGCACGTCGACACCCCCTCGGGACCGGCGGCGCGGAGGGCCCGATGGCATGAGACGTTCGCCAAGTTCGATCTCAGCGTCGTGTATGTCCCGGGGAAGGACAACACTGTGGCAGATTGCCTGAGTCGATGGGCCTACCCCGTGGGCAAGGCTTGGATGGACATATCCAGCCACGGGGACGCCGAGGAGACCGAGGAGGCCAAGCGCATCATCGAAATGGAGAAGGCCATGGAGCAAGAGGGGGTCAAGTGTTTTGTGGTGATGGCTAACCGTACGGACCTGGCCAAGTTCCGGGGTGCCCGCGTCCAAGCTATTCGAGAGGAAACCCTCGAGCAATGGATGGTGGCCCCTGTAGAGCTAGTCAGGTCGGTGCTCACAGAGGACTGGTCGGATGACTACGCGGCATCCGAGCACTGGAGCAAGTACTGGAATGCCGTGAGCGCCCCGTCGGACGACGAGTGGCCTGAGGGCTTGACCGAGGATGGGGACAAACTGTTCCTCAAGGACAAGCTACTGGTCCCTGAGAACCGAGTGGAGGAGCTCATTGACCACTGGCACAACGCCCAGCTCATGCATCCTGGTCGGGACAAGATGCAGCAGGACCTGGAGTGGCGCTTCAAGTTCCCACCGGGGTACTACGCCATCCTGGACAAGTACTGCAGCGACTGCGCCGTGTGTCAGGCCACGAAGAGCCCCAACCACTCCACAGCGGGCAACCCGGTGTACACGGCTACACCGGAGGCCCCTATGCGGTCCGTGGCCATGGATGTATTCGCCATGCTTGAGGTCACCGTGGAAGGAGAGACCTACGACTGTGTCATCCTGGCGGTGGATAGGCACAGTGGGTATATCGTGGCGGTCCCTGGCAAGAAGTCCAAGAAGAAGGACAACAAGGACAAGCATGGAGTGGGGCTGCAGGCCAAGACCGTCGCTAATGCCATGATCAGGCATTGGCTGACGATTTTTGATGTCCCGGCTGTCATCTGCAGCAATCGGGGCAGTCAGTTTGTGTGGACGTGGTTCAAGACGATGTGCAAGCACATGGGTATTTGGCACGCCAAGACCGTGGCGTACCAGAGCCGGTCGAATGGCCGAGCTGAGGTGGACAGGCGGCAGATGTTCGAGAAGTTCCGCCAGCTGCACATCGACGAACCGGGCCGGAATTGGTATAATTCGCTGTGGAGAGTACTCCAAGCGTATCACGACCTTCCGGGACCCACTGGACTGTCGCCCCATCGTATCCTGTTCCTACGGGATCGAGTGTCACGCACTCTCCCGTGGTTGAACCATGGCAAAGTGGCCCAGGATGCGAACGCTATGATGGCTGAGGCGGACGACACGGCGGCCAAGGTGTGCAAGGCACTTCAGGACGAGCATGACAAGAGGGCCAAGTACTTCAAGCAGGGAAAGGTCCAGAAGTATGCTCTCCAAGACACCGTGTGGGTGGAGCGGCACCACAAGGATGTCCTGTCCAGGCATCGGCAGGCATCTTGGTATGTGCCGGGGGTAATTGTGCGGAAGGTCGGTCAGGATGTGTATGCGGTTCGTGTGGGGGATAACAAGATCCTGGACCGCGACCATACCCAGCTTCGTCCCCGAGCACCAGACCCCAGCGGACGTCCCGTCACCTTCGAGTTCACGGCCGGCGATGTCGACTCGGACGACGCGGGTGAGGACGACGACTTCACCGCTGAGAAGATCCTGGCGGACAAGCCGGACCCGGGGACGCCTGGGGGTAGGCTTTATAAAGTCCGTTGGAAGGGATTCGCCGCATCCAAGGATTCGTGGGACCCTCCGAGCAGTTTCGTGCCGAGGTATACCACGGTCTGGATGGACTATCTGAAGAAAAAGAATATTTCTTTGGATGTCAAGGACGTGCTGGTCCATTTGGTTGCTGCTGTAGCACCGTAATGGATCCCCCTTGGCATTTTTGTTTGTTTCTGTGCTTGGGAGACGGGTGAGGGCGTTCATCCGGGGATTTTAGGGCCTTGATTGGCTATCTACCCCCTTCACTCGATCTCCACATATATATTTCATTGTGGTATACTTATTTAGGTCGACCAACGACGTTTCTCTATCTTTGATCCCCTTGGTCCATGTTGTAGATCAAGAGGAGACCGGATATGGCGTAGGGCACCGATTATGAGTGTCCTCACCCCTCCCTTGGGGCGTGGGGGCCGCCTACGACGTGTGTGGGGACTCCATGTGTCCTTGGGACATGGGGGGGGGGGGGGGTTGGAGCCCATTGGGGTCCTCCCGTCCTCTCTTCAATGACTTCCGAGCGGTAACAACGCTCTGAGAAGGGGGGTGAAGCCGGTTCGGACCCCCGTGGCCATCTTTGGGTCACTTGGGGTGTGTATCTATGTGCCGGCAAGCCGCCATTGGCTGATATCATACTCTCCCATCCACCTGAACTAACCCGATGTGATAGTGTGATAGGTTTGGCCATTCCGGCTATGAGCGGCCATATTCAGTACCGAGGAGCCGCCAGCTGAGATTCATATATCACAATATCAGGAATCAAGAAGGTTTTTTTATCATAATGTTTCCGTAATTTTTCCACCTTCCGTTCTGATGGTCAATGTATCGGCGACTGTCAGTTGGCTCGCGATTTTGCGGTAACCGATTGGTTAACTGTTATTTCCAGATATTTTGGCGGAAACCCCGATGAAGGGTCAGATTTCATCAGTAAAGGGTTCGTTGCTTCCGCAATTTTCTAAATATGCACTCGAAATTTTAATCTGAATTTTTCACGATGTCAAAATCGGATTTTCGACTTCGACATCGCCGCACTTGATTTGGTCTTCTTCGAGTGGTCATACTCCTTTCCCTATGCCCAAATCAGGTTTCCCTTATACTTGCCACCCATTTGACTTGGAGATATAAGGGAAACAAAAGTGAATCGTGGGACCACTTTGAAGGGCCATATCTACGCGCGAGTGTGAGGAAAGAGAATAAGGAAGGTTGCGTTGCAAGCGCCTTAGTCTCAACTTATTTCTTGTAGGGTCCAACACCTTAAGTCGTCACACACACTCGTTGTATCATAGGATCATGGTCAACATGGTGGAAACTTGTTTATAACTTGTTGACCATGTGTCCGGACTTGATATTATGACTTTCGAGTGTAGCGCATGAGTCTTGCGGTTGCATAGCATCTTTCCTTAGGTTCCCACGTCCATTTAACCCAAAGTTATGACCATGGAGGGGCACGGCATACCATGGTGGGAGCCTATTTTAAGGGCTATGTGTGATATTGGTAGTATATGTCTTGATATGCTCATGCCCATGTTATATATCTTCGTGTGGCCGAAGAGATGGGGAGCCACACGTGACAAGGGCTTTGCCCATGTCCCAATTGTGGAATTCAAAGCGCTAGACTAAGTCTACCGCGTATGTATCGCTCATGGTATGTTTGGTAAAGAGATCCATGAGTGCACTCCCATTTTCATGGGGCATGTAGATATGAGTGGCGAAGGTATCTCCATGCGCCCGATTGGGGATCCAAATGGGGGAATGGTTCGCAAATGGTTCCAATCATTTGTGTATTGAACCATGAGCGGATATCATGGGTGAGCATAGAGATATACTATCATGACAACTTTGTGTTTGGACATATTTTCATGTTTTTGACCTCAATTTTTGCTCATTTTTGCGTTTTGTGTACTTACCTGGTCGGCAAACAGCAAGAAGCCTATGGAGAGTCGAACCATGGTATGTTGTTCATATGTTGGCATATGCTTCGAAGTTGAACACCACCATATGCCGGATCGCGTACTCCATTTGGCTTGGCGCACGAAGGATCACAAGAATTGGTCTCAAGATCATGGGCTGACTTGGGCAGTGCGTGGCGCCCATATCCGAAGGGGTTTCGAGGGTAAAGTGGGGATGTACATGCGCATTGACCTTTGGTCTCTATCCTCCGTGAATACTAGACTTCGATTCCATGCATACTTTGAGCCTTCGGATAAGTGGTAACTTCAATTTTGAGCATATATTTGATATATGGCCAATATGGTGTGAATTGGCAGTTTTTGGCATGTTATGAGTTCAAACTCATGGGGCATATCTCTAAGCCCATTCGACTCCAAGTCCAACCAAGTATATGTCAGGGTAGGGCATGGTCCTGAGTGCCACTCTAGGCCATGACACGCCACCTCCCCTATTGGGCTAGGATTTAGAGGCTTGGGAGTGAACACATTTTTGGGGTTTGTGTAGTGACTTGTGACACATGGCATTCAGCCATCTCATTTGACCTGGTTCAGAGCAATATGTTGGTGAGTCAAGGGAAGGTCTTGAGCCAAGGGAATGAGGGGTTTATGGCTGTGAATGTGTATGTTTACCTCTTTCCCCAACTTTGCTTTATTTGTGTTCATATGCCAATTTCAGGGCTTTCTTCTTTGGTGCAATTCTTGTACATGCCCGCCACCGTGGGACGACCGGTGTGCTGAACGGAAGCCCGCAGTGTGTATTGGATTGTGGATCGGGTTATTGCTGTATTTGTGGGATCCGGTTGCTGTTCAGGGTTGAAGGACGATTTTATTTTCTATATTTTTGGATTTTGGACCCTGGAGTTTGAGGAATGCAATCGTTGATCCGGAGTAAAAGCAGGGGTAACAGGCAGAAGGGGCACAGCGGGGCCCGGTCCTGGTAGGGACCTTCTTTACTCCTCTCGGCAGAGGACCCAACGAGGGGCATCAAACCGACGGCTGCGGAACCGGCCGTCGACCACGACGGCCCTGGGCGAGCCGACCTTGTACAACCCCTCGTACAACCTGACAAAGCGCGACCGCGCAACACACTCCACCAGCGCCTGTCGGTTGGGCAAATGCTGGCGGGAAAGGCGTCGACCTGCCCGGCGCCAGCAACGGACACGCAACGAATATGGGCTAGCCTTAGCGGCCGATGATGCCGAACACGAACAAGGACCCAACGAATTCCTCCGGTGTTTCACACTCCCCGGACCCCCGCATCCCGCCAACGACAGAGAAAGGGACGGGGCCCAACACGGACCCGTCCTTCCTCCCAACCCTCCTCACCCGCAAACCGGACCCACGATGGGCCGGGCCAAGGGGCCAGCCAAACACGCAGGACCCATGGCCGAACCAATGACTTAGGCGGCTCAAGTTGCATGGTATAAAACGACAGAAAATGCCCAAAATACACGGCCTCAAAAAACATCAAAAGAACCATTCTTTGGCTTGCAAAAAATCAAGCCATTTTTGGAACACCAAAAGGACTCTTATGCAAGGAATTTTGGCCTTTTCTTGGTCCTGATGGGTCCAAAAAATGCCTTTTTTGGGGCAATGGACTGTTCCTTGCGCGAGGCCTCGCGCAAGGAGCAGTCCATTGCCCCTCCAAAGTCAGGTAATGATGGTAGAATTGAGGAATCAAGCAGGCGCCTACACTGGAGTGACATTACAGGCACCCTTGACTTGATCACATTGTACAATATGTTTACGCGGGCGGACATTTAGTTTTCTAAACAAGCCTTGCAAATCTAATTGATGACTCGAGAAATCATTTCAAATGTTGTTGCATTCCTAACAAAAGGAGCACATACGTTGGAGGTGTTGCACACGGTGCATCCTTCAGCATTGCTCATGATGCACACCTGCCACAACTTATGGGGAGTGTCAAGCAAAAAAAAGAGTATCACTGGTAACACATGAAGCATGTCCACTCAACAAATGAGGCTGGGCTCGACAGGGATCCCCCTTGTAGCTTTGGCTGAAGAGAAATTGATCCTTCCGTTGTTGACTATAGATCAAAGTAAAATGTGCAAAGAAAATATGAATTTGCCATGCGTGGCACTTTTTTGAGCGTATGTTTGGGCCAAAAAAACTGATTTTTTGGAGAGTAAAATGCAATGTAGTGCAAACGACACCAATTATCAAGATGATGTTCGATACCTGGAGAAAGAAGGTGCCCTGGGGGAAGCAGTGTGCCAGGTGCAGGGGCTCACCAAGCCCAAAAAGAGTTTTTCCGCCTCCGGGGGGGGCAAGCTTCTGGTAAATTTCAATGACTCAACGACAATTTAGGTACTCGTTGCTTTAGTGAAGGTTGTGCACAAGTGCTATCAGATGAGAACCCATCACAATGGTACAATGAATATATTTTGTGGGCTTTTTTTTGCGCGAGGCCTCGCGCAATGAGGACTGCATTGCAGTCCCAGAACTTGAAAGTCACAACCTATACCTCTTTTTTCAGGCATTGCAAATCAAAAATCAAACCGTGGGGTGGGTACTAAGACCACTCGACCCTGAAGCCGTCTTTCCAAAGGAAAATGAATCGGGTGAGGTTTTTGGTTTAGTAAGTTATGCGCTAGGCCTCGCGCATGGGGCAGCCCTTGAACCACATGTTGCATATGTTTTGCATTGATATTTAATCCGCCATGCTTCTGTTTTAATGATCCTTGGTCTTGATTGCGCGAGGCCTCGCACATAGAATTCGATCAATAAATCATTTTTCCAGGTATGCAATGAACATGCAGAACAGAAAATGACGTTGCAATCGTTTTTTCTGCAGACCATGTTCATCCAAAAAACAAGGGGAACGCAAAATGTATTTCTTGGCCAATTTCCGCTAAACGCACATCATTTTCCACTGAAATCGTAAGATTTATTTATTCTTTTTATAGTTTTTTTTTGTTCTCGGCTGTCCGAAAAAAGGCACGAAATGGCACAAATGGTAGGAAAGATACTTTCTTCGGACTAATATTCTGTTTTCAAAAAACAGAGCCTATGAAAAACTATTTTTTTGCATGGTCCAGATTGGGTGCATTTGGTGTGATTTTGACCATGCAACTTGAGCCGCCTAAGAATGACCACGGGAATGTTATCAAGTAGTCGTCAAGAACCTTACCTTCCAAGGAGAGAATCAAGGGATACGTGCGCAGTTGGGACCGGTCCGGACCTCCTCCGTGAAAGTTAAACGCCTGGGATGCTGGAGCGGATTCGGCACATGTAACCTCCAAGAATGGTGCCCAGAAAGATAACAGCGTCAAGGAGCGAGAGGGGGGCTTCGACACTGACCAGTATTCCTTTCCTCCGGACCCCCACCAGGGGCACGCAAGGGACCATGGCTTCGCCACACGTGACCCGCGAGCCCGTCGGCTCGTGCCGGCGAGCACGGGAGTGTTACGCCGAGCCCAGCCCGCCGCGCCGGACGGAACGCCCCGACACCAAAGCACGAGCCGCGCCACCCTAACCAACAGACACCGCAATGCGGCACCGACACGCCAGCCACATAACCTGCGAGACACGGCACGATACGGCACATGACAGGCAGGCAGACACAAACATGAGCACCGCACCACCGAGCCAGAGCAGCACCCTCGGGCTCCCATGGGGAGCACGGTGATGCACCAAGGGGGACCGAAGGGGCCTTGCCACCGACGGGGGTGTACATATGAATAGCACAGGCCAAGCTGAGAGGCCGGCCGAAAAGCGCCGTGAAATACCAGATGATGGGTTGTGCGTGTAATGCTGCCTCCAGGGCGGGACAGGGCGTGTCGTACCGGATTTGGGCACTTTTCACAGCGGTCATACCAACTGTCGCTACTTTTCTCCCCCACCATGGGGGGGCGGCGCATAGTCAAAACGTACCATGCCGGCCCAACGCAACCGGAACATTACCAACCAACACCAAAAAAGGCATGAGAACTACAACATCCGACCCCGCAAACACCTGCTGCAGCGCCAAGGAACCAACGCCGAAAAAGCCGACCATGAGGCGGCTAAGACATGCACCAACAAAACCACTGCAACAGCCACGACGTGACCATAAACAAACCACATGCAAGCCGGCCAACACCAAACTAGCCAGGCATGCATGGGTCGAAACGGAAACGGCGTCGGACAGGTCGGCGACACCGTGGTACGCCACGCCCGCCGACCACCATATCTACGAACACAACAAAACACCGTGATTCTACCATTACGAACCCGACCAACCAACATTAACCAACTACACTACACTACACTTGGACAAACCAAGACGCAACTAACCAGCAAGGAATCGGACGTGCCGTCTACACAAACAACGTCCGGCTATACGACCACCGGCGGCAGCGCGACGGAACCCACGCCAACCAAGCGGACCATGAGGCGGCCAAGACAACCGCGCACCGACCACACCGCAGTTGCCGCCTCGACCTGACCGTCAACAGACCACACACAGCCGGCCAACATTGAACCAGCCAGGCGTGCATGGGTCGAACTGGGAACGGCATCCCGCGGGTCGGCCACATCATGGTGCGCCACGTCCGCCGACGACCATACCCACGAACAAAACAGAACATCGTGACTCTACCATCACGCAACCGACCAACCAACATTAACAAACTACACTACACTACACTTGGACAAACCGACACGCAACTAACCAGCAACGAAACGGACGTGCCGACTACACAAACAACATCCGGCTATACGACCACCGGCATCAGCGCGACGGAAATCACGCCAACCAAGCCGACCATGAGGAGGCCAAGACAACCGCGCACCTACCACACCGCAGCTGCAGCCGCGACCTGACCGTCAACAAACCACACGCAAGCCGGACAACATTGAACCAGCCAGGCGTGCACGGGTCGAAGCGCGAATGGCGTCCAACGGGTTGACCACACCATGATGCGCCACATCTGCCGACGACCCTACCCAAGAAGAAAACAGAACATCGTGACTCTACCATCACGCTACCGACCAACCAACATTAAGAAACTACACCGAATCATTAAACGACCGACCAACCAACCACACCGACCTACCTCGAACCCGTGGCCCCCCGGGAGGGCGGAAGCTCGAACGAGTCAAGAGGCGTGAGTGTGCACCACGGCATGCCAGTCCCGTAGCACGTGCTTCTTCAAGTCGCCTCACGGCTATTGAAAACCAACCCAGGTGGCGGTGCCTGCAGGACAAGGCCTTTGGCCTGGCTCCCGGCCCCTGAACCCCGGAATCCGGAGGTTGATGAGGATGTGCGATGGGACCCTCCCGCACGTATCATTCGCTCGAAGGAGAGGAATGTGAGACTTCGGTCCAACATGGGTTACCTCTCTGGGCAGAACCCGCTGTAGGGTACTGCTCGCGGTGACCGCGCCCTTCCCCCATGAGGGAGAGCCGCTTTGTGAGGGCACGTGCAGTAGGGCTGTGGGAGGCTCAGCAAAAGCCCCCTTGGTAAGACCCCCCTTGGGGCAACCCCAGTCCCGAGAAGACCTACCTACCAACCTTCACTGCCTCACATGTCACCCCGCGATGCTGGCGGTGTCGTGGATGGATCCCTTGGTGGCTTCGGTGTCCTAGACTTTACACCAAGTACGGTCCACGTGCAGCAAAAAGGAGGCAAAAGCGTCGAGGCCGGGGCGCGGGCGGGAGGGGAAGGTACATGGTGAATAAAAGAGGGCATGAGGAAGCGAGGCAGGGGCGTGGCGTGTTACGAAAAAATAGTTTCGTGTTTTACGCATCGCTGGATGCGGCTTTCTTTGCGTATATGACGTGTTAGACCACGAGGAGCACAGCGTTATGTTCGTATTAACGTTACGGCGCCTCCGGCTCTATTTTTTTGTCTATTTAAGTCCAAAATTTTCGCCGTCGCATTTTAACGCGTTTCGCCGCACGGTTCGTGCCCTAGGCGTTTTGTTATGCAATTTTGCTATATTTTCAGCTATTTAGAAAAGTTTTTGGCCGTGTTTTACTCTCCTTTTATTTGTCATTCTGGCAGAATGCCAGCGCGCGCGACACTTTGCGACATTTTTGATGATCTTCAACAGTCCACATATTGAAGAGTTCACAGACAATTACGAGGGACAGATTGCAGAAACAGCGCTAAATAGAACGCTCTGAAGACTGAATGGATCAATCAAAGAATGCCCCAGCCAATGTTGTGAACGTTTAATTCGGAACTTGGATGCATGTGCGTCATTGAACCTATGGTGCATTGAATGTATGTTGTCGACCCCGCCAGAGGTTTTAACACCAATGTTGATGTGGTTGATGGACGAATTTAAATAATATATTCTTGATGGTCATGATCTTCATTGATGGTTATTCTTGATGAGTAGGCAAGGTGGTTATGTATAACTCCAAGGGCAATTCGAATCGCTTGTGTGTCTCACGATGGGTATAATTACGAGGGAAATTCGAATCGCTTCTGTGTCTCATGATGTGCATAATTATGACCGATCCCTTACATGGATGAAGAGTAGTAGACACGTGAGTGTACATGGCAAAAATGAATATTGTGTCCCCCATTCATGCGCTGATCCACTTTGTGATCAATTGTGTGAGAATTTCATGCTAATTGATAGGAACAAATCTTGAGAGCATTCAACCGGATTTCCACTGAATGATCGAATCCGGTTTTCATGTGTTGGGTTTTTCTTCACATGCTTTGTATATGTTTCACACATGTTGTACGTACAAGTTCACTATCATTCTCATATTATTTATTATCAAATTTTGCGTTTGACCCTTATGATTTGAGACAACTTGTGTTTACATAACCTTTGATTTCCATTTTCATATATTTTCATGTTCCTCTATCACGACTTCCCACGTTATGTATTGCTTTGCAATGAAGTGGGAATCAGAAGGAGTATAAGAGCCCAAGAGACCGAACGCCCATCACCAAGTACACCACAGGTTCAGCCAAACACGGACCCTTGTTGTGTTGACTTGTTGTGTGTTCTTAGGGTGTTGCGAAGGTTGTTTGGATTTTGATTGTTATTTTGGTGGTAAGAAAAGCAATTGGAAATTTTTGGGGAATTATCCATTTTCACTAAAGCCCAACAACATTTAGAGTGATGGAATCTCAACGCACTAGTGGGACTACACTATTATAGCCGGTGCCCGGGGCTCGCCGGTCAAATGCGGGTCCCTGGGTCCCTCATCATCTGGGCTGGGCTGGTAAACATCCGTTGCCGCGCAGCCGGCATGCGGCTCTGTCTCCGGGTTGTGGGTGGCTGGTGGGTAGGGCGTCTCACTGGGGGTGTCTGCCAGTGTCAGGAGGGGGCGCCGGTGGTATGTGGGTGCCGAGGTCTGGTGCCAGGACGACCACCGGCGTGCGCGAGCGGCTTGGTTACCCACGACTGTCATCCTCTGCCCCCCTCGTGGCCCCGGCTCAGGCGTCCTCCGTGGAGTTCCTCCGCCATGCATGGGACGCCTTGTGGTGCGGGTGGCGTATCGGTGCTGTCCGCGGTCCGTGCCTCCTGGCCAGTCTCTGGGCCGCGTGGCCCCGGCGGTGCATGGTCGGTGTCGGCTGTGTCCGTTTCGTTAGCCGGCCCTGTTGTGGCCGTCCGGCGTTGCGCGCCGGCCAGGGTTCCGGCCGACGTTGACCGTGTGGTTGCCGCACCACTGGCTGGGGCCCGTGGCGCGGCGCCTCTGCTGGTGCACCAACGGCCGGGGAGGTGGCGTGCGTTGGGGCCGGGTCCGGCATTGGGGCTAGGGTCGGGGGGTTGCTGGGCTGCACGGGTGCCACCGGCCAAGGTGGCAAGTCACGGTGTGGGCTGGGTTCTGGGTAGGCCCGTGTCGGGGTCGGGGGATGATGCCCGCGGGCTGACGTCAGGGTCCGTGGGTTCGGGTTCCTTGTAACTACGAAGCCAACCCCAGATACTGTACATTCGCCAACTCCTGGTCAACTCCATGTCGAGAGCATTCAACTTGCTTGTACTTGTGCACTGTGTTGTTGCTACGCCTTGTGCATGAAACGTGAGGAACTATTGATATTTTACAGCTTTTGGTTGCGTTGCTTTGTTGATATGTTGCAATATGTGGGTTTTTTGGGTCGAAGCCAACTTTTTGGAAGCCAAGTCAAAGTTGGCGCGCCAACTTGGCACTTGGCGCGCACCAACTGCATAGTTGGCGCGCCAACTGCCAAGTTGGCGCGCCAACTTAGCGCGCCACTCTTGAGTTGGCGCGCGCCAACTCCGGTTTTGGCGCGCGGGTGGGGGGAAGTGATCCGCTCAGATAATCTGGACTGGGGGTTGTATAATAAAAAATTTTCGGTTTGGGAGTCGTCGTGGACGAAGCAAAGGGGGTACATAGAGAATAAGGGGGTCTTCGTCCAGGCTGAACAAGGCATGTGACCTCTATATATGATTTATATGATTGATATGACAGCTTCCTGCACATTCACAGTCTTTTGCACATTAATCAAAAAAAGATGGAACAATGCTTTCTTCGTGCCAAGTGTGCAAGGGCAGGTGAGGGACGGAATTTCCAGTGGCAACAATGGTATGCAAGTCGATGGTTTGATCGGTGGGGGGACATTTGGCGCGCGCCAAGTCGCAAGTTGGCGCGCCAAGTCCGGACTTGGCGCGCCAACTTGCGACTTGGCGCGCCAACTTGTGAATTTGCGCGAGCCCAGGCCCGGGAAGCCAACTTTGGGACTTTTGTACCGTGTAGGAGTGTTTTCAGCACGAGAGGGGCATGCAACCCGGGGTTTTTTAGGGTAAAAAGTTTACATTTACACCAAAAAGGAGGAAAAAATCCCTAGGTAGCCAGTGTAACAACATAATAGACACCCGCCATGATTTGGCTGCATTCCGAAGCAAGTTGGCGAATGTCTCTTGGCTTCGTAGTTACACTTGTCGGGCTTGGGGTGGCTGTTTGTTGCGGGCGCGTGGTGCCGAGGGGTTCCTCGGGCCCCGTGTGGCTATCGGGGCGTGTTGCTGTCGTCGTCCGGTGTGGAATCCTCGTCCATCGGTGCGAGGCGCCGGACTGCCCCGGTTTGCGGCGGGTGTGCCCTGTGTTGGTGCGCTGGGGGAGTCAGCGTTGAGGTGTGGTGTTGGTAGGTAACGCTGTGCCGCCCGCTGGGCCGCTTCGTCTTTGCCTGGGGCAGGTTCAGTCGGCCCTTGATGGTGCCGGAGCCCCTGTGGCCCTGGATGTGTCCCGCGGCCGCAGCTAGGCCTGGATGGATGCGCTGGATGATCTGGGGTACCGGTAACGCCAAGGAATTTTGCTGGGGTCAGACTCCCCTGGTCGGCTCGGTGTGTCAGAGCTGGTGCAAGCCAGAGCTTCTAGATTTTGGGCCGCCTGGGCTACTGCCGCATTTCCATATGTGCCTGGTTGGGGTGGGGCGACGGGTGGCTGATGGGCCTGCTCGATTTGGGGACGGGGATCGGCCTCCACGTCATCCAATCCGCCATGAGCTCCTCAATTGCCTCACCGAGGCGCAGGCCCGTACTGCGGCGGAGGCGTTCTCCCCGCTTCCGCCGGTGGGCCACGGAGTAAGTAAGTAAGTAAGTAAGTAAGGGCGGCCGCTTCCACAGCCTCATCTGACATCCCCTTGTTTGTTTTACATGGTGGCCGCCTCTGGCGGGAACAAGGGCTCTCCACCATCAGTTCCCCTGGCGACCCCTGTCTCACCTCACGGCCGAGAACTTCGACCAGGTTCCCTTGGGGTGTGACCGGCGGTAGGTTTCCTTCAGCTGCTGCCCTCACGGTCTCAGCTCCCTCCGGTCACCCATCGAAGGATCCTCAGGCCTTCCCCCCTTAGCACAGCCTTTAGGGTGCCTGCAGGCGAGTTTCCTGTGGTTAGCCGTCGCCGCAGCGCAGCATTGCTCTGAACCACATTCCACCACTCCCCACGCGTGAACCTACGTGTACTCAGGCAATTGACCCGGTGGCCCCAGGGACCGCCCTCACCCCTGCGGACGCCTCACGGCCGTCCCGGTGTTCAGGGCATTTTTGCAACTTCCCGTGGTCGGGCTTGCCATGGTTGGCTCATGGTTCACCACTCCATGGCGACTCGTTTCTTGATCTCACGGGGCTGTTGCTTGGATTTGACATGTCTTTTCCTTGACAAGTTTTCTTGTGTCCCGCTACCAATCCTCTGCTGCCCTTTCTGTCACCCATCTTTCTCTGCTCATATTTGTTGGCAACCCTGAGAAGTTTCGTTCCCCTTTGCCACATCCCGTCAGCGGTCCTATCCCCGCGTCCCATGGTTTCCCGTTCCCAAGGGGCTGTTGTGGGGCCCTTGCCGCACCCTTTTCCCGGTCCCGTTGCCTCATCCCATCCCTCATCCCGTGTTTGTACCCCACCGGGCCGCCAGCAACCCAGTGGCAGAGTGGCGCGGGCCTCCTGACGGTTGACCGTTTTGTGCGCCTTGCACGGGTCGCTCCTATCCCATCCCCTTTTCCCGCGCGAATGGTGTATTCCGCTGACCTGTGCCGGATGATCCCGTCTGGAGCGTCTGGCCACATTTCCCATGACAAGGCGCTATTGGCCTACCTGTGTATTGGCACGAGGACACATGTACCCTTCGTGAACGGCTGTTAAGTGGCCGTTTGAAGAATTGCGTGACTTTCACGTGAATTTACCCAAATTTTGAGGTTTTTGGGGGAAAATGCCATATTATTGGTTCATTCCGAGAGATTTGAGGGGCCAAAATTCCTCCCCTAGCTTCGTTACGCATCATCCAATGAAGGTCCCGCCCCAAAAGCATCCATCATGTCCGAACCGTGCCCAAAACGAGAGGTGCCGAAACCCGGCAAGCCTGTAGCCGATTCACGGCCGTGAATTCACGTGAATTCGTACGAAATTCGCACGAATTCGCACGAATTTCGTACGAATTTCGCGTGAATTCACGTGAATTCATACCAATTTCACCCTTGTGCACCCCCTCATTTGTCCTAACACCCGGGGTACCTCCCCCCCAAACACCCCTGCAGGCACCCTGGCTACAGGCAACATGTGCACATGTGTGTGGGTGTGCCTTTGTGTGCGGTGTGTGGGTTTGTGTGGGTTTGTGTATGGTTGTATGGTTGGGTTTGCATGTGGGTGGCTGTGTGACTTCCTGTTTGTTTCTACGTGCGGGCGTGCGTCTGTGTGTTGGTGTGTGTGAGGTTGTGGGGGCCACCCGACCACATACGCACACAAACCCGTCCCAAACCTCACACCAACACCCACACACCCACACACACAACCACGGACCCATGGATACACACCCACACACAAACACGCACCCACGCGCACAAACCAATCAACACACACACACACACACATAGACACACCCACAATGATCCCGCCCCACACACCTAACTACGACACATCCACTATGTAGGTGTGTGTGTGTATGTGTGGCTGGGCAGTGTGTGGGTGTGGGTGGGGTGGCAGGGCGGTTTGATTCCACTAATGGCATGTGGGTGTGTGGGGGGGGGGGGGGGTACATGTACGACTGTCTGTGAGGATGTGAGGAGCACCAAACCATGCACATATACGCACAAGCCTTACACACACACACGCACACCCTTCCCGCACCTCACACCAACACGCGCGCACACACAAACACACACAACCACACACCCAACTACACATGGACACACCGACATGGACACATCCACTGTCTAGGTACGTATGAGGGTGTGTGGGCGGGCAGTGTGTGGGTATGGGTCGAGTGGGGGGCTGTTTGCTTTCATTGAGGGTATGTGTGTGTTTGTGCATGGGTGTGTGTGTGTCTCTGTGTGGGGGGGGGATGTATGACTGCCTTTTTGGTTATGGGTGTGGGCGTGCGCCTGTGTGTGTGGGGCGGGTGAGGATGTGAGGAGCACCAAACCAGATATACGCACAAGCCATACACACACACACACACACACACACACACACACATACAGACACACCCTTCCTGCACCTCACACCTCACACCTCACACCTCACACCTCACTGTACCACATCACCGTTCCGTGTTATTATGTTGTACAATAGAATGCATTGCCGTGTGCTTAACCATTGGTTTGCAAAATATGAGTCCACCGGCAGGACTCATGTGTGCATCACGTGGAATCGCCTGCAAGTCAAGCACATGGGTACCCCGACGTCTAAACCCAGATGGCTGGCGCACAAGGGACCGTGGGAGCTGGTCCTAATTGATGCTGGATCGAGCCCTGTGGGAACAGGAATTAACACATCCCAATTTGCTAAGGCCATGGAGCGCCTCTCTAGGAAAGCCCAGGTATGGTACAGGCTACCACATGACACGGCACAACACCTGTCACACAGATCACGAGTGAAACAGTTTTGGGAGAGATGGGATACTTTGGCGAATGAGCGCAAGTGCATTCTTGACAAAAAACGCCTCACTCAGGCTGATCTACGCAGGCTTGACGATAGTTATAGAGAGACAAATGAAAGTCTCATTGACTGCCCGTGCCCCAGACTTTCACGCGTGGCGCGCTTGGCGCGAGTCGATGTCTCCCAGAGTTTGCTCCGCCCCACATGCGCTGCATATGCCGTAGTGGGACGCTTCCCTACCTATGTAGGACAAGTCGGGGCGAAGGCTAAGAACAAGAAGCGCCCACCGATGAGGCGGCAGAGGGACCATTTCAGGAAAGCCAAACAGCTACGAGGACACTACATGGGGAGGAGGGCACGAAATTTACGGAGGACACCATTTTTTGGAAAATGCCCGAGTCTCCCACGCCTGCTTGCCAGGGATGGCATCCACGCATGCACCATGAGGCTGCTGCAGGAGACACCACCCAATCTGTTAAACATGACCGAGCATAGGTGGGAGCAGTTGCTGGGGCCATGCTCCAACGCTGTGACCCCATATGAGGGGCCGCAACGAGTTGATTGGCTCCTAGAAGGTGAGTTTAACTTGTCGGCGTCAGGAAGCATACGACAACTTGTGTCTGAGGTTCTGAACTGTAGGGACCTGAAGTCAAGGTTCTCTGTGCCTCACCTATTGACTATCATGCAAGAGTGTAGACGGCCGTTACCTGCAAACGCGTTTAATGCACTGTACAGAAAAATCAATGGACATTTCAAGTCTTGTTATGGCTTGGATGTCCCGCAACGCATACCTGTCCATGTTCCTGTCCCGGACCAACAGCTGTCCTTCGCGATTAAGCAGGATCTGGCTAAAATGCTGAGAGCTGCCAGGATCCCTAGCCCGTTGACGGCGTGGCTAATTTCATGTGTTACCCTGTGCCCTCAGAAGACCCCGAAAATTGCAGCACTGATGCGAGGGGCGCATCCGGTGCAAGCAACACGCGTTGCTGCTAACACGGTACGTACCATGAGAGGAACACCCTTTGAGAAGGGGGGAGTAGTCCTTGGAACCCTGTGCAAGACAGCCTCGCAAGCGATCAGGAGGGTCCTTCAAAAGGAAAGCCAGAGGGAAATCATGCGCAATTGTAACTGCACCCACGTTATGCACCTACACCCTGAGCTGGCTGTCCCTGGCCAACGACATATTGTCCTCAGGTCTGCCAGCAAGTGGCGAGACTTTACTGGACCCGATCTGGCGGCAGCAGCCTGCCAGAATGCACGTAACTCCTCCCTCCCTTGCCCTGAGAAGGTAGATGCCATGATCTCGAGTTTCGATGACTGCTTGGTACCGATATTCGATGCCGTTGCCAGAAACGGACTGCCTGGGGAACCAGCAACCACCACCCCCACGTCTCTGTCTGAACGTACATACGCCCGGGCACACACGTACATACGAGAGCATGCACACAGGGCCCCCCAATCCACTGTAGATGCCCTTGACGCTGTGAATATGCTGCTAGAACAACAGTCAATTACGGGATCGGCATGGGATAAAAGGTTGTCCGCATTCGGCGGCATATGCGTGGCAGTGTGGGATGAGCATATGCACAAAGGGGTGTTCTGCAGCCGTCAGTTTGACATTAAGGGGGTTTCAGACTCTGTCTGGGAATGTAAAGGCATGGTGTTACACTTGATCCTGGACTCGGCACAGCACCACGGAATCCTGCAGGATGCTGTGGACATTGGGGCCCTGAGCAAGAGGCTCTTGAGCCCTAGCCAACGAAGCGATATTATCTTGCAGAAAATCCTACCCCCTCACCTTCAGCATGCTGCCGGAGAATCAGCCCGCACCTCTGCTTCCTCCCCCTCCTCTTGGGTGAACATGGTCCCCCCAATGATATTTGCCCTGCCCAAGTGGCGCTCTGACGAGGCCAGAAATGAGTTTGCGTGGCGGAGTGTAATCTCTTTCGCTGGACACCCGGTCAAGAGATATGCGCGCCTAATCAGTCGCTGTCTGTCGATTCTCATGAACGAAATGCATAAACGGTTTCCTTTCGTCTCCATGCCCAGCATGTTGGGTGTCCGCGATATGTTTTTCTCACTAGTCGACAGAGAACCGGGTGGGGATGTCCTGCTCTTTGAGAGAGATATGGATAACTGTTATTGGGAGATGAAAAAACGCGAGGTGGTGCAGGCCATCTCGGAGGCAGCCCAGGCGGTGGTCGAGGGAAGAGGAGTCACGGGAAAGCTGTGGTTCAGTGTGGCGAAGGGAGGTGATAAGGCTAGAGATCGTGTAGGCAAGGCAACGTGCCAGTTCTTTTATACGATCCCGTTAGATGCTGTAATGAGGTATGTTCGCTGGGACATTAGACATAATGTCTGGTTCTGTGCGGGTCCTGTTCTGATGGCCCAAGGAGACAAAGGTGTGCCAA